>CAWUFW010013892.1:0-445962 GCA_963921515.1 Calotriton arnoldi | reverse complement strand
AGTCCTCCTTCCTACCCAGCCAGCCAGATATCCCACCATGGAACGTGCTTGCATTGCAGGGAGTGGAAGTTGTCTCTCAGGATGTCATTCAGTGGTGTCCTGCTGTTTGTTGGTGCACAGTTGCCAGCAGGGCCTTGTGCTCCCCACAGCAGTAGCCAGTGTCAGCCATCTTGTGAGTCCTTCTCCACTCCCTGTGATGTGAGCATGGTTCAGGGTGGTGTTGATGGGACAGTTGTGGGGTGAGCTATGTCTGTGACTACGACTCCCATCATGCTATTGCCTCCACCCCACTTCCCAGCATTCCCATACTTACTTGCTTTTGTGGGGAGTTCAGTGTGTGTGGGTGTGAGAGCAATGGCAAGATGGCTGACAGTGGTGTCCTGCTGTTGGTTGGTGTGCAGTACCCAGCATGCCCTTGTGCTCCCCACGACACAGCAACAGTGTCAGACATCTTTGATGGGCCTTTCCACTCTCTGTGGGATGTGCATGCGTGAGTGTGAGCTTGCTGGGCCATGTGGTGGGGGATGTAGAGCTGTGACTACGACTCCCATCATGCTATTGCCTCCACCCCCTTCCCAGCATGCCCATGCTTCCTTCCTTTGACTCTGCTTCCCTGTGGGGAGGGCTGGCTGTGCTGGCAGGATGGCTGGGAGTGTTGTCCTGGCAGTTGTTTGGCTAAAAGTCCCAAGAGTGGCCCTGTGCTTCACACAACATTACCCAGGGTGGTGGTTCTTTGTGGGATCTTGTGTTAGGATGGAGGGCATTGCATTCTACCAGGTGGGTTCTGTGGAGTTTGTGTTGGGGTGTGTGTGAGGGGAGGTGCTTGTGACTATGGTTAGTGCTGCAAGTCCTCCTTCCCACCCAGCCAGCCAGTTATCCCACCATGGATTGTGCTTGCATTGCAGGGAGTGGAAGTTGTCTCTCAGGATGTCAGTCAGTGGTGTCCTGCTGTTTGTTGGTGCACAGTTGCCAGCAGGGCCTTGTGCTCCCCACAGCAGTAGCCAGTGTCAGCCATCTTGTGAGTCCTTCTCCACTCCCTGTGATGTGAGCATGGTTCAGGGTGGTGTTGATGGGACAGTTGTGGGGGTGACCAATATCAGTTAGTACGACTCCCATCATGCTATTGTCTCCACCCCCCTTCCCAGCATGCCCATGCTTCCTTCCTTTTGACTCTGCTTCCCTGTGGGGTGGGCTGGCTGTGCTGACAGGATGGCTGGGAGTGTTGTCCTGGCAGTTGTTTGGCTAAAAGTCCCAAGAGTGTCCCTGTGCTTCACACAACATAACCCAGGGTGGTGGTTCTTTGTGGGATCTTGTGTTAGGATGGGGGGCATTGCATTCTACCAGGTGGGTTCTGTGGAGTTTGTGTTGGGGGGTGTGAGGGGAGGTGCTTGTGTCTATGGTTAGTGCTGCAAGTCCTCCTTCCCACCCAGCCAGCCAGATATCCCACCATGGAACGTGCTTGCATTGCAGGGAGTGGAAGTTGTCTCTCAGGATGTCAGTCAGTGGTGTCCTGCTGTTTGTTGGTGCACAGCTGCCAGCAGGGCCTTGTGCTCCCCACAGCAGTAGCCAGTGTCAGCCATCTTGTGAGTCCTTCTCCACTCCCTGTGATGTGCGCATGGTTCATGGTGGTGTTGATGGGGCAGTTGTGGGGGGCAATATGTGTGACTGCGACTCCCATGATGCTATTGGCTACACTGACTTGGCCAGCATACACAGAATTCCTTCCTTTGAGTGTTCTTCACTGTGTGTTGGTGTTGTTGTGGTGGCTACATGTCTGGATGTGTTTGTTAGTTCTATTTGTGCCACTGCCTAGCTGTAGTTGTAGTTGTTTGTACATGTGATGGCACAGTTGGATGTGACTTTTGATGGCATGTGTTGTGTTTATCTGACTGACATACACATTTTGGGATGATTCTGTTCTGGTTGCTGTGTAATTGCTATGAGTGCATGGTTTGACTCTCCCCTTGACAGTGATGTGTGTGTGTTTTGTGGCAGTATATTGTGTACATTTGTTGTGTACTCACCAGGCTCTGGGATGTCCTCTAGTCCATATACGCTCACTGGCGGAAGGATGGCCCGCACCTTCTCCTCCCAGGGCCTGAGGTATATTGGCTTGGCAGGAGGGCCACTGCCGGTGAGTTGGCTGTTGATGTAGTCTTTTTGATCAGGTCCCGTACCCTCCTGCGCACGTCATACCACCTGTTCTGGATGTCGCTCTTGTGCGCCGACATGGTGATTGTGCGTTCACCCGGTTGATGATCCTCTCCCACATCTTGGTTTTCTGGGAGATGGGGTCTGTTGGACCAGTGTGCCAAACAGCTGTGGCTCTACCCTGAGGATCTCGTCTCACCATGACTTCCAATTCACTATCTAGGAACTTGGGATTCTTCTTGGGGGGCATGGTGATGGGTGGTGATGGTGAGTGATGTGTGTGTTGGTGTGCAGGTGAGGGTGTGTGAGTGTGTGTTTTGCTGGGTGTATGTGAGGTAGGTATTTGTTGGTGTGCTGATGGTGTGTGGCTTGTGTGAGGGATGAGCTGTGGGTGTGTGGTTGCTTTCTCTTGGGTGCTGGCAGTGTAATGGCATTTGCAAAGGCTCATGGTTGTGATTTGTGTCCTTTATATGGGTGGAGTTGTGGGTGTGTCTTTGTTCTCTGTCCCCACCCCCCCCAGTATTTATTGGCTTTGTAATTGCTTGTTTGGCCTTTTTTGGGTGATTTTTCCTTTGTACTGTCTGTGTATGTTGGAGACGTTCTTGTGACCGAGTCGGACCCTGCATTTGTCTCGTACGGTCTTCTCCGCTTCGCTCACGCTGTGTATGTGCAGTTTTCTATGCTGCGTACGCGTCGGTCGCGGTGTTTTGTGTTGCTTCGGCTCAGTTTTGTATGCGTGTCGGTCGTATGGCTTGGCCTCCGTCCGACTCGTTCGTGGTTTTCGCGCCTTGCATCGTACTTTGCTGTTTGGAGTTCGCGTGTACGTTTCGGTCGGATTTGTTCCGGGTGCGTGTCGGTCGGTTGGATTCGCGTGTTTTTCCGACCGGATTGCTGTTTTCCGTGCGGCTCGGTCGGTCGACTTGGGTTCCGTACGTGTCGGTCGGATTTTGCACGCCTTGCATCGTACTTGGCGTGTCGGGCGCCACAGGTACGTGTCGGTCGGTATTATTTCCGGATCCGAGTCGGTCGGTGCTTTTTCCGGCCCGAATCGGAATCGACCCCTTAGTATTCTTACCTCCTCATCTTCCTAACTTGAAGAAACATATATTGTTGCAGGGATTCTGTTTAGAAACAGAACTTTGCCTGGGATCACAGAACATCAGTATGTAGGGACGTAGGGCCAGATGCATCAAAAAAATGTTTTGCGATTCCCTAATTGCGAATCTTTGCGATTCGCAATTAGAGAATCGCAAAACGGCATGCATGAAAGTGTGCAGTACACTTTCTGCGATTCCTAAGGGGTCGCAAATGACCTACCTCATGAATATTAATGAGGTAGGTTGCAATTTGCAACCCCCTAGGAATCGCAAAAATCACAGGGATGGTGGCCTGCTGAGATCAGCAGACCACCATGTCTGTGATTGCTTTTAAATAAAGCAATAATTTCTTTTGTAAAGCAGCCCGTTTTCCAAAGAAAACGAGATGCTTTACAAAAAGAAAAATGAAACGTTTTCTTTCATTTTTTAAGAGCAGGCAGTGGTCCGTGGGACCACTGCCTGCTCTTAAAAATGCTTTTACAAACATTTACAAAGGGGAAGGGGTCCCTTCGGGACCCCTTCCCATTTGCGAATGTCTTACCACCTACTTGAAGTAGGTGGTAATATGCGAATGTTTTGCGACCACATTCACAGTCGGAAAACATTCATGCATACTGTTAGGATTTGCTATTTGGAAGGGACGCCCTAAACACGCCCCTTCCAAATAGCGAATCCCAAACCCATTTTGCAATTCAGTAACAGGTTACCAAATCCCAAAATTGGGTTTGATGCATCGCAAAAGCATTTTTTGCTATCGCAAACGGGCCGATTCTGCGAATCGACCCGTTTGCGAGGAGACAAATGTTTGATGCATCTGGCCCTTAGTCACCATACCACATCAGTACCTAATGGCCCAAATCCAGAATAACTCATAGTGCCTTACCTGCCCTCCTAACCTTCCCAGACTAACAGGTACGTTTGCACCCCAGAACACAACACTCTAGACCCTCTCAGGGCACTGAAAATGTTCAGACTGAATCCCAGCAGAAGAACTGAATAAAAAAACATGTGCAGCCTATTTCTAAAATAACAGTGTGGCACAAAAACAAGCAGGTTACTTTGTAACGTGTGCAATTAGGCTAACATCGGAGAGAAACTACAGTGGGCCCTATAGGGGACTCACAACACCCCCCTTTTACATGCTGTGAATGAGGAATAACAGCAGCAGGAAGCCCCCAAACACACTGGAAAAAAGGGAATTAATAAAAGCCGATATTACTCCAAAGATCGTCTGGAATGAACTGACTTGGCCAGAGCTGACATCCTTAAAAAAATTAGCACGGGAGACAGTATTAGATGCATTAACAGTGCAATGAACTAATTCACCAAAATTTTTAATGAGAGATCGGTGTTTAACAAGGAGTGTATCTCACTGGATGTCCTTGCAACTTGTAATTCAAAAGTTTCTTGTGCAGATGTCAATCCTACTTCTTTTGCAACAATAGTTCTTTGAGTCTGCTTAGCTTTGCCTTCAAAGTTGGAATGGAAGGCCCCAACGAGCTAACCATACCCCCATGCATGGGAGGGAAGAGGACGATGTTACAACAGGTGTCTATCTGGGAGACCAATAAAATGTATGGGATCCCAGCTCGCATTCTGCAACAGTCTTGATCACTTATAACTTCCAGTTGATAGGACAGTAATAAGTGGGAGTATTGCAGGAGCTGATATACCTTTTAGATAGCAGGCCAAATTCACTGCTGATGCACCTCATGCAATGTGTTTACAAATGAGTAAATGTCCAACAGAAGAGTCAAATTCCTTTCCAGTAAGGAAGATCTCTTTGTTGGCTCTCCCACAATGATAGGAAAATGGGAGTGACCATAATTAATGAATGAAGCTGCTTCCTAGGGGTTCATATCTACTAACTGGGAAATGTTTCATGCAAGCTGTGGATTGGATTGTTGAAATCGGCAAAGATATTAGGCTGTGTATTAACCAGACAGTGGAAGGTGTTTCGGCTTTAGTGAATGGAAACTGTTCTAACTTCTCTAGGTGCAACATTGTGTATGTTGCATCTTTTTTAGCCATCAGTTGTTGTTTTCGTGTCAGATTAAAGGGCAAAAAATAGGTGGCTGGAATTAAGGTAGTGTCAGGGTACGCGCCCATTTTTGAGTGTTTGCAGTGGCCAGCAAAATTGAATGATAGATCTAAGCTGACTTTGCCCATGATACAGTGTCGACATGTCACTTTGCATGATACCAATAACAGATGACACAATGTTATTCAAATTATAAATATGAAACGACAGCCTATTAATACTATTATCAACAACAGCAAGCACTTTACCCAAATTAGCTTGATCAATTTGTCTTAAACATGCAGCAGCTTCCATTTTTAGAACGTGGAGAATTAGGGCCTAATAAGAAATCTGATAATCCATGTCTTCTGACAGGAGAGAAAGATGTTGTTTTACAGCAAACAGTGTGGAATGTTCCAACCATTGTTGACACAATTTCTCCACCGAATAGGTGGTAACGATACCTGAATGCTGTGATCGGGAGTACCAGGATTTGGTCTGCTTGCCTTGAACCCCGGTGTGGAATTCAGAAAACAAGCATAACAACCTTTTTTGTCCACTGGCAACAATAAACTCCAGCGAGGACCTGAAAATTAAATGTACCATTCTGCAACATACTATTGAGTTGTTCTTCAGTACAATTTGTTAAATGTTGCCAATTTTCAAAGCAAGCATTGGAGGGAACATTTAGGGTATTCATCTCTTTGATTTTAGCCAGTCCCATGGTTACCAAAGTAAAGAAGGAGGTAGAGGTAGCGGCTCGGTTTATCCTCCTATTAGTTACGTATTCGGAAAAAATCGAGTATTTCGAAGAAAACCTGTCCTTAGAGAATTTGATAGGATACAACGAGATTTCGCTGTAATCCCTTTTCTAGAAAAAATACTTTTTTTCTAGAGACCCCTCACCCACCAGGGTTGCCCCTAGGTGGCATGCTTCATCATTGGGGTTCCTCTCAGTTCTCTCCGGGTTGAGGCGTGCTGGGACTTGCGAGGTACGTAGGAGCACTTTTTGTAGAATATGTGTAGCGCCGTGATGTGGAGTGGGTGGAAAGGAAAATTTAAAAATACCTAACTAGTGGGCCACTCTTTTATTCCCGCCCCTAGTTGGCATGGTTAAATATCAGGGGTTGTTACTGAGAGAAAACCTGACCTGAATGAGTCTGGTTGTCTCAGTAATGTGTTTGTCTCAACATGTTTCGAGCTGTTCCCCTAGTAGCTTTTCTTCAGGACTCCGCAGGGTCCAGCCCCCTGTGTACCACTCCTAGTGAATCCTATATTGAGGATGCAAAGTGTGCAGACTTAATGAGAATGAAAAGGAAAATTCCTCAACAGGGATTTAAAGTTGACTTGCGGAACACAGACACATGAGGAGTACAGGGCAGAACCAAAAAGAGTGTAAGACAACAAAATTGTCTGGCAGTATTGTATCCATCCACTGCACTGTCTTTGTAATTGGTGCTGAGGAGGTAAGATGGGAGCATTGCAGCTTTATAGCACCAGAGCCTGAGGTCAAAACCTTATAATGCCTCCAACAAAATAAAAAAAATTTAGCACCAAGTAGGGAAACCACAGGAGATAAAACATACAAAATAAAATGAAAATGGAAGCCACTGTACAGTGCACTAGAGACCTCAGTATAATAGCACCCCTTTTTTGATATTATTCTATTCTATTATAGAGAGGGAAAGTGACCTAAAAAGTGCATGTGTTTCTAGACAGGATAATCAATGATCTCCTAAGTGTGAACTTTCTGGTGTTTCTCCATGTAGGGATAAAAAAGTTAAGTAAAAGGACAGTGGCTATACCATGCACACCATTTTCCTTAGGTTCTAGTAGTTTCCCTAGATGCATTACTTTTAGGCACAATTTGTAGTGCCCCCTCATCCATAGTACCCATCAAGGAGTGGCTCTAGTGTTCTCAGTGACACATTTGGTGCACCCAAAAACAAGCGAGAACGCCTTTTGGCTTCTCAGAGATTTTTTCCCAAGAGGATAGCCATCCTTGTCCCCCGCTATGCAAGCCGTGGTGGGTGGCAGAAACTTAAAGTATTAGTTGTGACAGCTATTATATTATTCCAGACACAGAAATTTGCATGTTACTAAAGAGACCATGGGTGAATCAAGGGGCTGATCAAGGCTGACTTGACATGACAGAAGCATAGCAGGACTTGTTTTCATTATAGGGCATAGGTTATGGTTTTTGCAGATACTTTAGCTTGTCAATGGCAGATGTTTTCGGCTTAACTCTGATTTTTAAAAGAATTTCTGAATATTTTTAAACATACGATCATTTTTTGTAAGCGTAAGGGGTATGATATGTGACTGCCAAGTGTTAACTACCATTTGCTACAATTCTGTGGTCACAACATCATGACTTCAAATATCATGGGACATAATATTGAAAGTTAGTGCATCTTTATTTGTGTATGTTATTAATACTGGTGTTTAAAATAGTGTTTACTAAAACATTGTGGTATTTACTTTAGTTACGTTTAATGCTGTAATGTTATGTTTATTAATATTTTTTTCTAGTAAAATTTCTTTGACTTTCAAAAGGTAATAGTCACAAATAATAGTACAGAGTAGTCCTCCCTCAATATCAGTACATATCAATGCTGGTGCAACAAAAACAGTAAAAATGCTACACCTGTTGTTATCCTTCCTCTACCTCATATTCTGTAATTGAGAAAATCATCTTCACATCATATCCCAGTGGGTTTACAGAATTATGTACATTTTTATTTTTTAATGTCTGTAGGAACAATTGAAAGCATATGGCAGATGTGATGCCCAATTGTGTTCAAGGACTCAGTGTAATCTTTTAAGTTGCATACAATGTCATATAGTTCAAAGACACAAAATGTATTTTATTGGTTGACAGCCAGTTATTTACCCACATTCAAATCTGAAGGTGGTTTTATTTCAAAAGCAGTAATGTTCCTACATTCCAGACTTTTCAGACATGCCTCCCTATCACATTCTCTTATGTCAAGCATTACCTGATTAATTCCAAAAATGTTCCTGATTTTCTTTAAGGTAGTCGGTTACTGGTTATGACAAACCTTCACAGCATTTAGAATAAAGGTTTTCTAAGACCCTCTTTATGACACTTTTGTACTGAGTATGTCTTACTCCCTACATATTGTTGGATACAGGAACAAGTGAGAATATATACTACATAGTCAGAATCACATGTGATGAATCCATCAGTTTTTAAAGTTGTTATAGTGATGTAAAATTTCTAAAGAAACCTTTCATTCACAGTTCACTAACATTGGCCTTTCCAGTAAAGGTGCTTTTTAAAAGTTTGTTTTTTAAATATTTATTCCATCTGTACATTAGGGACCTATCTTATTTCCAACTAAATTATAACTATTCAGAATATTTCACCCTTTACTTAAAAGCTGTCTATCACTCTTAGATTCTGTATTATATTTCATCACACATGTATCGGTGATTATCAATTTCTTACTTGTTGTCATTAAGGAGCAATTCCTCTATATCAATATGATCAGCAGTTTGTTTGAGAAACTATTCGAGGTAAACCCGTTCACAAACTTTTTGGAGTACAAGTTCATGCTCATAGTGAAAGCTCCCCTCATACTACACTTTCGTTTAGCTCCCAAAAACTCACTATAAGGGAAGCTCCACTTGAATATATCTGGATATTCATGTTGCGTATGGAGGAGGCTATTCACAGCATAGGGTTTTCTAAACAAAGCAGTTTCCAACTTGTCATTTTCTACCAATAACTTAATATCTAGTAATTATACAAATCACCAGAAAGATATATTTAAGTTACTGTGGTTCAAACGATCCAATAGTTCTCATGTAGCTTTTCACTCACCTCTAAATGATAAATAAATGAAGTCATCAATATAACATAGCCACATTAAGATATCCTGTGCATACAGTTCTAAATTTATTGACCAGACTACCTGCTCTGTATATTCACTGAAAAAAACAAAGGTTAAAGTGAGGTTACAGTTAGGCATTGAAATAAGATAAAACCTAATGTTAAAAAATTTTAAAAGTCTAAAATTCACCAGTTATGGTTTACTGAGCTACGTATATTTAGTGCTCTTGCCATGCAGTGCTTCTGACCTCATATATTATATCACTCATGACATGCCAAATGACACTGTTAACATCATGCAATCATTGTGACATCAGCCTGTAGGTTTTGCAGACTGGAAGCAATTCAACATGCTACACCTGTGGACGTTTTCTATTTGTCTTAACATAACCTGCAATTTTAAGACAAGAGGTTGACAGGTATACATTTGCCACTATAACGACACCACAAGGGCACAGCTCCATTGTTTAGTGAAATTCAATACATGTGTTACTGACATAATGGCATTCAAAATTAGAGCCACATTTGCAACACCAACTTCATTGTGGGGACCCCCTTACATTCTACAATAATACACCATCCCTCAACATCGTTAGTGAAGTTCTGGAAATAGTTCTGGAAATAAACCTGCCAAGTCATAGAATTTGTCTATACCGCTATATTACAACTATTCCACATTTGCACATGCCTTGACATTCACTGATGGTAAATGTACTATCAGCAGCAGCTGTGGCCTTTCTCACATATTTTTAAGAACAAACTTTGGCTGTAAGCCACAAACTACTTTCAAGCATACCTATGCAACCCACATCAGGTGTGCTCAGCTTTTACCTTTTTTTTACCTTTTTTAACTTGGAGCACTTCTTCCACCCCACACTTTAGGGATTTATAAATGGCACACAATGTAACTTTTCAAATACACAATTACACTTGTCTACAGGGTGTGTCTGTGTGTATGACTGTGTGTATGTGTGTGTGTTTAAAACACTAAAAGTAATCAATTTAAATAAAACGTAATAACATCCAAAATGTTGGTATATAAACATCGTAGGCTAAAATTATGATAATCCAAAATTACATTTCCAAAAGAATGGCATCTGAAGTAACGATAAGCTAGATAGTGACACTCTTCCTTAACTTGATTTTTAGTAAATTCATAAAGGTATAAACAACAATTGCATATGTTGCGATTTAATATAGACATGACTATATTCTATAGAATGTTCTTGTTAGCACAATGTATGGAATCCAAATAAGATGCAGATAAACAAACAATAGGTCTACATTATTTAAATATATACATGTGTATCATTTGTTTCTGAGGTCAATGAGCCCAGTTCTGGCAAGTGGTTTGGAATCGTAGGGCCCGATTCACAAAAGTAATCGGAGACAAAATCCTAACTTTACGACTTTCGGTATTCACAAAGGGCATTTAGGAGTAGTAAAGTTAGGATTTTGTCTCAGTTAAACTTAAGTTTTGTTCTTAAGTTAAACTTAAGACCAAAACTTAAGTTTAACTGAGACAAAATCCTAACTTTACGACTTTCGATATTCACAAAGGGCATTTAGGAGTAGTAAAGTTTGGATTTTGTCTCAGTTAAACTTACGTTTTACTAAAGTTAATCTTAAGACCAAAACATAAGTTTAACTGAGACAAAATCCTAACTTTACTACTCCTAAATGCCCTTTGTGAATACTGAAAGTCGTAAAGTTAGGATTTTGTCTCAGATTACTTTTGTGAACGGGCCTGTAGTTTTTAAACTTTGTAAATAAGATTATGTGATGTTTTTTCATTCTTATTTGTAATGGTGCCATATTTACGTTATGGTGAAACAGTACTGTATGTGTCCAATACCCCACTGATAACCCCTTCGCTGCGGGGTAATTCCCCCACGGTGCAGGGGGGTGGGGGGGTGAGTGCGGCGCCGCGGTGCTCGTGACGAGACCAGCTTGTCATGAGTCACAGTGGAGCTGTGCTCATGACGAGCTGGTCTCGTCACAAACCCGCCCACTCATTAATTCTCCCGCACAGGCGGGGAATTAATCACGCATGGGCGGTGCGCACCTGTTATGACGAGACCAGCTCGTCATGAGCACAGCTCCACTGTGACTCATGACGAGCTGGTCTCGTCATAAGCACCGAAGGGGTTAATATACAAATCAATATTAAGGTCTCAATTCACAAAATAATTTGCAAACATCAGGTGGAAATCTCTGCTTCAACCTGATCGTATTTTCCTACCTTTTTGTTATTCACCAATATTCACACTATTAGTCCTGGAATTGTTTGCCATGTGACAGGTTTCCAGGACTGCTCCTGGAAAGGACAGATGGTATTTCCAGCAGTCTCCTATTTCTGATGGGCAGACTAATCCATAGCATAGGACACTGCACTGGGGGAATCAGAGCCCCAGTTCAAATGCACATTTTGTGTGTGTTGGGAAAATATGTTTCCCTGTGTTCACCAGCACACCTAGAAAATCTGGGGGCTGATCCATTCCCTTTCTCATCCTTGAAGAAAATTTGCTTAAGCCATTTTCTGGTGTAAATCTCTGGCCATTTCCAGGGTGGGAGAGAGTTGACTTGGAGTTTGGGAATGCCCACAAGGACATCTGTATGTGAGTGTTTCCAATCTTCAAAAGCAAACCACCCTTTGAATGCCCACTTCCCACAACTTGCGTGGGCTTTAACGACTGCAGAGAGCGCCTCACTCATGGCAGAGATCTCTGACCTCATAATTGGGTTTAAATCTGCTGGAATCCCTTTGTGAAATCCTAGAGTGTAAAAACAGGGTAACTTCTGTCAGAAATATATGTTTACTACTGTATTAACCTTGGTTATTAAGGCCACAATTGTCTACAGATATACTCACTTGTGGTAAACAATTCCCATTTCTGTCATCATTACTAGATGTAATTCTAGAGGAATTCTATTCTTTGGATCTTAACACCCTGCAAAGATTGCTTAAAGAACTTAAATCGAGTTCCCCCCTAGATGCTGCCCCCCCCCCACTATTCTCCACAAAATTTCGGAGGTGGTGTCACCAGTTATACTTGATTGTATAAATTCATCACTTAAAACCGGGATTGTGCCACCGCAATGGAAACATGCTAGGGTGAAGCGCTTTTGAAAAAACCAAACCTTGACCCAGAGAACTGGGGAAATTATCGTCCAATTTCTTTACTGCCAGGAGTCAGTAAACTTACAGAAAAATATATTAATTCGATTTTATCAGCCTTCTTGGAAGACAACAATCGTCTACATCCTACGCAAACTGGTTTTAGACCCCAACAAGGTACAGAGACTGCCATTTTAGTTGCAGTAGAAGAAATTAGGAAGACCCTTGACAATGGAGGCTGCGCTGTGCTTATCCTGTTGAACCTCAGCGCGGCCTTTGATACTGTCAATCACCAACTTTTGATACAAAGACTGAGGGACGCCGGAGTGACTGGGTTGGCACTAAAGTGGTTACAGTCTTTCCTTCACAGCAGGGTTTATTCGGTTTTCGAAGGGGAATGCTCTTCAAAATCCATTCCTTTGACTTGTGGGGTTCCGCAGGGATCTTCCCTAAGCCCCACGATGTTCAACGTTTACATGAGTTCGTTGGCTGAATTAGTACTCCCATTTGGGGTACAGAACATTACTTATGCCGACGACACACAACTAATTGTCTCCTTGAAGCAAGCCAACCACCAGACCCTGATCTATCCACCTGTCTTCAAAAAGTTTTTAATTGGATGAGCAATTCTTTTCTGAAACTTAACGGATCCAAGACTGAACTTCTGCTTCTGGGGAAGTCTGCTCCCTAAATGTGGATCACCTGTGGCCCAAATGCCTAGGCTCCCTCCTGCCCCTAAAAACAAGTAAAGAGTCTAGGAGTATGGATTGACTGCAATCTCGATTTTAGAGAGCAATCACGTATAGTGGCTGCGAGCTGCTATGGCCTATTAAGAAGGTTTAGAAAGATACTCCCCATGCTCCCGCCTTCGGCGAGACGACTGCTGGTGCAGGCTCTCGTTCTCTCACGGCTCTATTACGCCAATGCCCTATACTTGGGAGCCCCCCAGGCTACCATTAAAAGACTACAAACAGTACAGAACTGTGCGGCCCATACGCTCCTGAACATACCCAAACGTTCCTCTGCAAGGCATGCTCTCGCTACCCTGCATTGGTTGCCCGTCCAGGAAAGAGTGCAATTTAAGGCCCTGGGTATCACCCATAAGTCATTTTCAGGAAAGGGCCCGCCCTTGATCCGTCCCTGGAGTAAACCTTATGTACCCAACAGAGCCCTTAGATCGGGGAAAAAAGGATTAATCTGTGTACCGAAGATTAAACGTGCACGTAGCGGAGGTCGACTATTCACATATAACGCATCTAGACTCTGGAATAGCATTCCCCTACACATACGCTCTGAACCTGAACATCTCAAGTTCAGAAAACCTCTGAAAACTTTTCTTTTTCATTAATCTTCTCATAGCCTACTTTCCTTGTAGCTTACTGGACGTCTTAGCGCTGGGATGCCCCTGGGTAACCACGCGCTTTATAAATGTTCCTTCATTCATAAGCCCATCAAGCATTTCAGAATGTGTGTAAGGATAAAGGACATGTTAACACTACAGGCACAACACATGTATGGAAAGGCAACAGGTATAGTCATGCATGCAAACAGTACAAAGTGGTCCACAGGAACGCAGATGGTAGGCACATTCGCCCCACACAGAAAGTGTAAAACAACTGTGTGTTTGCCTCTGTGTGCATGTGAGACTGGATATGTTGCCGATGTGTATATAATCTCTGTGTACTTTCTTCATTATCTGCTTGTAGTGTGGTCTGTCTGTACGTGCATTATTAAAAAAAAGCCTGACCTGTAGGCTTTACCATTGCTTGTGCAAAATGGTAACCTAAAATTATAAAACATACTGTGCTGTAAAAGTTCAGCAGTTATGTTAACTCAAAGAAAACATTTGACGAGATGTTTCTAGGTGCAGGAAGCATCATTTTTCAATTACCAAAGTTGTATCCTCACAGAACAGAGCTTTAGTCTGAAGGGCTCTTGTTTTCTGTGAGCTCAGACTAGTCAGGCAGTTTCATCTCAAGCAATCAATGAACATAAATTGTGCAACTCTTCAGATTTCGAATCTTACAAGTTAGCAATTTGCATATATCTTCTTATTTTTCTCTGTACCCATTCGAATATCAATAAAAATGAATAACTTGATTCCCCGCTGCTTCAGCCTCAAAAGAAAAATGGCAAACTTTACCCCCGCCCTCCTAAGCAGATTTGATCTATTTGAAAAATAAATTGTTTGGGAATTAGTTTTGCTGAGAAATCAAAGCCCCCCTGCAGTTAGACAATATGTATTGTATGAGCCACTCTGCTACAGCAACCTGACTGCATTACTATCTTTAATTACCTCCAAATTAACAAAGGATTCGGGCACATCTTACTGTGAGAGAGTAAACATTTTTGAACCCTGCTGTGAGACATTGAAGCAAATGACTTAGCTGAAAGTTATCTTTGTGCTCTAAGTTTTATAGGGCACCGTTGTCATGGCTCACTGCCATGTTTTTCTGTGCATTGTTTCCTTGCACAGTTTTTGCATTAATGTATCATCATCAACTGGTTTTATCATACCATCATGTTATTAGATTCCGATTGGAAATGTCACTTCATTGAACTTACATTCTCTAGAAGTGCTACCTCGAGCTAAGTGCCTTTCAATACAGAGTACATGTTCAAAATCATAATACCTTTTTGAAAACTGTTAAATCAGTTGCAAGCATGCCCGTCTCACACTGCAAACAAAGCAAGATGTCAACGTGCTTCTATAAACACGCATTATCAAAGGAAATGCGTCTGGTTTGTTTGAGGTGCATATGTTCTTTATTGTGTTGTAATTGTCACACGCAGGGACTTACATGCAAACAGACTAAACACTGTAGCATGCAACACAAATGTGGTCACTTTCAGACACTTCGATGATGGCTGCATTATAAATACAATTTTGGAAAAATAAATAAATAGGAGTAAGGTAGATATGAAAAGCTGGTTCGATGGTCAAATGGCCATTAGCGTTTACTGAGCTCTAATTACATCAATTAGTAATTTTTCTCCTGTGCCCTGGGGTCTCCGAACCGGGAAACAAAATTACCCCTTGTAACACTTGACTCTCAGGATAGCACAACAGCGCAGTCCAAAGGTGACTCGTGGAGTCAATAAACCAGGCCTGCTCCCTTCATGAGGTCGACAAATCACAACTCAGTCCACAACATTATCTCTCAGCTGGACCCAACATGCATACCATAAAGTCCCTCATTCGAGAGGCAAACAAACTTAAGCAAAAGTAAGTTTACTACTATAAGCATTTCTCTGAATAGTCTGAGCACCATACTTCCATACCTATTTTTTTTGTTCATGCTCAAACTTGTGAGGAGGTGATTCAGAGTTGCCTGCAATGTACAATGTTCTGGGTTCATGACCATGGCACCAGCCACTGAATACAGAGCTGATCCTTCTCGCCTAGAGTGAGCCTCAGTCGCCTGTGGAGTGGTAGGATGGACTCATAGTTAATATGGGCAGCCACTGAGATGGGAGTGCGTCTGTAGGCTGTTGTGCTTCAGACTAGGGTGGGCCTTCACCTCTAAGACCAGCATCACACTAGTCAGGCCTTTTAGCACTTCGTCAAGGCCTTCAGCACCGAAATGGGGATAATACTCCAAAAGGCAATATTTTGAAACCACTAAACATGATAGAGATTTTTCAGTGCTGCCATGCTTTACAATGTTCATTATAATTGAAGCGTGACCCTACTGTAAATTGTTAATAAGCTACTGCATTCATATCTTATCTCTAAAATGTGTCTTCATGTTTGATGTTACCCAGAAATGAAGGGCACCCAGAGCCTCAAGGTACTGTGGCTAGATTTACTAAAGCTGCACATAAGCAGCATCTTGGAACTTAGATACCTGGACAAAACGATTCCAATTTTCTTGCGATTTTCAATATTTCACTCAAAGTAGCCTCTCTAGCTACCAAAACTACAACTAGGGGCAAACTGAGCCCAGGGACAACAGGTCATCACCACAGCTCAAGCGGGTATTGCTCTAGACACAAGCCCCAAATATTGGTAATGGTACTTTTTGTCCTACACATCTCCTGTGCTGCTGAAACCTTGTCCAGACAGGACCCTACCCCTTAGTGGCACATTATGGCTTCTCCCTTTTCACAAACAGGATACAGTGCTTCTCACTGTCAAAAGCAGTTCTTCTCACAGCTCTTATTGCCTACCCTCCTGCCTAGCTTTTGTAGTCTCCTGCCCTGAGGTGGGACAAAATCTAGAGCAGTAAAACCAGATCCTCAGCCACATACCACACTCAAATCTACTGTTCCACAGACACCCAAGCCTACAGTCTTTTCTGCAGTTTACTGCAGTGTCCCAAGGTGCCCACTCTTTTAGGGGTCAATCCAGCATGTGCCCATTGGAACAGAACAGGTATACTGCCTGCCAGTTCCAGAGGAGAATCAGGGGGCTGGAAAAACTGGTCCTGCAGGGAGAGGTCATTTTTGAGTAAATGATACATGCCAAGAGCCACTAACCACTAAAACCAAAGAACTACTGGTCCATCTCCATGCTCCCTTTTCTAACAAAGGCTCTCGAGAAGGCAATCAACCAGCAACTCAACAAACACCTGGACCACAACAACTTCCTGGACCCCTCTCAATCCAGAGTCAAAGCCAACCACAGCATTGAAACAGCCCTGATCATAGCCACCAAAGACATCAGGGCCCTCCTGGACCATGTCCAAATGGCAGCTCTCATACTCCTGGACCTATCAGCTGCCTTTGACACCATCTCCCATTACATCTTGATCAACAGACTCCACCAGATTGGACTCCAGAGAGACACCCTCAAATGGATCGCCTCATACCTCACCGGAAGAACCCAGAGAGTCCGTCTCCCACCATTCACCATGGAACCCAAGAACATCATCTGCGGCATCCCTAAAGAGTCACCCCTCAGCCCCACAATCTTCAACACATACATGACCCCCCTGGCCAACACCTTCAAATCACATGGACTCAACATCATCTCCTATGCGGACTACACCTAGCTCATCCTCTCTCTATCAGAAGACCAGTCCACCACCAGAGCCAATTTCCATAGATGTATGATGAACGCCGACGACTGTATGAAGGACAACTGTCTCAAGCGCAACACGGACAAGACGGAAGTCTTCATTTTTGGGAACAGCACCTCGCCATGGAACAATGCATGGAGGTCTGCTGAGCTTGGACCATCCCCCGCACCAACAGACCACGCCCACAACTTCAGCTTCATCATGGACAGCAAGCTACCTATGAAGAAAGAGGTAAAAGCAGTCTCATCTGCCTGCTTCCACACCCTATGAATGCTCTGCAAGATCTTCAGGTGGCTTCCAGTCAACACCAGAAGGACCGTCGCACATGCCCTTGTCACCAGCATGCTGAACTACGGGAACACATTCTATGTAGGAATCACCGCATGCCTCGTGAAGATAATTCAGACAATACAAAACACAGCATCAAGATTCATCCTCGATCTCCCGATTCAAAAATGATGACAGTTCAAGATGTTGACCCACGCATACAATGCCCTACACAATGAAGGACCAGCATAAATCAACAAACGCATGACCTTCCGCCAACTGAGCAGACTCCTACATTCTGCCCCCCTCTTCCTCGCAGACACCCCCCAAATCCACAGAGGTAATAGCTGCAACAGCGGAGGATGCTCCTTCTCATACTTGGTGGCCAAAGCTGAGAACGGCGTTCCCCATCACGTCAGGACCGCCTCATCGCTGTTCAGAAAAGGACTCAAGACTTGGTTGTTCGAATAAGCAAGATCACCATGAAGCAGTTAGCATTTCCAGCACTTGAGACCCTCAGAGGTGAATTGCCATGCTTTATAAATCCCTGATTGATTGATTGATTGATTGATAGCTCTCCAGGCAGAGGTCAGTCAGTAAATCCTGTCCTTCACCTACATCTCCAACCTTTGAGAGTCTTCTTTGACCTTCAAAATGCAGAAGCTCATAAAGGGAGGGGGAGAATATTACTATTGTTGTAAACCCAATCTAAGAATGTTCATCACCCCTCCACCTATATCTAGCTCACAGACTGTCTCACCCTTACATAGCATGCAGAGAGAATTTTAATTGGAAAAGTCTCCAAAATATTCTCAAATCAGATCTGATGTGTTTCTCTTCACACCTCCACGCTTCTCAAACCTAATAAGGTTGCCTTGGGTGCAGTGAAGACTGCCCTTTCTCTTTTGTTCTGGCTCTCAACAACTTTGACCTAAAGGAGGATGATGCAGTCAACCTGTGAAATTAACAACCCTTCCACCATTCTCTAGCAGAAGTAGCTAATCCCTTCTAAAAAAGGAGGGTTTTGTCAAATATAAGCTGCCAGAAGGGAGCACACTCATTATCTGTATCTTACCAGGACAACCAACAATGAATTTATTTACCCTATTACTGAATTTATTTCACATTGCAGTCTATATACAACAGTAACAGGTGCATTCCATTTGTATCCAAATACATTATGAGGCATTAGCATCAGCATTTATCAGTTCACATGTAATTTATATTGAGTCTTTTTTGCCACCATGCCTACTGGGATGGGCACAGGCAGATGAAGCTGATATTCACAGGGATCATGGAACTGGGTGAACATTCATCAGTCTCAGAACACAGAACACAAAAGCCAAAGGACTGAAATGTGGGGTTTCATGGGTAGAGCCACATGCTTGTAGTAGGTATAGATAGTAGGTATGGATAGGAGTAAAAATAGAAGCAAGTAGGAGTAAATTTAGAAGTACATAATGAAGTAAGAGTCAGACTAAAAATAGGTCTAAATAGGGTAACAGCAAGCAAACCTAGAGGCTATGATTTTCAGTAGTAAATGGGGCTGAGAGTCACTTTTGTTTTGGCATTTAGCACCTTATGTGGGGAGATTGTTAAAAATTCAGTTTATCTCCATAGTTTCGTAGCAAATGCTGTTGCTGCTATAATGTTAAATTTTAATACATGTGCTTTGAACTGAAATTGCTTTTTAATTCTTTTAAAAACATACATGTGCTGCTAATAAGGGAAACCATTTATCTTTAAAAATATATATTGTAGTGTCTATATTTTGTAGACTCGCTTTCTGAGTCTACCAAGACCGCATTACACATGACGGTGGTAGTTTGGGACACGTGTCAAGGCCTACCTTTTTCAGGTCGTTGGCCTATTCTTTTTATGTTTGGGAAGTATAAAAGAGAGGGCAATGCGCTGCAGTAATCCCTACGATTTTCAGTGGTAAACGGGGCTGATAGCCACTTTTGTTTTGGCATTTAGCACCTTAAGCGGGAGTGATTGTTAAAAATACTGTTTATTTACATGGTTTTGTACCAAATGCTTTTGCTGCTATAATGCTCTATTTTAATACTTGTGCTCTGAACTGAAATGGGTTTTTACTACTTTTAAAAACGAACATTTGCTGCTAATAAGGGAAAGCGTTTATTTTTTAAACTATATATTGTAGTACCTATATTTTGTAGACTCGCTTTCTGATCCTACCAAGACTACATTACACACGACCGTGGTAGTTTGAGCAAGCCCATCTGCCCCCGCCCGTGGCCGTGCCTGGACAACGCCAGATGCCAGAAACACTGCCAGTAGTCCCCCAGGAATAAAGATAAGATTGCCATACACATGGCAATTCCTACTAACATTAAATAAAACAGTAGCACAGGATTTCAACTGCTGCACTAGGGGGGTCACAAAGCTCAATTGAAGGCTCTTATTTATGCCCTAACTGTAGGCGGGAGACTTAGTATTGACCAATATCCTAGGACCTCCCCCAGCATCACTAATACCTCCAAAGAGCATGTCTTGATATGTTTACACTTTAATGCCCTTTAACTTCCTAAACACTGTATAGAAATTTGGGATCCGATTAGAGCTGAAGTGCCAAATGTAGTATTTATTACTGAAACCGGGCTCAATGAATCTGCCATGCCTGACATTGCCACCTCACTACCCCCTAACTACAAGATTCTAAGATGTGATAGGGCAGGCTGCTAAGGAGGCGGTACGGCCCTAGATTTTAGAGACAGCTATAAGTGCTTTTTGGAAGGCAGCTCTTCAGCAGATGAGGGACACTGGCTTGCTTTCAATTTAACTCTAAAAGATCAA
The DNA here is from genome assembly GCA_963921515.1 of Calotriton arnoldi. Lineage (NCBI taxonomy): Eukaryota > Metazoa > Chordata > Amphibia > Caudata > Salamandridae > Calotriton > Calotriton arnoldi. Next base: position 425,615 of record CAWUFW010013892.1, on the reverse strand, counting down.
AGGTTATAAGGAGGTACCATTGTGTATAGACCACTGGGACACCATGCTAAGTGGGCCGATAAGCTGTTTGCATGGCTTACCCCCCCTAATGCTGAAACACAATAGGTATATTGTTATTGGGGACATAAACTTTCATTTTGAAAACCAAGTGGTTGCTTTTTGCAAACAATTGGAAAAAGATTTGCTTACTCTACAACTTACTCAAGGAATTAAAGGTCTCACTCATCAGGCAGGTCATACTCTAGACCTGTTTTTTTCAAATTCCAGTAACATACAGGAGATTAATATCTCCACTCTTACGTGGACTGATAATTTCTGTATCAGGTTCTTAATTTCACTTCCTTCCCCTGTCAAAAAATGTGAACCCTTTAGTGCTCGTGGAGTAAAGTTATTGTTGACATTTTTCAGATCACTTTTTCCCACCAGATCTGGGCATCTCCATGTCACTAGACAACTATGTAGGACAGTTTCATACACCTATCATGGAAGTCCTTCATGTCTCCGCTCCCATGAAATTAAACAATTCCCGTAGGGAGATGTCTTCCGAATTATGGTATTCTCCTGAATTGAGGAATATGAAAAGGAAATGTAAAGCGGGCGAAAAATGTTGGTGACTCTCAAAAAGAACAGTCAGACCGTATGCTATATAAACTCCAACTAAATGATTACTACAAACAGATTAAAAAAGCAAAGAAATATTACTTCATTAAAAGATTAAATGACAACAGTGACTCCTCAAAGGAGTTATTCAAAATGATGAAGGAACTATCGAAGCCCAGCAGCCTGTCTCAAACAAACATTCCCTCACAGCATCATTGTGAGTCCCTTGCTGGTCATTTTATTGATAAGATAGAGAAAATCTATTCCTGTTTCAATTCCCAACCACTACGGTTGGATGGGCTCTGCAATTTGCTGGGCCCGCATCTTAAAGACCATGCACCTTTTGGAGACTTCACCTGTGTTTCTTTAGAACAGGTGGAGAAAACCATGACTGAAATAAAATCTCATTCCCCACTGAACCCTTGTCCGCATTTTAGTTTCCTGTGGCTATCATCGATCATGAGTGCATTCTTGACTCAGACTTTTTAATGCTTTGCTACAAACATTAACTTTCCCAGCAATATGGAAGTGTGAATACATTCTCCCATTAGCCAAAAAAGTTGTCCTTGATGCATCTACTTTATCGAATTATCTGCAGGAATAATGCAGTGATGACAAGCCCTTTGTGAAAAGGCAGAGCACAGCCTATTCAGTTGCAAGTAGGGCTGTGCCCAGTACCACCGCCTAATCCTGTCAGGAGATGGCCCTTTCAGGCACCACTGATCCCTTTATTGTGTTGCTATCTGGGAGGAATTCACAAAGTCTAACTGCCAACTGCACCCAGTCATGAGACCTAGGGCAGGCTGTAGGCACCAATGGTAATGGGCTGGAAAATGCCAACTTTCTAAAAATGGTAAAGTTTGGGCACGAACTCGCGCACCCGTCTGTCGCACTGCTAAGTGGGAAACATCCCTCAAGATATACCACTCCTCGTAGAATTATCCTTATTCATTATTTCATTCCAAACTTTATACTGTTGCTTCATCATTAGTTCATCAACTTTATAAAATCACCGCTGAGACAGCATAGTTTCACCTTCATTCTTTATTTCATAATTTCCTTTTTCATTTTTTCATATGTCTCCTGAGTGCCCATTATGGCATTTCGCAGCGACACGTTTGAAACAAAGTTCAATGCAAAACATACATCATGGTAGACTCATTTCTTATGCCCAATGCATTTCGAGCCCTTGTGGCTCTTCGTCAGGGGTCTCTGCAACAAAATAAAAGAAACAGCTTGACTAACAATTCACTGTCAACTCACACTGCACTTTCTAAAAATGACATTTACAAAAATGTAATTTAAAATCTGACTTTACCATTAAAGAGAGATTATAAATACAATTTCATAGATAGCAAACATGGAATGCTTTCTGTTCCCAATCAAATGTTGGCACCTATTTCATGTAATAAGGCAACCCAATGTTATTCTATGGGACAGGTAGGCCTCACATAACTAATTTAGGGGCTTTTGACTACCAGGACATGTAAAACTTAAATGTACATGTCCAAACCTTTAATCACAATGCACCATGCCAGTGGGCTACCTACACCCTACCTTAGGGGTGATTTTTATGCAGTAAAAGAGGAGTTTAAGGCTTGGCAAGGGGGTATATTACCAAGTTGAATTGGCAGTTTACCACTGCTTTCATGATGCAATAGCAGACCTGGGACATGTTTTAGGAGGCCACTTAAGTGGGTGGCTCCATGAGTACTGTCGGCCCACTAGTAGCATTCGATTTACAGGCCCTGAGTATTTGGTATACCACTTTATTAGGGATTTATAAGTAAATTAAATATGCCAATCAGGTATATGCCAATTTTAGCATTTTTAGGGGAAAGAGCACAAGCACTTTAGCCCTGGTTAGCAGTGGTAAAGTGCACAGAGTCCTAATGTCAATAAAAACGAATTAAGCAAAATAGGAGGGAAAACATTTGTGGGTGACCCTGCAGAGAGTGCCAACTCTAACAAGGTGCTATTACACCTCATAAATAAGGATTCCGCAGCATTAGTTATTTGTCAAATGAAATGAATAACACCTATCATGTGTTTTTGGGCAATGGAATGCAGGTAACATACTAATAACATGTGGATTGCGGTGCTTAGTGCAACAACATTCATGTAGTACAGTGAATACTGTATACTTTTTCCCCATTAAATTATGGCAAGTTTGACCTACTGAAATGCAATGAAGGGTGAAATGTTTATCACACCCAGTGATTACTGAGTGCACTAAATAACACCCAACACATAATTCTGACCCCTGCACAAACAGGAGTAAACACAGAGGTCGGAAAACACTGACTCTCTTATAATCAGAGCATTAGATATTCTGATGCCCTGTGGGAACTACTATCAGCTGTTCTAAAGTTATAAAACTTCATCAAACATGTCTGACTAGTTGTGTCAACTAATAAAATGGTGAAGGGGAAACTTCTATGGTCTTTAGGGGCTTAGAGTAAATATTTGTTACAGAAAAACAATGTTTCCTATATATACATACATACAAACAATGCTTAAAATAATGGAAACAGAATTTTTGAAAAATTATTTTTTTGTTTTATAGTCATAAGGTAATCATCATCTCATCAAGTACAAGGCTCAGAACAGTAGAAGGCACCCGGAGGGTCATGTTACTTACCCAGACAAGAGTCCTTGAATGAGGGGGAAGTGCTGGGACCCGCTGATAGGTATGGAATGGCATGAGTCACTGGAGAGGACAGGAGATAGAAATTAACATTTACATGGTGAAGCCATTTGCTGAAAGGCAAGGTTTGTAAAGTGTAATACCTGCAAACATCCAGCTGCCACAGTTAAATAGTCAGTAGCATGAATGGACAAACGATTTAGGGGGCAGTGCAGGATAGCACAATATGCGCTTAAGTACACAGAAAATTCAGGAAATAGGAGGCCAAAATGTGGCCAGGATGTCTCGAAGGATTAGAGCGTCCAAGGAGACCAGTGCTGCTGCCATGAGCTTTAGTCCGCCCAAAGAGCATCTCAGCATGGGCTGGGGAAGTTGGCTGGAAAAATTCAGAGCTGGATACCTACAAAGACTTACAAAGACCTCCAAGCAGCCAAGATCTATGCCTCCGCTGAACATCACTCAAAGAGCATCTCAGCACGGGCTTGGGAAGTGGGCCAGAAACATTCAAAGCTGAATACCTACAAAGATTTACAAAGACCTCCAAGCGGCCGAGGAGGTCTGTGCCTCTGCTGTCAGCTGAACACCGTCCAAAGAGCACCTCAGCACGGGCTGGGGAAGTGGGTTGAAAATGTCAGAGTTAAAGAAACATAGCTGGCAAGGTTTCAGATTGCCATGTGTGACATCTTCAAAATGTAGGTCTAATTATGAGTGACATTTCAACAACTATGAGTGACACATTCTCACGAGCAAAATCAAGCAATGAAGACGAGGGAAACATAGAAATATCAGAAATTACACGCATTTGAGCAATGATAAACCCAAAGAAGATATTAACTGCTGTAAAGCACCTGTAATGGAAGGGCACTAACATGCACTTATGTGTTGAGGTCAGGAGGTCGAAGACAGGCATTGGTCTTCCGCTAATTTAACTCAGCCAGCGCTGAGCTGCAGCAGCAATTACTGGGGGTCTGGTTTGTCGAGAAAGTTACCAGAATGTTAAAATAAACTATTTAATAGGCATATAGAAATAGAGAAGCGATTCCAGTGTTGCTAGCGCTACTGAGGTCCTCCAACACGGATCTTCTTAGCTGACTTAACTGACCCGTTCAGATTTCCACCAAACTGTTCCTTTCGTTTGGCAGTTAAGTCATTATTTGTCACATACAGGCAGAGTTTGAGCTGTCATTTGCGCCCCCACCCACCCACCAGAAGTCAAATGCCAGGAAGTAATACAGCCCAGACATCTGCTTACGGTGGACACCGTGGCAATGCCTATGTAAATCCTCACTGGGCAGTGTGAGATTTTAGTGCTATCAACCATAACTGGGCTGAAAACACTTCACACGAAGATGATGTACGCTGGGCATACCTCAAAAATTCGGGAGTTCACATAGGATGTTATCGCCTGTAAACAGGTAGTCACAGCCAAGTTGTTTAGCTTATCAGCGCTGGAGTGAAGCAAAGTGGCGTTAAGTATCCCCACCCTGTGGGTAAACGTCCCCTTCAACTAAAAAAATGTGACCTGTAGTCTAGACCGAATCACACAGACAGCTGCTCACTGATGTAACAAAAGATAAATGTTTCAATGACCTGTTTGTGGCAAGCAGCAATCATTTCGATTTGCCGTCGCCCGCCTTCTGCCCTGATTGACAGTGTGTCCTGGCGGCCCGGGGCCTCTGCACAACCGGGTGACAGTCACTGACTCCATGACTGCACAAGACGTGGACCCCAGACTCGGCAATATAATTGAATTTGCCGTGGGTGGCTGCCATATGTCTGAGCCACAGCATTAGCGGCCCGGCAGTTACGAGCAGCAGCGCTACTGCGAGCTGAGCGCCATGATTGCACCAGCACCGCCCGCAAACCAGTACCTCCCCATGCACTGGCAGTAGAACATGACGAGCCCCGCACAGCGCCCCAGGCAGGCAGCTGACTGCCTGGCCTGCCCCGTTGTCTCATTGGGAACTACCTCATAAGGTCAGGCAGCAGGCTCTCTGACTCAGAGCCGTGCGGCGCCACAGGAATAGAGATACATTGTAGCTGAGCAGGGAGCCTGCTAGCAGCCCATAGCTCAGGTGCGAGGCCCCAAGCCTGCAGGAACAGCACGCGTAGGCCAGTGCAATGCGCTGCAAGCTGCCACATACTCCACAGGGCAGCGCTTTAGCAGAGACACATAATGCAGAATGCATGATATGCGTGACAATGCATTTCAGTGCGTTGATGCAGAGCACCACACTGAAATGCGTTAGTCTAACGCCTGATGCATGGTACTTGGCAGGACTGAAGAAAGAAGACTGGATCTATGGAAAGGAGACACTGGAAGGCAGGGATATTACAGTGTATGAAGGAGTGGGATACAATAACGCAGACGTCACAGAGCTGCAGAAAAATACAAGGCATTAAGAAAAAAACAAAAGAGAAAGGATTAACAATGAAAATAAAATCAAAATGCACATAGAGAACACAATAGGGATAAAGAAGTAAATCGGAAAGATATCAGAGCAAGTTAGATATAAATAAATACCAAAGTGGCAACCATATTGGAGCAGACTGGAGGACATAATCAATAGTAGCAGAACTGAGAGCAAGAGAGAATACAAAGAAACAAGAGAAAATAAAGAATAAATCAGGGGCAGTAAAGAAAATTAATATCATGACACTTAACATACAAAATATCAACTAAGCAACGGAAATTTAATTTATAAGGTTTGTCCGAGATATTACATGAATAAATGTAAAACGGACCAATTCCGAATTTAATAGATAATTGTAGCAGTCCATTTCATGAAGGAGTATTGCCCAAAATGATCCAAGGGAATGCCAGTCCTCCATACTCTTCAAAGCCTTATTCACAATGTGAACACGTAAAATCCTTTTAAGATATCAGCCCTTTTCCGAGGGTACGGAGACCACTTCTACCACTTGCCATTACAAAACTTCGTCAGTGTGATTCTTTTCTTGAAAGTGGGTTACCAAGAAAGCCTGGAGACCCTGCGCATAAGCCTTCTGCTGCTCCCACCGTGGAACTCCCACATATATGTGTTAGATTTTCTCAACTACAAATTCTGCTATACTAAAATAAGTTCTGTGTGAAGAATCTGGTTTAGAAGGGCAAAATCCCATCTTGAATAATTTTGTAAATCAGAAACAGAAATTTGGTTATATTTCACTTAGTTGTTCAAATAGGTTTCAGATCTTGTGCTTTTAGAGTTCCAGATAGGTTTATTCAATAGAAAGAAAAGAACACTTCTACAAAAAGAAAAGTTGATTTTCCCTAAGAGGTCAAATAATTGGTGAATGCTGCACTACACAAATACCCAATGAAATAACGTACCCTAACAAAAAGCTATTTTATGTCTCGATACCATTTATTCTTAGAGCACTGCAATACTCAGCACTAAGAGAGCTGTAAGTCAAGAAACAACGAGCAAAGATTACTATGAAAAAACAAAGGGGGATATTCTCAAGAACGTGCGATAATCATCGCCAAAATAGGTTAACGCAATTTTTCATATCGCCGTCTATCACGGGAAAATAACTCCGTATTAACGTCGTATTCTCAACACGGCGGTAACATGCGATAGTTTCCCGATAACGCGTCAAATGTCCGCGATAAAATTACCGGGACGGCAATAAAAATCTAAAGCTGAACGTGAAAAAAGTGGCGATGGGCCCAACCGTGATAAAAAAATCAGCGATAAGCTGCACCTGGCCTGCAATTCACACACGTCAGGCGGGAAAAGTCACTATAAAAGTAGAAAAAAAAAACACAAACAAAACCAAAACAACTGCGAAGCACAATGGAGGTAGCTGGAGCAAGTACAGAGGACAACCAGAACCCCACAAGCCCCACGGAGGACCAGCCTGGGACGTCGGGGTCAGGGAAGAGCAAGGAGAAGAAGAAGAGGAAGACGCGGTTCAGTCCGCAGGAAAACAGGATCCTGATAACGGAGGTGGTAGAACACCATCAACAACTGTTCGTCACCTCCACTGTGTCATTGGCAACATAAAATGGAATATGGCTGTCCATCCTGGACAAGGTGAATGCAGTCGGAGTGCTGAGGAGGACAATGGAAGAGCTCAAGAGGCGCTGGAATGATGTGAAGTGCAAAACCAAGCAGAAACTCAGCAACAACCAGAAGGCAGCAATGCAGACTGGAGGTGGGAGTCCAGCGCCACAGGAGGAGCTGGATGAGATGGAGGAAATTGTGTCCACAGTCATCAGTGGGGAGACGGTGGCAGGAGTTGGGGGACCGGACACTGCTCAACATGACCTGACACAACAGCAAGAGGGTGAGTAACGACCAGGGACTGGGGGGACGGGGGGAGTTGGGCACAATGGCACACATGCACAATTAAGTATAGCACAGTGCACACCCACAATGACTCTGTATCATGTCCCTGATCCCCTTGGCACACTCCAGCACACCTAGAAACAGCAAGTAGGCCCCCGTCGACTATGTGCCCAGAGGGGGCCCTTCCCACACATCACCAATCTCACAACCAACCCATGCACATGTGCCAAACCCAGCAAAGCGGCGCGTCTGTGAGCCACACTGACAATGCAAGTGACACTGCATGACGAATAGCATGGCTGCAGTCAATATATCATGACAGGTTGCACGCCATGACACTGAGGTGGCTGAGTGTGGACCACATCCATAAAGGAGCAGGTCACACTCTGACACATCCACGTGCACAAACAACCCCTGACGTCAACAACACATCTGCAGACAAACCATGCCCCAGAGTCCCAACTCCCACCAAGAGCCCAATTTACCCAAGTATGCAACATCTCAGCACTGTATAAGCACAGAAGTCAAAGGCACACCGCCTGAAAGGGATAAGGGCCAGCAAAATCAGAGCTGCAGGGGCGACTCTCCCAAAATGCAGCACACACACATAACATTCAGAGCACATCAACATTGACAACAATGTGGTACAAACTGCAACACGTTCACAACAGAACAGAGGACACAACTGGTGCCGCTTGTGTGTAGAAACTGGCCAGTCACATTTGGCATAGCAGGGAAATGTGAGATGATAATGTACAAGTACAAACACACATCCGTGATGTTGTCGAAATGTCCACTGTCCCGCATCAAATAGGCAGCTCCTCCCAAACAGTCACAATGTACATTGTCATGCAGGCTGTATGTAAACTTGTACAATGCGTCAACATACATGTGAACACAATGTTAAACTGCATCTCCCCTTCACTTTGCAGAGGGAGAATCAACACCTCCTGCAGAGCATACCCAACAGCTCTTGTATGTATGTATGTATGTATTTGGTATTTGTTAAGCGCATATATCACCCATAGGTCTCATAGCGCTAGCTGATACTCAAAAAACCAGAAGAGGTGGCACGACAGAGCTGAAATAGCCAGGTTTTGAGGGCTTTGCGGAATTTCTTGTGATCGGTTTCCACTCGGAGATGTAAAGGCAATGTGTTCCATATTTCAGGAGCAATTCTGGAAAAGGATCTGCCACCGTTCCTTACTGTGCGGACCTTGGGTACAGTTAGGAGTTGTTTACTGGTGGAGCGAAGGGTTCTAACTGGTTGATGTTTTATCAGTTTGTTAGCTAGATATTGCGGCCCTTTACTGTTAAGGGTTTTGTGTACCAGACAGCAGAGTTTGAAGTTGATCCTCTTTCTGATGGGGAGCCAGTGGAGGGTCTTCAGACTGGGCGCCGATGGAGAGGTTTAGGACCAGCTTGGCCGCAGTGTTCTGCAGGACCTGAAGCTTTGTCAGATGCTCCTAATTTATGGATGCAAGTAGCGCATTTCCGTAGTCCAAACGGCTAATGATTAGTCCCTGTATGAGTGGCATGCGCGAGGAAAGGGGAATCCATTTGAAGATTTTTCTAAGATTGCGCATTAGACCGTAGCTGGTACAAACTACATTGTTGATGTGGTCCGCCATGGAGAGTTTGTTGTATAGTATCACTCCAAGATTGCGGGCTGCTGTCTTGGGTGGGGGGCAGGGTCCCAGCGAGGGCGGCCACCAGTCATTGGTCCATAGTTTCTGTGCATCACCAAAGAGAATGATTTCTGTTTTACTAGAGTTGAGTAATAGGTGGTTATTTGTCATCCAGTCATTTAAGGCCGTCATGCACTGTTTGAATCTGTGTTTAGTGCCGGTGGGATCAGGTCTGAGGGTGATTAGTAATTGCGTGTCATCAGCGTATGACACTGTTTCAAAACCATAGGCTCTGATTATCTTAGCCAAGGGTGACACATATAGGTTAAAGAGTGTGGGGCTTAGGATGGAACCCTGAGGGACTCCCTTGTCGATTGACTGGCTCTTGGAGGAGAAATCTCCTATTTGGACCTTGGAAGACCGATCCGTCAGGTAGCTCTTGAGCCAGTTCAGTGCGGGCCTTCGACACCAAACTCCCATAGTCGCTCCAAAAGGATGCCATGTGAGATGGTGTCGAAAGCAGCCGATAGGTCAAGTAAGATCAGGATGGCAGATTGTCTTGCATCAAGAGAAAGCCTTATGTTGACGACTATCTCTAGTAAGGAGTTCCGGTACTGTGGAAGGACCGAAACCCCGATTGGGATGGGTCCAACAGATTATTGCTTTCTAAGTATTTAGATAGTTGGTTGTTGACCAGTGATTCCATGATTTTACCAAACAGGGGTAGGAGAGAGATTGGTTGGTAATTAGAAAGCTGTTTAGGGTCGGCTGTCGGCTTTTTTAAGATCGGTCTAACTATGGCCTCTTTCCAGTGTGAAGGTACGGTGGATTGCGATAGTGAGAGATTGAAAATTCTGGTCAGATTGGGGAGAAGGGCAGGTCCAATTTTAGATAAAATCTGGGACGAGGCAGGGTCGGTCGGTGAGCTGGATTTAATCCTGCTTAGAGTGGCGGATACTTCTTCCTCTGTGACTGCGTTCAATTCTCTGAGAGAGTTAGTGTGCAAAGGAGGAATCTCAGTGTGTCTCTGTTTTGGTGGTGTATCGGTTGGCTGGGGAAAGAGTTTGTGAATGTCATTTATCTTATTTACAAAAAAGGATGAGAGGGAGTCGACTCACTCCTGGGAAGCGTTATGCGTTAGTTGGCAGGAGTGGGGGTTGGTGAATTCCTTCACAATCTTGTACAGCTCTTTCTGAGAGTTGGAGGCCTGATTTATTCTATTTCCTAAGTAGACTTTTTTAGCTGTGGCTATATGATCCATATAATGCTGGTGTGTTGTTTTGTAGTGCTGTCTGAATGTTGAGTTTTTTGTATGCCTCCATTTACGTTCTGCCTTCCTAACGGCAAGTTTATCAATTTTTAAGTCTGGGGTGAACCAGGGAGAAAGTTTATTTGGACATTTAGTTTTTTTCCTAGGCGCAATTGTGTCTAGAGTCGTGCTAATGGCTAGTACAAGACATTTGGCTGCCTTGTTGGGGTCGGCCAGCTTCGAAGGAGAGAGGGGGACAAAGTGTGCTGAAAATGACTCTAAGCTTATCTTATTCCATGGCCTACTTAGTTTAGATTCTTTTGTGGGATGTAGTTGAGTTGATATTCCATGTATATGGAACCTTATTACATAGTGATCAGACAATAGGACTGGAAGTAGTTAGTCGATCTTTACATAGGGGGAGTTTGTGAATAGTAGGTCTAAGGTGTGACCAGCGATGTGGGTGGGACCTATCACCAGTTGGTTTAAGCCTAATGTGTTTAGGCTGGTGGTAAGATCATTTTTGTGCGGATCAGATAGGAGTTCTGCGTGATAGTTAAAGTCCCCTAATAGGAGGAAGTTATCGGCGACCAGGACGTGCGGCGCAATTGTCTCTATTAGATTTCTGGAGAAGTGGGCTTTGTTTCCAGGGGGCCTGTAGAGAAGTGCACCTTTCCAGGACTCCTTGCTGGTGCTCTCTATTGTGAATATACAGATTTCGCCCCATTCTGCCTACGGAGTGTACTTTGGTGTTTGCTCTGAAGGCAATCGCTATCCCACAAACTCTTTTATCTTTTCTATCCAGCCTAGTCAGCTGGTAGTCGTGGGGTAGGGCTACAGAGAGGTCGGGTTGTGAAGATTCGTGGAACCATGTCTCTGCAATGAAGAAGAAGTCAGGTTTCTCTGAGTCCAGTAGGGACCAAATTTCTAATGCGTGTTTTGGAAGGAAGCGTGCGTTGCAGTATAGGCCAATCAGGTGTTTATGTTTCGGTGTTACGGGATTTATTTGGGAGTGTTTGCTGCTACAGCTTGCTATTTTGGCTTGCCTGCTGAGTAGGGAGTTCTCGTGGGTCGTAAGGCCTGTGATCGGTTGGAAGGGGACGTTGCCTACCTCCTGGGGGGATACTTTGTTAAATGGGTGGCGCTCCTGACTGGTATACTGAAGGATAGACATCATGGGCTCGCAGAGGGGGAACGGCGGGTGAAATGGGCAGGGTGGCTGGCGCCTGGCGGCGGTCAGGCACAGACGGGCGCAGGCGGGCTTGCCTTTGGCGCGCCGCTGCGCGTCTGCTCTGCGCACTTCCTTTTGAAGGACAGGAAGTGGGCGGGACTGCAGCAGCGTGTGGAGCGCTGACCTGATGTCAAAGTGAAATGTGGGCTAAAAATGGTGGTGCTTGTCCCCTCTGCCCAAACGGCACAAGCCGCGGCGGACTAGGGGGGCACAAAGTGAGCAGGTGAGCAGCGCAATTTAAAAGTTAAAATTCTGGCAGAAGAACAATCAGCTCTGCCTAACCTGACGAAGAGGACCTCCCCACCTTCGACACCGACGCCCTCCAAGAGCTCATTCACAGCTTCGGCACCTCACCTCCAGGAGCAGGGTAGCCCAGCTGCATCGTGGAGACCTCACTCCCTGCACAGACCGCACAGGAGGAAGCACCCACCACCACGGCTGTCTCCCAGGACCCCCACGAACAACACATGGCCTTCCAACGCCGTGTGTTTGGGTGCCAGAAGATGGATGATCAGGTGCGGGTGGGGTTCGACCTCATGGCAGCCAAACTAGATGCCATACGTGGGTGTCTAAGTCCCATCAGGGACCACTTACAGTCCCTAACGGTGTGACCAGCGATGTGGGTGGGACCTATCACCAGTTGGTTTAAGCCTAATGTGTTTACAGTCCCTAACGGACACCCACAGTACGCTCCATGCTCTCCAACGATCCATGGCTGACATCGCTGGAGTCCTGACTCTGAGACAAGGACAACTGTCTAGTCAGAGTGGCTCCAGCAATGTCATCCGGGAGTTAGGACACATGCGGAGGATCATGGAGAACAGGGAGCGGATGCAGGCGGAAAGAATGGCTGCCACGGCTGCACACCAGCGAGATGTAGCTGGGATCTTCCATTCCCTGCAGATCCTCATCATGGCATTGCCGCCATAAGGCCTGGGGCCGATGAATGCTGCTGCTGCTCCTTCTACATCCACATCTTCGCCCCCTGATGTGTCAGTGACTCACAGTGTGGCAGACAATCCACCTCCGGCCCCTGATGTGTCACTGCCACACAGTGCGGCAGACATTCCACCTCCGGCCCCTGATGTGTCAGTGCCACACAGTGCTGCTGACAAAACAACACCACCCACATGTGAGGCACATGAAACATCAGAGGATGAAGATGCAGATGATTCTGCCTTAGTGATAAGAAGGAAGCGGTTGCATTCATCTCCGCCATATGGCCTGTTTCTGCTTGGTTCTGCCCTCTGCATCATCACCTTCCACTGTCCCCCGATACACTCTGCGACATTCACCTTGTTCCTCGACATGGACTGCCATATTCTGTTTGGTTACCAATGACACAGCAATTAGACTGCGGACTGAACTCTTCCTCTTCCGATGAACTTGTCATTCCCTAAAGGACTCTGGCTGGTCCTCCACGGGGCAACAATGTAAAGTGGGGTCTGCATGGCCCTATACTGCTCCAGCTTCAACACTCCACTGAATGTGAATAAAACATTCAAATTCACACAGATGTGTCATGTCTATGTTCAATCAAGTATGAAAGTATGGATGAATGTAGGGGCAGTGATTCCCCCTCACATCCATGTTGCTAATGTTGTGGGACTTGAGTCACAGGGTGCAACTCTCTGCATCATGGTGGTACATATTTGACCCCAAAAGACGCCCTGTTGTCTTTTCTTGGTCACAAATGACCGCCTTTATGTCATGAATTTGGACACATGTGATAAGCTGCTGAGTGGGATTACGTACCATCTTTGACACCCTGATATGGCATTTTGAATATGTGACACCCTAAACAGCCTCTCTGTACAGAGGTGATACACCCACCATCTAATTGCCATTTGTGAGATTGTTAGCACTAAATGTTGCACTTACACTTGTCAGAGTGATGTGCTTATGCAGAGGAGTGACATGCACACAGGGAATGTGTGTTGGAATGAATGTATTTGCACATGCTGTGCCTGTGGTCATTTTGTCCTGTCCCATGATTGCTAAGGACAGTCACAATGTGACGTGCTCATGTGAAGAAATTGTTAATGATTGTGTTCCTTCGGGCTAATCCTGCTGCAGCTGCACTGGGGTGTGGTCCACCTGCCTCATCTTCATCATCATCGTCCGGTGCATCTGGCACTGGGATCCATGGGGCATTGGTGGGTACACATATGTTGTGTGTTGCACCTGAAACGTGACTTTAACACGCCTAATAAGTGCTCCACAAAGTCCCTGATGCGTTTGTGGGCCGCATTGTACTGCCTCTGGGCCTGGGTGTTCATGTCTCGGAGGGGTGTCATCATCCACGGGCAGAGTGCATATCCTTGATTACCTGTGACAGGTGTGGAGATATGTGTCAATCGGTGGTTCTGCATTCTGTGTTGGCAGGCTTATTAGTTTAGTGGTGTGTGATATGTGCGACTTTGGGATTCATGTTTGACATGTATTGCTTGTGGCAAATGAGCGGCATCCATGTGTATTACGTTGCCTCACAGCTGCTCCTCACTCCCCCCGAGCCTATTTACTTGTGTACGCTGCGCGGTTGCATCACTTGCACTCCTAAGACACACCATTGTACTGACTGTCTGTGCATGTCCACAAGCCTGACAACGACACTGTGATATTGGCCGTTGAAGGTGGTCGGCCATGTATGTGTAGGCCTATGGTCAGGATATGGCGGACACAGAGACACATGCAGTATTTACTTTGGTGGCCATCCCGGAAGTGAACCATGCCCAGAGCCCCGGGCTATTTATTCCCACTCCTATGCTGGACTGGCGTACGCCAGCCCACTCCGCTTACGCGTACAGGGGGGGGGACATAGCTACATGTCCAAGGTCTTCCCCACTGCCTGAGGTGACATGGTTGCGTCCACTGTCCACAACACTACAAACACCAGCAGTATATGTCCACATGGACATGTCTGTGCTCTGCATACTGAAGTCTGTCCAGCACATCAACGCCACACTTGGCATTGTGTACATTCTTATTCATGGGTCACTTGCCTCCTTCGCACAGACTTGGTTCCCACCTCTCCCCACATTCTGAAATTGTGTGGCAGAGGTGCCATGATGTGGATGGTTTGTCTACATGGCTGGCCATGGTTACCAGAGTTACTTGTGTTGTCGTGTCTGGTAGGTGGGCATGTTGTATGTGATTTTGTAACATGTGCATTCCCACAGTTGTGAGTTGCATGATTGTGGAGTTGAGGTGTGTCGTGTGTTCATTTGGTACTTGCCAACGAGCAGTGCATTTCCATAGGTGCCATCCTGGAAGTGCTGGTTGATGATGGACTGTCGGAAGATGTAGGAATCATGCACACTGCCTGGGTTGTTGGCGACGACGTTGGTGAAGAGTCCCCGGTGGTCCACTATTGCCTGCACATTGATGGAATGCGTGTGCTTTCTGTTGCGGTAATTGTGTGCAGTGTCGGCAGGGGGCACAAGTAGGACATGTGTGCAGTCAATTGCCGCCAACACGTGTGGGAATCCAGCTATGGCGTAGAAGCCTTGCTTGGTCTCCAGCTGTTCCTGCGCAGTGTGGGGGAAGTGAAGGTGCTGGGGTACCAAGCTGATGATGGCATCCAAGACAGGTGTGAGGAACTTTGATAGGGCTGGCTGTGAGACTCCTCTGACTCTGGCAGTTGTTGGTTGGAAGGTACCAGAGGCCAACAGGTGCAGCACAGCCAGCAGCTTTGTCTGCGGAGGGATGTTGGTTGTCCGCTGTGTTGGTACCGTCAGCCTGTGGGCAATGTGGGTCAGGATGCGGAGGATGGTTGTCCTTTTGAGCCTGTAGTGGGCAATGACATCCTCTGGCGTTAAGTCTGTGAGGCTGGTACGTTTTCGGAAGGTCCGCTGTCTTGTTCTGCGCTGCCTCTGTGGTAGTCGGGGGGTTGGTCCATGGGGGGGCCTGGGGGTGGTGGTGGTGGGTGTTGTGGCCCTCTTGGGTCTCCGAGCTGCATGATCAGTAGCTCCATGACATGTGTTGGTCTTCAGATGTGGGCCTGGGCTGGGCTCCCTTTTATACTGCAGGTTGTCGTCCTGCTTAACACCAGTAGAAGGCAGGTGTTAAATGCCTGCTGCTAACGCGCCTTATCGCCTGTTTTTGGATCGCATCGCCGATCTGGCTGATTGTTGAGAATGTCGCAAAGTTGTGTCTTTGTGTGTTTTTGCACGGGAACGCCTACTCTGCATATCATTAGCGTTAGTTGTCGCTCTCATCCTTGGCGATGTTTTTTGTGGCAGCTATCACTGGAAAACTGGCAATATCGGCAGTTTGCACCAGCTTGGGAATAGGGCGATAAATCTATTGCCACTTTTGCGGCGCTAAAGTGCAGATGAATCGGCGATAAGTTCTTGAGAATATGCCCCAAAGTGTACTGGCAACATCAACGTGCAGGTATGGCAATCAGACCCTTAGAGGCCGCAATTAGAGTTTGGTGAGCTGACTGCCACGAAATTGCCACCACAGATTTACACCTCTGCCATGATGACGGCCGAAAGTCCATCATATGTCCAAGAGGATCCTGCATATTGTTATTGCATCTGCCAGTAGAACAACAGATCTATTAGTGGATGAAGTGACTAGATGACTAATGCCGTCAGTAGACATAGTGGCCGATTTAGAGTTTGGTGGAGAGGGTATTCTGGCGCAAAGGCCCAAACTGAAGGGCTGTCAGCACGATTTACAGACGAGCGGCCAAATACACACCCCTCTGGCTTCCTGTCAGAGTTACTCTATCGGGCTATCAGAGGTTTGGCCATGTGTACAGCCTGCCCGATTTAGAGTGAGTGGACACATGGTCAGTTTTTAATTTTACGAACCACCACCCAAAACGTGGTGGTAAGTGAAGGTAAAAAAATGTCAATTACTCCTACGCCATGGAGAAAACTCCAACAGTACTTACAGCATCCGCCAAACTCTTAAATTGCCCCCTTAGTGTCACTTGCAGCACATTCATATTTAATAGAGTTGAAGTGGCAGGCAAAAGATCACATATTTAAACTTTCCCAAAAACATGGCATGGAGCAATAGGCATAGGATCATATGAGTCTGGTCACATAATAATACAGAGTAGGTGCCAGAGGTTATGCTTCTATGGAAAATCTACCATTGAATATTTCTGCAATTATTGAGCAACATCTGCTGCATTAACTACAAAATATACTCTTCAAAGAGCAGCTAATTGCTGCACACAGTTGTGTCTAAGACACATGAATTTGGATCAGCCTAATGCAAGAATGCACTTTAGAACAAGAACGCCCTGTTCACAGACAATGAGCTTGAGGTTAAGGAGAATGAGATATTGAGGAGGGGGGACCACAGTTCCTAGGTCCGGAGGTAGAATCCATGAGCTACGCACAGAAGAGGGGAATGTGGGCAGGAATTGTGAAAATAATTCACTCTGGGTTCAAAGTTCCCTGCACTAAGGGCCAATCAGAAAGTAGTAAAATAATCTAAAGGGAAGAATACAGTTGTCGATGAACAAAACAAGTGGTCATTCCCAAACCACTGGTGGGGGTTCCCCTAGACCCCTCCTGCTGAAGCTAATAGAGGAGGCACTAGCCATTAGTTACACTCAAGATTTTGCTGCCATTTAACAATGTTCTGGCACACATACACTTATTCTTGAATGATGACTGTATACCACCAAAATGTTAAACAATTAAGCATTACAGCCAGTCAAACATGCATCAAATGCACTGTTGTTGGGATTGGAATATACCCTGCATAGCAAATGGGCATGTTCCCTATTCTGAGTGCCCAACTGCATGTATATCTGTAATCCGGAATTTTCTATTGGCCCTGGTGTCATGCTAATTTAAGCATGTGCACAGAGGCCTTGCCCTGTCCCTGTCGATGTGAGGTTCTAGACCTGTCCTGTGACTTGGAAGGGTACACCGAGCATGTCCTCATCGTAGGTATCCCTGTCCTGGGTATAGCACATAAAGCAGTTGTGGGTGCAGAAGGCATTTTTAAAAGAGATCAGTACTGTGACCAGACCTCTTTATCTGTGTCACTGGAGTCTCCCACTTGTGTAACTTGTACTAGTACATGTATGCCTATAACCTTGTGCTGACATCCAGTGTGTGTATCAAGTGTGTGTGCATGTGCAGTTTCTGTTACAAAAGTGTGGTAATTAGTTTTGTGTATAAGTGAGCCTTCGTAATGGAGACCAGAGGCCAGGATGGGCCAACAACTACCGTGATCATCATAGGCTCAGCCATGGCTACACCTACCTCCAGTCTGAATAGGATAGTAACTGCCAGGACCATTGTCTGCCTACCCCGGGCTGTAACTGTCCTTGGTCCAGGAGGAGTCTCATCACTGCAACATTTTCAGACTGCCAAGCCCCGCTTTATGCCTGTGCAAGTGCACCGCACTCAACAAACTGAGGTGGGCCGACATGCTGACTGATATAGCCTGCCCCCAGGTTCCTGTATGGTCCAGCAGACTTACTGCTCATCTCATCCCCTACAGGAGATACACGGGAGGGTCAAACATGTCACTAACTACAAAGTAGGTAAGACATAAGGGCACCTGTGCTTGAGTCATGTTATCTCAATATTTCCTAAGGGGGATCCCCTCGGCTACAGGACCACCAGGGATGGATTAGCAGAGTGATTAGAATGGGTATAGCTCCTTGAAGAAAAATCACATCCAGGGACTTGTATGACTATTAGAACTGTATAGGATTTAGCACAACTGTGTGAATAAAGTTATTTCTTTCTTTGAAAAGAAAATGAGTGAACTGGACATTTAAATTACTATGTCTGTTGGTCGATTGTTGAGTGCAGTAATTGAGTGCCCCATACAACCGCCCTGAAAATTCTCAGGTGGGTTGCTCTCACTACCCTGAGAGTCAGGTGCAGAAGGGGTTGGACTTGGCCCAGTATGCAGAACTATATAAGGCCAGGCCTTGGGACATCAGTGGCAAATGACTGTTGAGGCCAAGTAGTTCCTGCCTGCCCTGAGGCCCCCCCTAACAGCATCTGACATTCAACTCAAAATGAGCAGGAGGAATTGGAAAGCATTGCATTTCACCTGTCTAAATAAAATATGAATTGAAAGGCATTCACCAAGCACATCCAGAATCAATTTCAAGGAATCAAGTTGGCACTCAGTGGCGGCTCGCAGAGGGAGTGCTGCGGGGTGGGGAGGGGCAGGGTGGGGGGTAATGGAGACGGACATACGACGGCCAGGAGTAAAGTAAGTAAATAAATAAATAAAACTATTTACCTTGCGGTAGCTGCATCGCCAACTCGGCGATGCAGCGAGCGCAAGGTAAATAGTTTTATTTATTCATTTACTTACTTTACTCCTGGTCATTGTATGCCCGACTCCACTACCCCCCGCCCCACCCCACCGCTCCGCAGCACTCCCTCTGTGAGCCACCACTGTTGGCACTACAATGAATTGGTGAGGTGAGTGGTGATAACGAGCAAGTGTAATGTCCAATTGTGAAAGGGAATGTAAATGATGTCAATTGTGGGATATTGAGAACATATGAGTACAGCATAGTATTGGTCAAGATCATGATGCACATTTCGCATACACCTTTGACAAAAGACAAAATCACTGCTAACAGCCCATATAGAGCTCTGGTCTAATAGGAAAGAGTACAGTTACATCCGCAAATGCATATCTGTCTGTGTGTCAATGCTGTAACCAAGATGTTGAGACTAGCTACTGTCATAAAATATTTGTAGATACAACGTTACACATTTATATAGGATATGCATTCACCAAAATAAAGCAAAACCTGCACACTGAATAAAATAGTATTGGCTATGAGCGCATTTTTAATGTGTGAATACACATATCTTGATTTCAATTTGCTTTTCACACAAATGTAAATGCATATAATTATGTGCATGTCGCTCACTCATAAATAGTGTTACCTGTTGACTACATCTCAACAGGGACACCGTGTAAGACTTCAGTGTTATTCTTTGACAACCTAATGCATTCCTGAATTTGTAGTGTTAGTATATTATAGCTCACCCAGACTTACTAAAACACCTGAAATCAAAGATCATTTCAAGCAAAGCCCAGCGAAAATCTGAATGGATTTTAAGGTAGTTGGTTACTTTGAATCTTGAACTGTCATCATAAATACCTGCTTTCGTTGTAAATAAGTTTAATCAAACAAGAAATGCAACCCTAACAAATCATTTGCAATTTTGCTTCATTCGTGGATGCTTAAATCAATAGTAGCAGTCACCTTATATTACTTTGTTTTTTTGTTCTGTATATGAATGTAATGCGACCATTTGTTGACACAAACAGAAAATCACATACAAAGTTTATCCACATAAATCAACACAGTAAAAAACACATAAACACAAATTAAACAAGCCAAAATAGACAATGTTACTGCAACACAACTAATGACTCACAAAACACAACAAATAAACAGTTCACATTTTTTACAAATCCAAACGTGAGCTGGAAAAACATTTTCAATGAAGTCTCAAATGCAATTTAGAAATTCATTACATTGCTCTCATGATAAATGGTTCAAGCACCTCTGCAAATGACACAATTATAACAACCAGGGTGAGATTTTAAACATTTAACATTTGATAATGAATGCCCTGGATTACACTGTTATTTTCTCAATGTTATTTTTTCAAATTATGTAATTAATGTTTCACAGTAGGTGCTCGAATAGTAGTCAATGAGTTTTGAACCCTCTGAAGTTTCTTTATCAGAGTTCTCCTCAGGACAAAGAACTGGTGTCTGTTTCTAAAAAAAATATATAAACAAAATGTTTAATAGACTCATCTGTGTATTCTAACTTTAAAACCTCTAGAAACCCGCTAAAATTACCTCAAGATGACTGGTGATTATATAACACTGCAGGATTCAGTTATGTTCACCTGCAATATAACAAAAGACAGAACTTTGTCAAAGTAGCACCATTTATTAGGACAATGTAATGCCCCAAGCGTGAACTGGTAAGTTCAATATCCTAATAAACAAACCCGTCGGACAAGCTATTCACTTGGAACACGGTCTGCTTCATCAGTAATATTCGGCGCGGCATCTAACGCAAAGAAATTGCATGGTGGAACAATCTACAATGTAAATGACACAACTTTAATCGACCGGCTTGATCGGGACTTATAAACCAATTACATCAACAAAACTGGCTTATTCATGACCTGTAGAACAAAAAGAGCATATCACAAGGCTCGAAACTGCCCAAAGATCACAGTCTAACAGCACTCGAAACTGCAGAGAAAAGATCACAGTCTAACTACGCGCTTATGAGAGACAATGTACTCAAATGTACATTTGGAATCCTAACTTTACTACTCCTAAATGCTTTTTGTGAATACTGAAAGTCGTAAAGTTAGGATTTTTCTCAGTTTAGGAGTAGTAAAGCTAGGAATCCTAACTTTACTACTCCTAAATGCCTTTTTTGAATACCGAAAGCCGTAAAGTTAGGATTTTGTCTCAGATTACTTTTGTGAATCGGGCCCAGAGTATCTGAATTGAAACCATAATCCTCGATTTTGTGAATAAAATCCATGGTGTCTCGCAAATAGGATGGCAGTGTATGTATTAAAGGTTTCGTTGTAAATAAGCCATTTTAAAAGCAGGGCCTGTCACAAAAAAACCTAATGATAACGCTTGCTGTTATGTGAACATCCAACTACAATGTAATATCCAATATATCATTCTGATTGTGACCAATTTGAAGTTGAAATAGGTGAAACCTTCAACATTGTCAATTTAAAATAAAAAACAATTGAATGGAATACATAACACCGAAATATTTAAACCTGCATCTGATAAGCACTCAGTAAATAAAAGAAAATATGCCAAACCACACATTTAATGCCTATTAAATATAAAAACTGTGATTTATAAGTGGGTTTCAAACTGGAGCCCTGATAATGAGTTAGGTGTAGTGGTAGATTACAAGTATGAGAGGTCATTAGAAACTAGTTGAAAATACCCCCTTTAATTACCACCAATCAAAAGCAGGTGGAAAATATTCCTGAAAGTGTAGGAAATGAACGAAAAGCTGTAAAACAATACAGAAAACCCAAGACCAACACAATAATAAGAAAGAAAATACAGTATATACACTGTGGTAAAACAAGTAAAATCTCACACACACCTGCACTCAGGGTCAGACTTACATAAACAGCCATAGACAAGTGAAGCTATTACAGGTTGATTGCAGAAGCTCGAACTTCCATTTCGCAGTACAACATCACGCATGCAGCACTGCTAGCCTACAATATGATGTTATGCCAGATCCATGTTCTGTTACAACAAGCCATGCAGCATGAGGTTACAAATCAGGACACCAGTAGGTTATTTCAATTGGTGCAGCAATGTAGGAGAGCCAGAATTGACACATTAAGGCTGGAGCCCATAAACATGAGTCAGCTTGTGATCCAGAGGATGCATAGGCTTGATATGGGCACCATAAAAAACATATTTTCATCATTACAGATATGTTTGAGCCAAACTTAGGGATCCACTGCAGAAGAAGTTAGCAGCGCAAGAATTCTTTGCAACAGGCACCACACAGAAGAGAGTAGGATTGGTGCATGGCATTTTTCAGTCAACCTTTAGCAGAATACTCTGCTAAGTGACAGATGCTTTGCAGAGAGTGAGTGAGAAGCATATACAGTTCCTTTTGGACACTGTGAGAAGTTGGCCTGGTATATGCTGTTCACTAATTAAAGTGGACACCTTGCACCAGGGCAAATCGACTCTTATGGTAGATAGGTTTAAGACAACCTTTTAAAGAAAGCTATCCTAGTGGTAGCTGTGGAGAGCAGCCTTCAGGCTAAGTCTCGGAGGAATGTAAAGCAGCTTGTTTTACCATATAATCTCTTGAATCACCAAATGAAAAGACACCACACAGGTATATATATCAAATATATATGTATTTATTTCTAAATAACTCTCTACTAATCTCTTTATGAGATTAGAAGTCAAACATATGCACAAATCAACGTTTCACAATAAGTTAAGCACAAAATATGGCTGGGGCCCTAGGGGCGTACCAGACCATATACTAAGTAAGAGACTTAGGGACAACGACTTGCAGGGAGACAAGGCCTAGGGCCTTCAGAAGTGCAGGGGCCTCACGAAACCACCCAAGGCAGGTAAGTAAAGGACCCACGGGGGACGCGTGCAGTGTAGATACACAGGCGCGGATCGCCGTTGACTTCAATGGGGCAAGTCGCGGTTGGAAATAAAGGGGCAGATTTACAAGCCCCCTGCGCCACCAGTACGTCACTTTTTGTGACGTACTGGTGGCGCAGAAGCTGCTCCATATTTACAAGGAGAGGAAAAGCCACCCTGCGTGACTTTTCCTCTCCTTGTAAATACGGCCCCTTCACACGCAGCACTTTGCGGTGAAGGGGCGTTCCATGGGTGTTGCTGTGGGTGTTCCCACGCAGCACCCATGGAACAAGACACATCTCCAGAATTACGAGAAATCGTAACTCTGGAGATGCGTTTAAGCTACGCCACCCTAGAGGTGGCGTAGGGGCAGTACCGAGGAGAAATGTTTTAATTTCTCCTCGTTTTCTCCTCTTTCAATGCGTGCTGCATTCTGCAGCACGCATTGAAAGAGGAAAATGGTTGTAGTGATTGTTTTTGTGCAGGAAGGTGCACAAAAACAATCTCCCCACGACGCAGGCATCCTTGCACCATGGTGCAAGGGTGCCTGCGCCGGCGCATGGCTGCAGTTTGTGCGCCAGCGCAGGGGGAAGCACAAGGATGCGACATATTCTTGTAAATATGTCGCATCCCTGTGCTTTCCAAACTAACGCAGCATGGCGCAGCAAAATGACTTGCTGCGCCGTGCTGCGTTAGTTAATTGTAAATCTGCCCCAAAGAGTTTTAGGATACTTCTGTAGAACCTACAAGCAAGTCACTTACAGGGTAAGTCGTTCTAGGGCCCACACCCACAGGAGCACCGTAGTGCTGGGGTTACCTCACCCAGGGAAGCCGGGTGCATAGGTGTCCTTTGGTGTCGGGTCGCGGCGTCGTTTTCAATGGCGACCAAAGAAGACTTGCTGCTTGCGGGAGCTGAAGAAGTGTCCGGTGGAATCCAAGCCTGGATTCTGAAGAAGGATGACCTGAAAGCAGAGGGGACAGTGTTCAAAGTCACTTGGCAGTGACTCGGGGCAAGGAAGATGGATGCCCACCGTCGTCGAGTGATTCAGGTCGGTTGCGGGTGCCTTGACTCTTCAGCCACGTGGTCCAGGAGGCGTCGACGACAACCAGGAGCTGGATTCGGTGTGTCCCTTGAATTCTGCAGCTGACTGCGGTGTCGGCAACTCGATTGGAGCCAACAAGCCTTGGCAGCCGCAAGTCTCGGGGAGATGAAGAAAAGTTGATGGCGCAGACCAGCAAGGTCTGTGGAACTCACCCAGCAAGGATAAGTCAGGGCAGGCCTGGAGCAACCAGGGAGCCCTTTGGTTTCTTTAAGAAGTCTTCTGGGGACCCACAAGCCAGTGGGCAAGGGATCGCAAAGACACCTCGGGCGGAATCACTCAACAGGGGCCCACGGTCACTCGGGACGGTGTAGGCCTCTGATCTTCGGAGGATTCCTGCTGGAGGTCGGGACCACACGTGGTCCAAAGCACAGGTTCGTAGAACGTTGTGAAGGGGTTGCACTCGACAATAGTGCATGGTACCCAGGGGTCGCGGTTCCTCGTTACTCGTGGGGTCCACTTGCCTCAGCTTCGCTGGGAACTCACGATGGTCTAGGAGAGGTCAGGAAATCTACTTCCTGGGCTGCAGGGACTTCGGACTCCGGCGGGAGCGGCGTAGTTTGCAACCGTCGTTGTCGTTTTTGGTGCCTGCCAAGCAGGGGAGTCACTCCTTGACTCCAAGGGAGATTCTTCTGTCTTCCAAAGGTAGTGGAACGTCGAAGGGCCAGGATTCTTCTGTAGAGTGTCATCCAGGGGTTATCTGCTTTGCAATGGCAAGGTTCCCCCTCTTATACTAAAAGAGGGGATGGACTAGCTCTATGACCCCACCTATGGGAGGGTCAAGGGAGGGGTGGCTACACCCACTTCCCTTTGTCCAGTTTCGCGCCAGAGCAGGGGCAGGTAGCCCCTGAGCTGGTTTGAACTGGCATATGCACAGAGGAGCCTTCTGCTCCCCCAGTGCAGGACTTCAAAGCACTCTAAGAGTGCACCCACCCAGCCCCAATACACTAAACCCTGTCTGGGAGGTGGTCACACCTCCCTGTGACAGGATGCCTATTGTTGGGCTTCCTCCACTGTGAGTTTCGGTCATCAGCAGGAGGGCAGCCCAGTGTCTGTGACTGGTGGCATCCATTTTGTGATGCCAGGGCTCTTCAGGATTCTACCGCGTTTCCACAGCAGGTACATGTCTTATCCCTCTAGAAGGGTGGAATGCTACCCCCGCCGCCAGGATTGGCGGGAGGTAGTATTCCAAGATGTTTGACACCAAACACGACATGTTTTGATGCAGCCATTCCAAAGTTAGCATTTTACCGCGAGGATATAATGCACTTAAGAGTATATGGTTTAACCGCATCCACAAACAGCCCCAGAGAATAGACTCTGAGAGCTGCAGGGGGCCCTGCTCAAGCAGAGGCACCCCCTCACATAGAAGCCAAGCACCCTGCCCTCAGGATTGATAGGGCCTGCCTTAGGGGTGACTGATAGGTTTATATGTGTGTGCAGGAGAGATATAGGAAACCTATATCTCAGTGAGGAGTGCTAGCACCACCTCACCCAGGCTGCAGTAGCAGGCCTGTGGTGTCAGATTTTGTCTGCTTCCCAGGGGTGGCATAATACATGCTGCAGCCCCTGGTAGGCCTGTGAAGTACCTATGCCCTTGGTACCTAAGGTACCATATACTAGGGACTCACAAGGCACCACAGTATCCAATCACTAGTGCACCTAGAGTGCACTCCATGTCATTTAGAGAGAACAGAGAGGCTGGGGCCCTGATTGGCAGGGACCCAGCCAGACTATAGTCAGAAACCAGTGCTAACATCAGAAAAAAAGTGGGGGCAACATAAGAGGCAGATCCTACTCTCCTACACAACCCCCAAACGAAGGGACACTAAACTAACCTTGACCAGTTGAGTCTTCGTGTTCAAAGTGGAAATACCTTGAGAGTCCATCTGCATTGGCATGTTGGGTCCCAGGCCTATGTTCCACTGTATAGTCCATCCCCTGTAGGGAAATGGACCACCTCAAAAGTTTTGGGTTTTCACCTTTCATCTGCTTTAGCCATAGGAGGGGCTTGTGGTCAGTCTGAACTATGAAGTGAGTGCCAAACAAGTATGGCCTCAGCTTCTTCAGGGCCCAAACCACAGCAAAGGCCTCCCTCTCTATAGCTGACCAACGTTTCTCTCTAGGGGTCAGCCTTCTGCTAATAAAAGCTACTGGCTGGTCTTGACCTTCATCATTCAGTTGAGACAGTACAGCTCCCACACCCAGCTCAGAAGCATCTGTTTGGACAATGAACTTTTTGGTGTAGTCTGGACTCTGTAAGATGGGGGCAGTGCACATGGCCTGCTTTAGGTCTTCAAATGCCTTTTGACAGCTAGCTGTCCACTGAACCTTTTTTGGCATTTTATTAGAGGTAAGATCATTCAAGGGGTCACTATAGATCCATATCCCTTGACAAACCTCCTATAGTACCCAGTCAGGCCTAAGAAGGCTCTCACCTGTGTCTGGGTGGTAGGAGCAACCCATTCCATTATGGTTTGGATTTTGCTCTGTAAAGGCTGAACCTGGCCTCCACCTACAAGGTGGCCCAGGTACACAACCTGACTCTGCCCTATCTGGCACTTGGTGGCCTTGATAGTGAGGCCTGCTTTCTGCAGAGCCTCCAAAACATTCCTGAGGTGGACCAGGTGATCCTGCCAGGAGGAACTAAAGACAGCAATATCATCTAGATAAGCTGAGCAATAAGTTTCCATCCCTGCCAGAACTTTATTCACCAACCTCTGAAAAGTGGCAGGTGCATTTTTCAATCCAAAGGGCATCACCACAAAGTGGTAGTGCCCACCAGGGGTCGAAAATGCTGTTTTGGCTTTTGCATCCTCAGCTAATCTGATTTACCAGTAGCCAGCTGTGAGGTCAAATGTGCTTAGATACTTGGCTGAGGCCAAAGTATCAATCAGCTCATCTGCCCTTGGTATGGGATAGGCATCAGTCCTAGTGACTGCATTGAGGCCTCTGTAGTCTACACACAACCTCATTTCTTTCTTACCACCCTGGGTATGAGGCTTGGGTACCAGGACTACTGGGCTAGCCCAAGGGCTATCTGAAGGCTCAATCACGCCTAACTCCAACATTTTCTGGACGTCAGTCCTGATACAGTCCCTGACATGGTCAGGTTGCCTGTAGATTTTATTCTTGACAGGCAGACTGTCTCCAGTGTCCACCTCATGGGTGCACCAGGAAGTCTGACTACGGGTCAGGCTAAACATATGTCTAAACTGTTGCAGAACTTGTCTGCACTCAGTTTGCTGATGGTCAGTGAGGCTGCTTGCCAAAGCAACACCATCTACTGACCCATCATCAGGGTTCTGAGAGAGCAGGTCAGGGAGAGGGTCACTCTCCTCCTCCTGGTCCTCATCAGTTGCCATGAGCAAGCCCATGTCAGCCCTGTCAACATATGGCTTCAATCTGTTGACATGAAGCACCCTTAGGGGGCTCCTGGGAGTTCCAAGATTCACCAGATAGGTGACTTCTCCCTTCTGCTCAACTATTGTATGGGGGCCACTCCACTTATCCTGGAGGGCTGCTGGGGCCACAGGCTCCAACACCCACACTTTCTGTCCTGGCTGGTATACAGTCAGCACAGCCTTTGGGCATGCCAAGCTTTTTGTAAATCTTGCCTGGCCTCCAGGTTTTTGGTTGCCTTTTTCATGTACTCTGCCATCCGGGAGCGGAGACCAAGTACATAGTCCATCACATCTTGTTTGGGGGGCTTGAGAGGTAACTCCCAGCCCTCTTTTACCAAACATAGTGGACCTCTCACAGGATGCCCAAACAGAAGCTCAAATGGGCTGTAGCCAACCCCCTTCTGTGGAACCTCTCTGTATGCAAACAAAAGGCAAGGAAGAAGAAGGTCCCATTTCCGCCTAAGCTTCTCTGGGAGTCCCTTAATCATTCCTTTCAAGGTTTTGTTGAAGCGTTCAACTAAACCATTGCATTGTGGGTGATAGGGAGTGGTGAACTTATAAGTTACACCACACTCCTTCCACATTGCTTTCAGATATCCTGACATGAAGTTGGTACCTCTGTCAGAAATGACCTCCTTTGGAAAACCCACTCTGGAGAAAATTCCAATGAGGGCTCTTGCCACCACAGGGGCTGTGGTGGTCCTCAGGGGAATTGCCTCTGGGTACCTGGTGGCATGATCCACTACCACCAGGATAAATCTGTGCCCAGATGCAGTCTGAGGGTCAAGGGGACCAACAATGTCAATCCCTACCCTCTCAAAGGGTACCCCCACTACAGGTAGTGGTATCAGGGGGCCTTTGTTGTGCCACCTGCCTTACCACTGGCTTGGCAAGTGACACAGGAGCGACAAAACTCCTTTGTGTCCTCTGACATATGTGGCCAATGAAAATGTGGAACAAGCCTGTCCCAGGTCTTGTTTTGGCCCAAGTGTCCTGCCAAAGGGATATCATGTGCTAAGGTCAAGAGGAACCCCTAAACGTCTGAGGTATTACCAACCTCCTGGTGGCTCCAGGGGCTGGGTCTCTACCCTCAGAATATAGGAGTCCCTCATCCCAATAAACTTTATGGGACCCACTAGCACTCCCAGCAGCCTCAGCAGCAGCCTGCTGTCTGAGGGGTTCAAGAGAGGGGCAGCACTGTTGCTCCTTGCTCAGATCTTCCCTGGAAGGGCCCCCTGCCCCCAAGAACTCAACCTGGTCAGGCTCAAGTCCCTCTGGGGCAGTTCCTTCTTCAGGTTCTGCTTCACCTCCCTCTGGAAGTGAATCCTTGATCTGAGACAGAGGGGAAGGCACTGCCTTAACCCTACTGCTCCTCCTCTTGGGAAGCATCTGGTCCATTGTTCCAGGATCCAGAGCTGGTTCAGTGTCATGCATTCTTGCTTGTGACCTGGTCACAGCAAATACCTCTGCAGGGATGCCCAACATCTCAGCATGAGTCCATAACTCTACTTCAGACCAGGCTGAAGTCTCTAGATCATTGCCCAATAGACATTCTACAGGGAGGTCTGCACTGACTACAACTTTCTTGGGGCCAGTTACCCCTCCCCAGGAGAAATTCACAACTGCCAGACTATGGTTGGTCTGGACATTGCTTGCATTGGTCACCTGGTACATTTCACCCAGGATGATCTGTCCAGGGTCCACTAGGTCCTCTGCCACCATGGTGACACTAGCACCTGTGTCCCTAAATGCCAAAGCCTGTTTGCCATTTATCAAAGGCTGCTGTTTGTACTTGCCCAGATTACTGGGGCTTACTAGGAAGGACATATCAATGTTTCCCTCACAAATCAGCATTGCCTGAGTGGTCACTCTGACTAGGTCAGAATCCACTTCAGAACCCAGGGTCAACCCTACTACACCCTTATTCTGAGTACCACCTCCACCAGTAGCTGAGCTAGGGGGAACAGTTGCCTTAGGGGCAGGAGTGGGGGTGGTTTGGCCTTTGGACTTGGTACCATCAGAAGTCCAGTGCCCTTTCTGTTTACAGAATTTGCACCAGGGCTTCTTTTGGCCTTTTCCCTTGTTGGACTTTGACTCCCCACCAGATGCAGATTTTTGGGGCCCTTGTGAAGACTTCTGGTCGTTTGACTTATAGCCACCTTTCTCAGAGCCTTTAGGATCTTGCTTCTTAGTGTCACCCCCCTGGTTCTGGGTTTTCTGCCTCACCCTGGTTCTGACCCATTTGTCTGCCTTCTTTCCCAATTCTTGGGGAGAGGTCAGATCAGAGTCCACCAGGTACTGATGCAACAACTGGTTCTGGCAATTATTTAGGATCTGTTCTCTCATCATCAGATTATACAATCCCTTGAAATCAGTAACCCTACTGCCAACCAGCCAACCCTCCAGAGCCTTGGTTGCACAATCAACAAAGTCAGTCCAGTCCTGTGTCTGTGCCTTCTGGGTATCTCTGAACTTCAACCTGTACTGCTCAGTGGTTAAGCCAAACCCATCTATCAGTGCACTCTTCAGGACCTCATAATCATCAGCATCCTCTTCTCTAACAGTGAGGAGCTGGTCTCTACCTTTATCTGAAAAGGAGAGCCACAAGATTGCTGCCCACTGCTTTTGGGGGACCTGCTGTACTCTACAGGCCCTCTCCATAGCAGTTATCCACTTGTGGATATCATCCCCACTCTGGTAGGGAGGAACAACCTTGCTCAGGTTCCTATGGTCAGGGACATATTCTCTGCCTCTAGGGACACTGTTGCTGCCACCAGGGGGTTCTAAACCCTCCCTTCTGGAAGCTCTCTGGATCTCCAGGGCTTCTCTATCCAGTGCCAACTGCTTGGTTCTGAGGGCCACTTTGGCTTCCTCATACTGGAGCAGTTTGCACCTTCTCTCAGAGGAGGTCTCTCTTAAGGGAAAGTATGAGTTCCTCTGCTGGACAGATTCTCTGCCAGAGTGATAAGAGTGGTCAGATTCCCTGGAAGGGGATCTGTGCCTCTCCTCCTCTCTGTCAGTTCTCTTATGGAGAATTCCTCTGTCCTTTTCAGGCCCCTTGAAGCCTGGCCCTTCAATCACAGAGTCTTGGTCATTCTGATTTTCATCATCTGACCCAGATACTATGACTGACCCACCCACTGATTCAGACCCCCTAGCTCCTAGAGCCAATCTAAGGTCATCTGCTGTCAGCAGATCTATCAGGTGAAGTGTTGAGGGACTCTGTCCTAGCTTCAGGTGTCTTTCAACACACATGGCTCTCAAGTCAGAGAAAGCCATGTCCTTATACTGAGGCTGAGTGGATCCACTGGGTCCACCCCTTAAGGACATTCTAGTGTTGTGCAGTGTTGTACTACCTACACTAGTTTGTGGCCTACTGATCCTAGCTTGAGCTGTGGAAAGGGTGTGCTATCCCTTGGCACCCAGCTCTAAGTTCAGTAGAACTTATTGATACTAAGCTTGACTTTATATGTACCTTGAGTACCTATAATGGTTTTCAGTTAGTAATTCAAATAGAGATTTTCTGGTAAAACAATGGCAAGCTGGAATCCCACAAGCTGCCCACCAATGTGAGAAGTTGGCCTGGTATATGCTGTTCACTAATTAAAGTGGACACCTTGCACCAGGGCAAATCGACTCTTATGGTAGATAGGTTTAAGACAACCTTTTAAAGAAAGCTATCCTAGTGGTAGCTGTGGAGAGCAGCCTTCAGGCTAAGTCTCGGAGGAATGTAAAGCAGCTTGTTTTACCATATAATCTCTTGAATCACCAAATGAAAAGACACCACACAGGTATATATATCAAATATATATGTATTTATTTCTAAATAACTCTCTACTAATCTCTTTATGAGATTAGAAGACAAACATATGCACAAATCAACGTTTCACAATAAGTTAAGCACAAAATATGGCTGGGGCCCTAGGGGCGTACCAGACCATATACTAAGTAAGAGACTTCGGGACAACGACTTGCAGGGAGACAAGGCCTAGGGCCTTCAGAAGTGCGGGGGCCTCACGAAACCACCCAAGGCAGGTAAGTAAAGGACCCACGGGGGACGCGTGCAGTGTAGATACACAGGCGCGGATCGCCGTTGACTTCAATGGGGCAAGTCGCGGTTGGAAATAAAGAGTTTTAGGATACTTCTGTAGAACCTACAAGCAAGTCACTTACAGGGTAAGTCGTTCTAGGGCCCACACCCACAGGAGCACCGTAGTGCTGGAGTTACCTCACCCAGGGAAGCCGGGTGCATAGGTGTCCTTTGGTGTCGGGTCGCGGCGTCGTTTTCAATGGCGACCAAAGAAGACTTGCTGCTTGCGGGAGCTGAAGAAGTGTCCGGTGGAATCCAAGCCTGGATTCTGAAGAAGGATCACCTGAAAGCAGAGGGGACAGTGTTCAAAGTCACTTGGCAGTGACTCGGGGCAAGGAAGATGGATGCCCACCGTCGTCGAGTGATTCAGGTCGGTTGCGGGTGCCTTGACTCTTCAGCCACGTGGTCCAGGAGGTGTCGACGACAACCAGGAGCTGGATTCGGTGTGTCCCTCGACGTCTGCAGCTGACTGTGGTGTCGGCAACTCGATTGGAGCCAACAAGCCTTGGCAGCCGCAAGTCTCGGGGAGATGAAGAAAAGTCGATGGCGCAGACCAACAAGGTCTGTGGAACTCACCCAGCGAGGGTAAGTCAGGGCAGGCCTGGAGCAACCAGGGGAGTCCTTTGGTTTCTTTAAGAAGTCTTCTGGGGACCCACAAGCCAGCGGGCAAGGGATCGCGAAGACACCTCGGGCGGAATCACTCAACAGGGGCCCACGATCACTTGGGACGGTGTAGGCCTCTGATCTTCGGAGGGATTCCTGCTGGAGGTCGGGACCACACGTGGTCCAAAGCACAGGTTCGTAGAACGTTGTGAAGGGGTTGTACTCGACAATAGTGCACGGTACCCAGGGGTCGCGGTTTCTCGTTACTCGTGGGGTCCAATTGCCTCAGCTTCGCTGGAGACTCACGATGGCCTGGGACAGGTCAGGAAATCCACTTCCTGGGCTGCAGAGACTTCGGACTCCGGCGGGAGCGGCGTAGTTTGCGACCGTCGTTGTCGTTTTTGGTGCCTGCCAAGCAGGGGAGTCACTCCTTGACTCCAAGGGAGATTCTTCTGTCTTCCAAAGGTAGTGGAACGTCGAAGGGCCAGGATTCTTCTGTAGAGTGTCGTCCAGGGGTTATCTGCTTTGCAATGGCAAGGTTCCCCCTCTTATACTAAAAGAGGGGATGGACTAGCTCTATGACCCCACCTATGGGAGGGTCAAGGGAGGGGTGGCTACACCCACTTCCCTTTGTCCAGTTTCATGCCAGAGCAGGGGCAGGTAGCCCCTGAGCTGGTTTGAACTGGCATATGCACAGAGGAGCCTTCTGCTCCCCCAGTGCAGGACTTCAAAGCACTCTAAGAGTGCACCCACCCAGCCCCAATACACTAAACCCTGTCTGGGAGGTGGTCACACCTCCCTGTGACAGGATGCCTATTGTTGGGCTTCCTCCACTGTGAGTTTCGGTCATCAGCAGGAGGGCAGCCCAGTGTCTGTGACTGGTGGCATCCATTTTGTGATGCCAGGGCTCTTCAGGATTCTACCGCGTTTCCACAGCAGGTACATGTCTTATCCCTCTAGAAGGGTGGAATGCTACCCCCGCCGCCAGGATTGGCGGGGGGTAGTATTCCAAGATGTTTGACACCAAACACGACATGTTTTGATGCAGCCATTCCAAAGTTAGCATTTTACCGCGAGGATATAATGCACTTAAGAGTATATGGTTTAACCGCATCCACAAACAGCCCCAGAGAATAGACTCTGAGAGCTGCAGGGGGGCCCGGCTCTAGCAGAGGCACCCCCTCACATAGAAGCCAAGCACCCTGCCCTCAGGATTGATAGGGCCTGCCTTAGGGGTGACTGATAGGTTTATATGTGTGTGCAGGAGAGATATAGGAAACCTATATCTCAGTGAGAGGTGCTAGCACCACCTCACCCAGGCTGCAGTAGCAGGCCTGTGGTGTCAGATTTAGTCTGCTTCCCAGGGGTGGCATAATACATGCTGCAGCCCCTGGTAGGCCTGTGAAGTACCTATGCCCTTGGTACCTAAGGTACCATATACTAGGGACTCACAAGGCACCACAGTATCCAATCACTAGTGCACCTAGAGTGCACTCCATGTCATTTAGAGAGAACAGAGAGGTTGGGGCCCTGATTGGCAGGGACCCAGCCAGACTATAGTCAGAAACCAGTGCTAACATCAGAAAAAAAGTGGGGGCAACATAAGAGGCAGATCCTACTCTCCTACAGACACCCACACAACTAAGGCCAGCAAAGCAAACATCTGTGCTACAGAAGGATTTCATGACATCCTCGGGTCAGTTGTACATCTGATGGTCTCACACAGACAGGAACATGTGTACTGAAATCATAAAATGAAGCACACTATATATGTGCAAATGCTGTGTGATGTGGATCTAAAATAATTTATCATCCTCGTGTGTTAGGTGGTCTGGACGAAACCACAATGTCTTGATTCTGACCAGCAGAAACATTAGTCATACCATCACCCTTAAGGTACTGGCCAGAAAAATAAACCCTTATTCATCAATATTACAATGCATTATGATTGTTGCAGTTCAATCTCAATACATGTCATCCATACCATTAGAAAGTTGTTAGCCCCTATGACATTACATTTATCGATCAATGTGAATATGTGTCACAAATTACATCATCCTCTCTTCAAATTGCTGATGATACTCAGCCATGTCAACTTTTTAACAACAAAATGTATTTTTATTGCAAATCTCAGGTTTCATACCTTGACTTCCTCCGACCTCAATACTTTGATGTCTTCTACGACATGTTGAGGATGGTCATATTTTTTCTTCCCACAGATTGAGGTACAGCTGAGGAGGAGAACTAGCACCAGTTGCCTTCCCTGAGTGTGTGACTAGGTAACTAGATTAAGGAACCTAGAATTTCACAGTTTGAACCTGTTTTAATGTTCTCACCATGATGTGGATAAGTTAATTCAGTATTGATTTTACCAATTATCTCTTCCCACAAGCATGTTTTTGCTTGTTTTTGGTGTCAACTTTGGCATTAGATGGTACATTAGAGGGCCATGGTGTGTTAGCACCTCCTTGGCCAGGAACTCCAGCTCAGGATCCATAAACTTGTACATCCTTTCCCTGCCTGGGTCCATGATGGGAGAGACTGGCAGGTTTCTGCTTCTGATGACTGAGTGATATCAATGAATTGCAGTGCAGTCTGTTTGTCTTGTTTCAAGATGCTTTGCACACACAAAATGAATGCCTGCACACTCCCATACAGGAAGGAGTTGTTGGTGTACTTTTGGGGTGTCCTAAGTTCCTTGTGTGTGTTACTCTGGTTGTTTCTCTTCTCCAGGGATTCATTTCCTCACTCCAGGATCTTCCAATGCCTAAAAATGGGTACTTCATGATGTTATGTACATGTGCTATTTGTCAGCTGTGGAATTTACCATACGGCTAAATAACATGCATTTGGTATTTAACACATGTGCTAAATAGAGATTCTGTGGTGCACGGTAAAAACTCATAATCAGTGTTATTTAACACATATGTTATTTACTGAACCCTGTGCTATCAGTATTTATCCTTAGTGCAGGTTTGATGGTTTTACCATCAAACTCATAATCAAGGCCTAAGAATGCTAAAAAAGGGACTGACTACTTATGGAAGTGGTTAATGAAGGATTGAGAAAAAATTTTACCCCAAACTGATAAAATATTTTTTGCCACTGCTTACATGAGGATCAGTAATAGTGAATCACAATTTAAATGTACAATGGATTCGCAAATTGCAAATAGTAGCCAAACAGCCAAATTGCGTGTGCAAATTATCATCAAGTATAAGCAGGTGGCTACCGGGTGGAAGGTATAAATTCACACCTAAAATCCAGCACAAACATCAACATTGGCTGCACTCTAAGCGATGATAGTGAGGTGTGCAGGAGAGAATATTTAGACTCACCCTATTTGATTAAACCAAAGAGTAGATTTACCACAGGCTGTCATACTTGATTTAATTAATGAGTTGCAGCCAATGCTAATGAGATAGGCTGGAAATGTCTAAGTGATTCCTGCACATGCTCAGGTTTTGTGCTACCTACATCTCCCTGCATCAGGGAGTTCACAAGGCAGCATGGCAGTAGCAGCAGGTATGTCCCTGAGCTCTCTTTCAAGGGTCGTTAGACATGTTCTAGATTCAAACAGCATACGATATACGTTTACCAAATACTCCAGCTAATTTAGAGACAACAAAACCAACTTTTTACCTAATTGCACATTTTCTTAATGGCGTAGGGTGTGTAAATAGACATGCATACTTATTTGGCCCTCTCTGCTGCAGAGAACTATATAAGAGTAGGAAAAACCGGGGCTCACTAAACATCCAGGGAATGCCCAATGCCTACTACATCATTACATATATAGTTGTCTCTTGCCTTGGGAGTACACACAACTCTTTTATTTTCCTCATTGTGGAGTTTACAATCATCTTGGAAGGGGAGCCATGGGAAATGGATGTTTCCTAGGTCAGTGTGATCCACAGTGCAATGTCATCCATTCAACTACTTCATACATATCATTCATACCCATATTTGCATCTTAGAAGCCACAGTTGATATGCATATGAGCAGCTTCACATCTTAATATTTAAATCCATGAACACCAGGGAAACAGTACTACAGTGCTGCGGTAAGCAAACAAGATCAGTGATAAAATAACTTTTGACATTTTAAAATTTTGATTTTATTAACTACATAGAAGTGGTGGTGCCTTAGATTATTACCCAGAGATATCTTACAAAATGACTGCATTTTGTAAAATGCTACACAATTTTGCCACACAGTGGGCATTGTCACATGAAATAACGGAGTATGATTCTGATGAGGAAGTGTTAGAAGGTGGATCTTGACAGTGAGCCGCCCGGATTTGTTCGCTTTTTGAACACCTAATTTTTGAGCTTTTACTGTGGGAGAGCCTCATAATCTGGGACCCACCCACAGTGAACTCATGATGAAACAGACGGCATTTGGATTTCACCGGTGTCCGTCTTGTGAAAGAAGGCCTCTGCGCTGCAGCCCGGGTAAGGGGCACCGGACTGGTTACATGTAGACACGTGGGCTGCGCGGGGAGATTCCTGTTGTGCGCAGCCCAGGAGCAGGTAAAGATAGAATGGTGTGGCAGGAATTATGCAGATCTGGGTGGTGACATGGAATAGGCTTTATAATGTGTGGAGACACATGTAAGGGAAAGTCAGTGTGCTTTACTGTTTTCACTGTAGGAACACTCCATTACTCTCCGATGAAGACAGGGACCACATGGGGTAGTTTCACTTCCCTAGGGCCTACAAATTCCAGACATGCACCAAAGTACACTGTAAGTTGTGTAAAAAGAAGTATTCTGCTGAGTCCAAAGCCATATCTGTACTGCTTATGGATCATCCAGAAATGTCATATTCCTCTGACTCAGCTCATAACCAGAGCCTGGCCGGGTGTGACCCTGCCAGGCTGGATTAATTACCTTCCTCCCCAAGTTATAGCATCAGAGGCCTAGCCCTTTACTGCAATCATTCCAAGGCCGAAGGTCTTCTCTCCAGGAGGGAGAGATGGGGGTGAAGCTGCAGGTTATCCATCAGCGGCTGTCA
The DNA here is from genome assembly GCA_963921515.1 of Calotriton arnoldi. Lineage (NCBI taxonomy): Eukaryota > Metazoa > Chordata > Amphibia > Caudata > Salamandridae > Calotriton > Calotriton arnoldi. Next base: position 388,602 of record CAWUFW010013892.1, on the reverse strand, counting down.
CCCGGGGCCAGGCACCAGGCCTGCTCTGGGCCCGGGCCATGAAGTCAGCAAGGGGGGAAGGGTTTTTTTTAGAGATCATGTGGCATGAGACCCCTCGTCGACGCCATTTTGAAGTATCCCAGAGACCTGTGCAGGAAGGAGGGAGCAGGAGGAGACAGGTGATGTGTCGCTGCAGGATAGGGCAGAAGTGCCTTCCTGCCAGCCCCCTCCAAATTATTTTAAAAGATCTTGCACAGGAAGAGGAGCTCTCTCTGGGGTGTGGTCTTGCTGAGGAAGACTGGTGCTGGAGGCTGGCACCATGGGCAGTTGGAAGGAGGAACCCCTTGACTGTCCCAGGACTCTGGACTGCGCCTTTGAAGGAGTCCAGGGCAAGTGAGGAGAAGCCTGGGCCTCTGCGCAGGGAGAAGAGAGGCCCAGAAGGAGAGCCAGGTGAAAGGCTGGCGCAGGGAGCCAGTGAAGACTGCTCCTTGCTGAGCCCCCCTCCTGGGGGCCAGGAGGGTGGTGAAGAGTTCTCCAGGTGGCTAGGGCTGGCCACCAGGAGCAAGAAGAGGCCAAGATTGTCAAATTCGGCCGCTCAGGGGCTGAGATATGCCCCCCAGAAGGTAGGGGACCTTTGACCTTTTGCTGAGACCGACAACGAAGCGTGTGGGGCTCCGCCGCCAGTCTTGGATGTGCCCCCGTGTTGGGACAGGTCCCTGGAGCTGCCCCCAGAAGAAGGAGAGGCCGGAGAGTGCCATCGCACCCCCCAGAAATGTGCCTACGTGGCCCATTAAAATCGGGGAGTACTTTCGCGCTCCCTGTGAATGTGACCCAACGGGTGCAAGGAGCCTACCCTGGCTCCCGACGAAGAGAAAGCTGGGGAGCGCCGTCGCGCTCCCCGTGAAGTAATTCCAGGTGCCCAGGACCTCCAACTCCGGGCCCTGCCGAAGATGAAGTCAGGGAGCACCGTCGTGCTCCCCTTGAAGAATTCTTGGGCCCGGGACCCCCAACTCCAGGCCCCGGGGTCTGCGATAAACAGGGGGGAGTGCTGTACCACTCCCCCGCAGCGAGAGAAGACGAAGTCGGGGAGCGCCATCGCGCTCCCCGTAAAGACCTCCTTGGGGCCCGGGACCCCCAACTCCGGGCCCCAGTGACTGCTGAGAGGAGGGGGGAGTGCCGCCGCACTCCTCCGTGGCAGGAGGAAGGAGGGGGCACACCAGAATGGAAGCGCCCGTTCCCACTGCAGCACGCGAGAGTGCTGGCCAGACGGGGAGCCGGCAGGAGCAGCCAGGGGTGGGCTTCCCCAGCTGCTCTTCACCTCACCTGAGAAAAAGGGGTCCGCGTGGGACTGGGCCCCCAACGAAGTGCAGTTGCAGCGTGAGGCCGCCAGCAACGGCAGCACGGCTCTCCCTGGAGCTGCGGGAGAGGCGCTGTTCTAATATGCACGCGCTGAGCGCAAAGCGCTCCATAATGACTTGCAAGGCATGGGGAATGCTGTTTGTTTTGGCTCGTGGTGGCCCCCGGAGGAGGGGGTCACCCCATCTAGTGGTAAAGGTGCAGGGGGAGCTGCAGGAGCAACACAGACCCCCCCAGCACGAAAATGGAAAGACCCCACCCTCAGTCTCTGGGGGACTGAAAAGAAAGAACCCCTCAAGGGTTATTCATGTTTTCTGAATCCTACCTCATGCTGGAACTTTTGTTCTACAGCCAGGAGCTGACGCTTAGGACTGCACTGAAGTGTGCAAGGTTAAACATGGATTGTCACTGAGGTGATATCCCCTAGAGGTGGAAAGGTGTAATTGCACAAGTGGTGCATTTACGAATGGTGTTCCTTTTGGGGACTGGAAGTCACATGTGATATGTGAGGTGATAAGCGTATTGGGGTTATGTTGCTAGGTATTCCTGCTAGGGTGCCTGGTTGTAAATGCTTAATCCTGTGATTATAACTGTGATGCTTTTTTAGGGACTTTAATTGCATCGCAATATAACTGTTATCAGATATGATAAGTACCTGTCATTCTAAGGGATGCTTAGACATGTATTCTTGCTACTGCGTTAGTTGAACAACAACCCAGACTGTCCGCCACTGTAATTCAAGGGTGTATACTGTATGGTCAGTATGAGATGCTCTGTCAGGGTTATGTGTCACTATGGCAGGTGTTCCCATTATAAATGCTTGGTGCGATAATGGGGTGGGTCGCCACTGGGATGGTGCCAGTGGGAGGGGTCCTCACTCCAGGTTATGGTCAACCCGCTGCTTTTGGGGGCAAGATGATGTGCATACATGGGAGTGGTGGTACTAGACCACCCCCCCCTACGGGAGGGGTGGGAATGTTAGGCAAAGTCACAAAGTAATTCCAACAGCTCATGTATATTTGTAAATGAATGCATAGTATTGAGTAGTGTGTGTGTGTAATAAATATACTCTTCCTTTTTATACAGAAAACTATAGACTGGACAATCAATTATTGAGTGTTATTTCTGCGTACTTGTGAATGGCGATTACTAGCCCACACTACCTCCCTTGAGTAAGCCTCAGACTGCTCTGCAAAGCTACCCTATGAGAGTCAAGCGCTGCAATGGGGTGTTTGGTTCCACGTGAAGGACAAATGTACACATATTGGTTGTGCAGGCCTCACAAATAATGCCTTGTTTTCCAACAGGAAGAGAGTCCTCGTCCCTATATTCTCACATTAGTACAAGACATTTTTCACTTTGCTGAGGGGAGAACACGCAGATGAGAATTTACTAACAAGTATTTTGATCTAAATATTTTATGTCACAAAGAATAAACACAAATTAACAAAAAGCTTGTATTGAAGAAATTGTTCCTGTTTATTCGCAGGTTTTTCTAAATTTTTAGAAAAATGAAAAGTAATGCCACACCATTAAAGGAAACGAACAAAAAAGAACAGCTCTTTATGTATATAAACATAATAAATACATACATAAGAAACATACTTTTTTTTCTTTCTCTGAGCTCTACCACTAGTTGGTCTAGTCATGGGCATCTGCCTAACAGTTCTTTGTACTTCAGCATTCCTGCTCCTCCTATTTGACCACCAGTACTTCACTCTTCAAAGCCACACTACTCACACCCTACCCTTCCTCATTCTCAGGTGGTGACTGCGCAGCCCTAATTGCTGCTTTTGATGCTTTTAGCACTTCTAAGGCTATACGAACGTGAACTCGTTCTTTGTCAGATATCCATTCTGCCGAGATAACTCAACTTGTAGATGTAAACAGCGGCTACATGTTAGATGCAGTGACTGCTAAAAGCTCTAAGGAGCGACCCAATGCCTGGAGACAAGCATTAGTGTCATTGTTATCCCCGTCTGTGCCTCGACATAGTATTTACACTAAATTTGAAATGTCTATCATACTGTGTGCATCATGGATTCAAAGCAAATATGAACTGCTTTTGTAATTTCCCAAACCTACGGGTTAGTTCAAAAAGAGCCTTATGCTGTTGTTTTATTCTCCAAGCATTACATTTTCAAACTTTCAGAAATGTTGTCAGTTCTGCAGCATCGTCTCTTTCACATATTATTCTAGATGGTTTTCACTTTATATGGCAGTACAGTACTGAAGCCCAGAAGCATTGAGCATTGTTGATTGATGCTAACTGTGGCAGTCAGGGCTGTCATTATAGACAAGGTTACAGCAGTAGTTGGGTGACTCCTCTTGTGTGGAGTTGTGGACTGTGCACTGTCGTTGTCCATTTCTTTTGTGTCTCATCAGTGACACTTTGTGTAGATGAGTCTGTGTGGACAAAGAATAGCAATAGTAAATTCTTTTTTTCTTTTAAATTTCATGTAATACACATGAATCTATTAGTAGATGTCTAATAAATTCAATTATTTCAATATGTTGTTTAAAAACTAAACACTTGAGGATGAGATTTAAGGTGATTGATACTTATAATGAATGAATATGGTATATAACTTATTACATTCTTTTTATTATGTATTCATGTAAAATTTGAGTTATGAATTTGTTTTAATGTGTGTATGTATAAGGGATTGTAAATTTTACTTTATATGCTCATCATTTCTAAACATAAAAAATACATTGATTTCTTAGCTGCTTTTCTGGCTTGTGGAGCTGAAATATCGATTATACTCACACCACTGATTGCCTCTGGTTATCATTTCATCCATTGGTTTTGGGGGTGGATGGGTAGGCACTCTCAGTTGGAGGACTATTATGAGCTAACAAATAAGGTTATTCATTGGTTTGCAAAATGGATTGGGAATACAAGTTTGTTGAACGTAATGATTAATATGGTGAGATGGGCCTCATGAGTGTGGATTGGCCCAATGGAGTGTAATGGGGATTCTGTTGTTGTACATTTTAAATCTGAGCATGTGGTGGGCTCTTTGTTTAATACATTTAAACATAAATCGTTTAACACGTTTGAGATATATCCAGTCCCTCTGAGGTACTTTTACAAACCTAAACATCTGCACTATTTGAAGTCCCTAGACAATAACAGAAGTTACAGTAAGGGGATTTCGGGCTAATAATTTGTTCCGACCAGCAATATTTTCTCAGCTTTAGAGGGGTTAGTCGACCTAGATTGACAGAATGAAACTGGCTGCAGCATGGCCCCTGACATCATACGTAATATACACAAATCTGTAGGGGGCTTGTCACACCACAAGAAAATGCGTAGATGGTCATGGAAACAATCATGGAAACGGTTCTGTTGCTTCAATCCTTAGGGACGCTCGAACTGCCTGCAGTTATTTTCCTGGATTGTGGCAGGGGTTCACTCCAAAATAGCCAGTTCCAACTGACATTCCTTTATTAGCAATTTTATGCTCCAAGACACCTAGGTTACAGATCCATTTTATTTAAATGGATATATGTCTTTTCACACAAGTGCGCTCACTTCCTCAGCAGGTAGAAGCAAGGGAGGTTTAGCAACCTTAGTTTCCATGACTGTTGAGGGGAAAGTTGTAGGGATAGACTTGAGTTTCCCCCATTTCCAGCTTATCTGGCCTGTCTTAAATGGATCAAGTAATCAACTTTTAAAAAAACCCTCTTTCCTCTAAATGTGCTAGTATTGTGAAGAATCTCGAGTCCGCTGTGGTCTTAGTGATAGTGTGCATCAGTGAATTTCAACATACATTCATGCAAACGGGCAGCCAACAGAATCTGTGGATTACAGGTGGGGGCTACCTCACACAAGTCACTCACTCAGAGTATGATTCAGAATTGAATAATATGATTACAAAATTTAGCTGTTATTTTTCTCACCTCGTCTGGTCTGCTAATGACAACGATCCTCTTATGCCTACATTTATAAGCAGAGGTTGTTGTAGCATTATTGACTTTATTCCTGTATCTATTGACCTCTGCTCTACAGTGTTTGAACTTGATGTACTTATGCATTGTCTAAGTGACCAATAATCCAGTGACGGTTCATTTCAGTAGCTGACTGTGGGGCCTGCCGGGCCATCGTAGACGCTCCAAGTTGGGCCATCGAGACTTTTTAACGTCAAGGCTGCAAGCGTACTAGGGGCACCGGACGCTGGCAGACTCCAGCGACAGAAATCCCGGATAGCGTCTGAAGCTGCCTGACTTAAAGATGGCAACCGGGCGTTTCTGACCAGTGCGACCCTGCGCAAAGGATCCACGACTTGAGCATATAGGCCCGGACTGTTTTAAGGCCAGCAGGGGAGCTCTGAAACAGCGGATATCGCCTTAACTGCGGTGAGGCAATGAGCGCGACGGCGTTTGGAATAGCGATTAAATGTGCACCGCGGTTTCCCCTCCATCTCACCCCTCCAGAGGCCAATTTGCGGCTATCGGGCAGAGGGCAGGGGTAACAGGGCTGAATGAACAGAGGCCCCTGTGCTGATGATCACAACCAACTAATTTAAAACAGGCCTTAAAATTGACTGAAATACCATCCACAAGAGCGAGGGCGCCTTGATGGCCCCCTCTGGAATGCTCTCTCCCCCACAGACACGAAGGGCCACTAATGAGGCTCCCTTATTTCACCCCCGAGATAACCTACGTGGTTATGTAATCTGCTCTGGACTTAGTGACTCTGTGACCCCTACCTAAGTGATGGTCCCGCTTACCCTAACTTTTTGGGCCCTCACGAGGCATTTTTCTCCCACTGCCGGTCTGCCAGAACTGTTTCTTCTCCTCCTCCCCCATTCCCTCTATCCTCTTTTGGGGACTTGCTCTTCTATGTTTGACTATGCAACTGTAACTAATGTAACTATGCAAAACTGTTATTCTTGTTTTTCCTGGCCGCGGAGTCCTGAGCAACGTGGCTGATGCCCGGTGGAGCTGCTAGGCAGCTATAGAGAAGATCGGCCCTGGTTCATCCCCTCGGCTGTCACCTACCCAGCCGGACATTGGGCACAGTTCTCCCTGTTCTCCCCATCTTCCCGCTGTGTCTCCTTCCTCCCCCTCCCTCCGACGAAATACTGTAACATTGTTTTTCTTTTTCCTGTGTTTTACTATGCTCTTGTAACGGATGTAATGTGTAACTTGTAACTGTATGATCCTCATGTAAAGCGCTCTGATACCTCCGGGTCTAGCCAGCACTATATAAAACTCTTCAAATAAAATAAAATAAATAAAATTTTAGAATGCCATCTCATGAGCATACCGCACCTATTTATGGTACTATTTTGTCAGTTGTTCAAAGAAATAAAGTAATGGAGAGTGCATTAGATGGAGAAGTGCTAATAATGAATTCGTTTTAAACAATTTGCTTGTGCTTATTTTATCAGATTTTAAGATTTGGCTACACACCAAATCTGACCAAGAGAAGGTCTCATCTGCTTTTATTGCGATCTATAATTCTATTAAATACCTCTTGACAGCTCGGAATTCTGCTCATCCCTGTAACAAACAGAAGGGATGGTTTCATCATGCTTGTTCACAAGCAAATAAAACTCTTAGAACAGCACTGGTTTCTGTCGCGAGAGATAAGGAGGCGATTAGCAGAAAATGAAGCACTTATAAAAAAGCAGTAGAGAAGGAAACAGGAGATTCGATCAGAGACCACTCTTAGAAGCAAGAAATAGCGGAGATTTGGTAGACTTTTAATGGGTGGTTAATATGGTGTTTAGACAAAATATCAATTTAAAAATATTGGGAGGCAGAAATATCGGAAAATAAATATCGTGATACCCAAATATCATAATGCACAAATATCATTGACAAGAATATAAAACCTGAGTTCAACTTTGGTGGTGCTGCACCGGCTCTCCACCAGAACAGCGCTGCTGCCAAAGCTGCGCAAAGAACGCCTGCCTGATACGAGTTCATCTTGTGCAGGTGGACGGTCCTTTTGCCTTTCCAAAGTCGGGGCCCTGATATGGAAACAGAAAAATGTTCCAGCATGGCATGGACTGTGAAGTCCATGACATGCTGGAACTGGGGGTGCAAGCAGACAGGGGGGCACACGTTGTGCCCTCCTGAATGCATCCCCATGGCGCGGGCATGGCGAACCTGTAGGGCCCCCTTTGTTTTCTCACCGCCAGCCTTTTCATGGCGGGCTCAGTGCCATGAAAAGTGTGGCGGTGGAGGAACTTGAAATATGCTCGGCGGGACTGCGGCAGTTCCGCTCAGCATATTGTATTGCCCCTCCACCATGCCACCACCAGGGAACGGCGGTTCCCTGTCGCTGCTGGTAGTCGACCGCAGGAACGACACAGGAATTCGTAATCCGGCGAACGGACCACCACCACCGCGAGTCTGGTGGGCCATAGATCGCCGGACTCATAATCAGGCCCATAGTTTTTTGAGGTAAGTAAATAATATTGATGTTTTTAATATCGTTTTCAGTACTATAGTTGTTATACATTATTTTTATTATTCAAATGTGTTTTAGTTGAGATATAAATTTTATGTGATACTATTGTTTATATAAAGATAATTTCATTTTTTTAAAATATAGCTTGTAATTTTAACTGATTTAGAAAGTTTAAAAAAAAAAATATTTATAGTGTCATAGGGGGTTGTTGAGTTCATAGGGAGAAAGGGTGGGAAGTTAATAACTTAACAATATTCATGAATTATTAAATATATTGTATTTCATTATGTGATTGATATATGTAATGTTGATTTATTTTCATTATATGCTATTTGCGGGCTGTTAGGTTTGTAGGGGTAAAGGGTGAGAAGTTAATTAAGTAATAATTAATTAACTATTGATTATTAATTTTTAATTAATTATTTCATTGATTTTGAAGTGTAAAATATGGAATACCGTTTTGTTTTACTGATATTTTAGTTGCAGAACGTGAGGTGTGCATGGGTCTATGTAGGGAAGTTAATTAAGTAATAATAAATTATTTTTTGTTAATTATTTAATTGATTTTAAATATATAAATTATGGAATACTTATATTTTAAGTTATATTTTAGCTGCAGGCTTCTAGGTTTGTAGGGGCATAGGGAGGGAAGTTAATGATTTTAGTGAATAGTATTTATGTAAATTGATTAATAGTTTTATTACATACAAATATGTATATGTTAATTAAGAATTTTTATATTAAGAGTTATTACATTTTTTCTACATTCATGGTGTTACTTATATAAGTAATGTATTTGCAGTGAAATACATTTCTTGCTCTTGTTTAGACTGAAGTAGGAATAGTAAAATTAATCTCTTTGTAATTCAACACTTTTCCTACTGTTAAACAGACGAGTCGGAATGGTAAATTTTACCCCTTCAAAGTCCAACACTTTCCCTACTATTGTGCTATCTGGAGTGGGAATAGCAAACTTCACCCCTCCAAAATCTAACCCTTTCCCTACTATTGCACTGACCGGAGTGGGAATAGTAAATTTCACCCCTCTGAAGTCCTATGCTTTCCCAACTGTTGCACAGATTGGAGTGGGAATAGTACATTTTACCCCTCCAAAATCCAATGCTTTCACTACTGTTGCACAGACTGGAGTCGGAATAGTAAATTTGACCCCTCTGAAGTCCAACACTTTCCCCTGGTGTTGCATAAAGTTGAGTGGGAATAGTAGATTTAATATTCTTAGACTCCAATAGTTTTCATAATGTTGGGTAAAAGAGTTTTTAGCATTACTTGTTTTAAAAAAAATATTTTACCTTATTAGCTTTTATTTGTAAATGTATTTTAATGTTTATAGTATGTGTTTTTTTGCTTATTCAATTTTTTATTGTCTACATTAATTAATATTTTTTTATTTTCCATTTTTTATATTTGTGTGGTTTTATTGTATATGTATATATATATATATATAGTTATTGTGTAACCCAATGAATAAAGAAATGTATTTCATAATATATTATTTCAGTATTATTTAAATTTTATTAATTATATCTATATATATATTCATAAATATATATGTGTATATATATATATATATATATGTATATATAGTAATACATTTAGCATATAAAAAATTATATAATGTAAAATAAATATTGTTATTAATAAGGTTACACTATATATATATATATATATATTTATATATATATATATTTATATATATATATATATAAAGATAAATACATACATATGTGTTTGTGTGCTTATATAAGTATTTATTTATTTATAGTATTACATATTAGTGAACTATATTTAAATTGCATTATATTAAAATTATATAATAAAATATTTAACTTTTGCTACTTTATACTTATACTAAACATTCAATATTTTGTTTAATAAAGGTAGTGTCAATTATATTTTTTCCCCAATATTTTTGTATTTACCAATATAGGATCACGATATTGTGGTAAACAATATTTTTGACACAATATTTTTGGCAACAATATTGTTTACCATGATATTGTGTCAGTGATCCATTAATATGCCTTTCTTGAAGAATGCTGCTGCTCCATTAATAGAGGTCAATATTGCACCTGTGTGTTGAGCTAACCACTTTGAGTCTATTTTTCAATGACATTGTCCAGATAGATATTTGATCGGGGGGGGTCTGGGGAGCCTTCATCAACAGAACATATGCTATGCTTTGACATCAATGCGGTATGGGCAGCATTGGAATATAGCCCTCTTGACTTACTTGTAGACAATATTGATCTTTGGGCACTTATCTTATTGTTGGTACTCAATTATGTGCTTGAAAGTGCTGCAGAGAGGATCCAAGATATTATCGACACATTTCTCTCCTAAATTCCTTGGATAAGGTTGTGGGCATATCATCCTTGCAAGGTTGGAAGGTTTGCCCGCAGATATTAACTTTTCTGTAAATGGAAGGGTAAAGTTGATCAAGAACTCAACCTTAAGCTCTTACATGGAACGTATACTAAGGCCAAGTATGGCACATTGCATTTGGCAATTATAGATCTTATCAGTACATTTGATTATGTTTTCCATTCCAAACTATGGACTATCATGAGAAGACAAGGTGTTGACAAGGTGATTTTTAATTACTTATTGGTTTTATATGTCATTTGCCTTGGCTAGAGTCATATATGGGCAGGAAGGAGAATGCACTGACAAGATTGCTATAGATAAAGGGTTAAGACAAGGATGTGTGTTGGCCTCCTTCCTGTTCTTTACATTAATGATCTAGAATACCATCTTCTTGAAAAGACATTGATCTACCGAAAATCAATGAACAATTTGTCCCAATCGTACTCTATGGAGATGATGCTGTCGTAATGTCAAGAACTGCAGAGGGGCTGTAACGAATACGCATTCGGCAGTTACATGAATGACTTGGGCCTGCAAACCAACTTGCGTAAGACCATTATAATGTCCTGCAGCCTTAGGCCCACAAAAAAGTGTCTCTTTAATATGCGTGGACTGCACTTAGAGAAGGCAAACACCTTTTCATACATGTGTGTTCTTATCAATTCTCATGGCTTAGGGGTCCCGCAAAGAGCTATTAGTAAGGCTTAATTTGAAAGCTCTATCTAACCATTTTTAGGTTCTCAAGCATTTGGGGTATAGTGGAGTACAGGGATTTACAGATTGTGCAAAATTGCTTTCTTAAAAGGATCTTAGCCCTTCTATTGAGCTGTTCCAATTGAATTGCACATAAAGATGTATGACTTAACCAGCTGTCCGATTTTATTAAAACTCGACCGCTATTATTGTGTCATGTGGTTTGGAGAAAACCAATGACTGCTTTCAATTGCTTTGGCGATATGAGCTGTTGTCCCTGGATCATGCCCAACTTTTGCCATGGTTGGCATATGTTGCTTCTCTCTGCAGGAACATAGGGAAACCCGAGTTCCGTAGTCACCCTCAATCAATAATAATGGTTCCCAAAAAATAAATTTACCAATTATGTATTCAGACATTTGAAGACAGGCACCTGAGGGAGGAAATAACTAGGCCAACGGTAGTGGCTCATTCTTCTCTTTTAACCACAGACTGCATAAAAGCAATACCACTTTTTTTATTATTATTTTTTTTAATTTTAAAAACAACTTTATTAAAAAAGTAAAGTTCATCTCCACTGCATTCCGCCTACATCCCCAGCAGGGCCGGCAGTGCAAGTTATCGAGGCAGTAACTCTTACGACTGGGTAAGGGAAAAACACAGCAAGCCGCCTACAACCACATTGGGCCGGCCGCGTTCAGGAGAGCTATAGATAGTAAGGTAAGAAACGTATGCGAATATAACTTAATTCTCGACAGTTATTGGTTATTAGCTTTCCTATCATCCTACGCTATCTCTACTATATCTCAAGTGTCGTAATGTCAAATTCACCATTTTACCATTACCACAGTGCATAGACCCCTGGGTTTTCTGCCTTTTTGCGGTCTGCGTGTCGTTGCAACCCATAAGCGAAGGGAGAGAGTGTCGCCTCGGTTGTTACGCCGAAGAGAGTGTTTGTATTGCCCTTGTAGTTCTTTCGGGCCCACCACTATGGTTAAATGGTCGCGCCTTGCGCAAGAAGATGGTATGTGGGCAGCTGGACATGCTGGTTCGTCGGCTTTGCAATAAAGATTGACCAGGAGAAAAACAAATATACTTAGAAAAGAGAAAGAAATAGATGAAAGAGAAAGAGGCCTAAGGAGGTAGTCAGAGGGCTAACATCTCTCCGGTCGAAGGACCCGCAAGGAAGAGGAACCCGGAGGCATGCTGGGTCAGTTCGCGGTCGGCTGGGGACCGGCCCACGGGTGCCAAGCATCTGGAGCAATACCACTTTTTAATAAAGAATTTGGAACACAGATATCTTTTGGCTCATTTCCATTCAAATCACATTTTTGCAACTTTGTCCTTGTGACAGCTCGGCACCACAAAGTACGTTTCACTCTGCTCTATTCTCAATATTTTACAAGCAGTCTGTATCTATGTGACTTATTCCGCTTTTAAGGAGATATGGTTTTAGGACTTGTAAACTATCCATGTTATCTTTACAGAAGTTGCAGGCGGTTTCAACTTGAATTATGATGACCTTTTTAAACATTCTCAGAGACTTAGGAAATATATCCTTGTTATGTGATCTGGTTTTATGATCCTAGGTTTTATCTAATGTATTTAGGATTATTTTCTTCTGCAATGGAAATGCAACATATTTTAACTTTGATTTGTCATTTTTGTCGTTTTAAAAACCGTATAAAGTACAGTGATTTATTGAGTTAGATTTAATTCTACCTTTCCTGCAATAGATGCTTTGGACAGTCTTCTGAAGCATTCACAGATACAGGTGAAAAAGACAGAAAAGGACCTTGAATGGGTAGTGCTTTTATTCTACATTTGTTGAAGGTACTCAAGGTAGAGATCTTTAGCCATGCTCTGCTAATTAGAATGGTGTTTGCAGCAGAAAACCCACTGTGAAATTTAGCTATGCACTTTATCTCTGATCAAAAATTAAGCAACTCTTTATCTGGTAGAGAAAACTTAAAGAATGAAGATGTTCCATATTGAGTTAATTGTATTGTCTCCTTTGAAAATATGGTAGAGGAGGATAGTACCTTGAAAATCTTTAAGTCTTTGTGGTTTGTCATGAAAAGGTCCGACTTAATGGGCTGAAACATGCTAATCCATATATTATGAGTTCCTAATTCCTTTATAACATAACACTTAGATGATTTTAAATGTACTTTTGGACAGAAAATCAGCAGAACAGTCCTTGATTTTGGCCAATCCTAGGAATAATGGAACTACCTCCAGGTGGACTTTGAAAATTGAATATGCATGGAGACACCCTACTTTGCCAAGGAAATGTAAACAAAAAGTCTTTGTGCAATAAAAAGTCATAGTAATTTGCTTTGAATTTCTGTATCCTCATGTTTAATTAATGATGTGTGTTATGCTGTGATACCTACAGGATACATCACACAGATTGAATTTTTGGTGGAATTATACTGTACTTCACCAATTGTGAGCAATCCCACAATAGTTGTGCCTAGCAAATGTTTTTTTATATTTTATTCCTATAAAGATTCCTCCTTTTTTAATGAACTTGGACACAAGCATATATTTGTCAATTTACTTGTTTATTTTACATTTGTTTGGGAAAGGAGGTCATCCAATTTGCTATAACTTTACAGGGCTGAGGATGGTCTTGTGTATTCATTAATCCAGAAACCGGAAACATCCACATTTTGCTTTGGATATAACCTAGTGCCAGCTTGACAACAACTAAACCAACTCATAGATATTTATGAACACTAACTTCCACCTGAGCACAGTAGTACATATGTGAGTTTTAGCATTCTGTATGGCATTATTAATTTACTGTTGGACAAATATGTGTATATACTTCAACTGAAGCCCCTATGTTTTGAGTATTGAATTAACATTATGACAAAGTGGTTAAAACCAGTTGTTCTTATACATTACCTATGCCATGATTTTTTTTTCCACATAATTACACCACTATTGATTTGCTACATTTATTGCTTCATAATGTGTGTTGTTCTCGCACTCTCCTTTCAGAATTCTTCAACCAACTGCTTCAATTAATTTTGGGGCTTATTACGAATCTGGCAGTCCACATACCGCCAGACTGGGGCGCGGCGGTGGCCATCTTCCAACTGCCCTAATACGACCAGGGCGGTAGGGCTGGGACCACAGCAACCCCCGTGACGAATACAGAGGAAGAGGATAATAGAACCGATGCTGTTTTTATTAGGAAGCAAACTTCAAAAGGGAGGAAAGAAGGAGCACCGGGGCCAAATGGGATCCCGCCAGCCCTTTTCAAACAAGACCCAGATTATTGGTCAGAAACACTAGCCCCCCTCTTCTTTACTGTCGGGCAGTCCGGGCTCTGACCTGCATCGTGGAAGGGCTCCATTATTTCACCGATTTATAAGGCCGGCGATAAAACTTCACCGAAAAACTATTGCCTGATTGCACTTTTAGATGTAGAGGCAAAATACTTTGCAGGCATCCTACTCGCAGAGCTACAGGACTGGGGAAAAGAGAAAGAAATAATCCCCCCTTACCAAACAGGGTTTTGCAAAGCTACTGGTACAACAACTAACATACTAACTATGTCACTACTTATCGACAAGGCAAAAACATCTAAACAAACACTCCACTTCTGCTTTATCGATTTTAAGGCCGCGTTTGACAATGTCAATCGATCAATACTGTGGAAGAAACTGGCACTCTGGGGAATCCCCCCATCTCTCTTGAAACTCCTGATACATCTACACACCAACACATGGATACAGGTCAAACTAGGTAATGGTTCCCATCTTTCGAGGCGCATACCAACTACTAAAGGACTCAAACAGGGATGCATGCTTGCACCAACTCTGTTTAATCTTTATACAGCAGACATGATATCAGCCCTCAGCACCTGCAACGCGCATGCCCCCTGACTTGGTGGCAAAGCCATCCCCGGTATGTCATACACGGATGATGTTGTCCTGGCAAGCCATACTCAAGTTGGTCTACAACGGCTACTAAATAAGATGCACGAATATGCAGTTGAAAGCCACCTAGGAGTAAATGTTAATAAAACAAAAACTCTGACAATAAACGGCAAACGACAGTCTCACTCCTGGTCTTTGGAAAAAACTCCAATTGCGAACACCCCCGAGTACAAATATCTAGGGGTAATTATCGATAAAGGTGGCCAATTCACTAACCAATTTGAGGCTATCAAGAGGAAAGGAATGGTGATAGCGACAACATTAACGCAACTTAAAACAAAACTCCCTGGGCCTATATTATCCCCTCTGCTTCGGGTAGCGCAAGCAAAAATTCCACCGTCGATCACTTATGGCAGCGAAGCCCTGAGGGGCAGGGATGCAAAATTGCTGGATACCACCCTGGCCAAAGCATATAGAGTCATGTTAAACCTCCCGTCTTACGTTTCGCCTGCACAGATTCGACTCGAATTTGGTCTACACAAACAACTTCTTGCAAGGCAAGGCTCTTACATCAAGTGTTGGCATAAAATTAAGAACTCTCCCACGAATACATTGAATCATCAGCTCTGACAAGAACTGTCCAGCACAACCACCTCGCAACCCAAAAAATACCTGGAGGAGTCACTGGCCATTACCGGATTAGTCGACCTATGGGAAATCCAAACTACCCACTCGTACTTCAAGTATGTAGTAAACAAGGTCATCAAGAAGCTCTCTCTTGTTGAAGACAAAGCTGCCCTTGCCCGTAGGAGCCATGCATGGATGACATTAAGCATTTACAAACTACTCGGGGCACAGACATATTTTAAATTAGGGTATTCAAGGAAGATCAAAGAGCAATTTTTAAAATATAGGTTAGGAATCCTGCCAGCCATACCGCACCTTCCACCCTGGCAGAGATAGAACCATGGGAACTTATGCAGGCTATGTGGGAACGGAACTGAGGATATAGAACATCTAATATGCTCTTGCACCGAATTAAAAGAGGAAAGGGTAGGCCTATTAAAAGCATAATTCAACGAGCGTGGGACTCGAACCCGGAGACAGGCTGTGATTGCTTGCTTCGATCCTAAGGACCCGCAGCTAAATGGGCAATTAGTAAAGTTCCTGTCATTAGCAGCATCTAAGCAAGGATCATCGGCACCCTGAGTAATTGTAAAAACTATACAGGGTTTTAACCTTCATAACTGCGCCCTGTAAGGACAGATATTGGACTGTCTCCAGTACAACTCGAATAAGAGCTTCTTTTATACCAGAGATCGTTCAGTTTTTAGAAACATGTTTCCACCTGTTTTAATATATAAGACTTTTACCAATGTGTATTTTTGTAATGGTTTTAATTAATTAAAAACAATAAATTATTATCTGATATCACAGCAACCCCCAGAGATCAGAGCTCCCTGGCAGTGGTGCGGTGGTCTTGAGGCTGCAATATGCATGGCGGGCCGCTGTGGCCCTACCAAGCATATTATGAGTTTCCTCACAGCCACAATTTTCATGGTTTTGTGATCATCATGAAAAGTGTGGTGGTGAGGAAACAAATTGAACCCTACAGGGCCCCCTGGCTGGTGCCTCTACGCCATGGGGTGCATGCAGGGGGGCACATAGTGTGCCCCCCGTCTGCATGCACCCCCCATGTTCCTGCATGGAACGAAATGCACAAAATTGCTTTGAAGTTCCCATTGCGGTGCCTATTTTAAAGGCACCGCCATGGGAATGTCAAAAACTTCCCACCAGCTACTTAAAAAGTCACAATCTGGTGGGCGGTCTGTTTTGGCGTTGGTGGTGTGGGAGCGAGGCTGCAGCATGATGGCCCAGCTCCCACACCAGCAAAGTCATAATAAGGCCCTTAGTAAGCAATTCCTTTTAAAGCAATATTTTATATTTTGCAGTAGGGAACACAGCATCTTCCTTTCGGGCTGGAAAATCATTTATCATCAGGCAAAATAACCCAACCAGAAAATGTTGCACAGGGGGTTGCCTCTATTGCCCAGGGACACCAACTACCTGCATCAATGCCACAGAGACAACTCTTTTTTTCTTATTGTCCATCCATTCAAATTAGCACCTCATCATCTTAGAAGGGCATTTCAAGTTAAAATAGGAAACCTGATAACAAAACAAGCAATCTCAGATGTTACCCTGTATGTGGCTGTCTTTGATCACCCACTTAACCCTGTTCCCATGTATGACTCACATTGTCATCCACTGACTAAGGCAGCTGAACTGTACCTAACAACCAGGAAATTCCATATCCACCCTCTCTAACTCATCCACTATGACTCTTCAGTCCTTGCCTTTGAGCCTCCTCATCATACCCCAATTAATACTCAATCGCAAACTTTTTTTTAAATAGAATTTACCATTTTGTATGTGAACTTAATGCATTTGTTTTGTTTTTGTGATACAATGACTAAGAATGCCTGCATCAATATCATTGTTTTGGAGAGCAAAGACAGCGCAGCATAATACAGTCTTGACTCCTCAACCTGCCCTCAGCCATGAATGTCAGGGGCATTTACTGTTCTCCTCACGTAATTACGCTGTGAGGTGGCTCATGAACCTATTTCTGATTAGCTTCTTCATTTACCAATGCAGTCATTGAGTCATTTCAGGTAGACATCTTTGGAAGATGCTTATATAATGTCTTTGAGACCTGCTGCTGTATGTGGCATTGTTCTGCACCAAGGGGTTGATCTCTTAGTAGGAACAGGCATTTAACCACTTGAAATGATGTGCAACATTAAAAACCAACATTCCATAGCAATTTGTAGCTCATCTGAAGAGCTTTAATAAAAGCTAAACTTCCAAATTTCAAGAGGCTCTCTCCATGAAAATTGAACTGTACCATCTATTTAAATGAAAGGAGATTGCCCCATTAAAAATTGAAAGACTTAAAAATGAAATGAAGAATGCAGAGAATGGGGGCGTGGCTAGCAGCCATCGAGAATGGCCGCTGCCTAAACGAGCTCCTACCTTCCCGCCGTCTATTCTGCCCCATCCTGTGCCATCCACGAAGATAAAAGGTACTGCGACAAATAGGTTCTATTCCCTGTCCCACTGGGAAACTTTTGAGCTGCTGGCGGTGTGTGCGCTGCTTGTTATCGTCCTTTCCGACGATTCGTGCTGGACAACAATGGCGGCTCCCTGGCGTGGATCGGAGTGAGGGGTGGCCCCGAGGCGTGACGGGGATTGGACCCTGTGGGCTCCGGAACCATCTGCACGGTGTCCCGTGCACGGACGGTGGACGTGGGGAACCTGAGGCGGCGACGAAGTAGAGACCTGCCGGGTATTGAGGACGGAGGTGAAGAACCCCGGTGATCGCCGAAATTAATAGAGGCCCCAGCTTCACGCCTATACAGCGAGACGTGCTGTCATCGACTCGGCGGCTGGGTGGTAAACAGATGCGGAGTCCCAACGAAGATCTGCCGGGTTGGAGTCGGAGTGTGGGAAGACCCGACTAGGTGGCCTGGGTGATTGTGGCTGCCACGGACAGCTTTGAAGGCCCACAGGAAGGGTGGCCTACGGGGGCCCAGCAGACGCGGCCCGGCCACGACGGGATGAATTGAGGTCCCGGTTGCGGCCTGTATGCGGGAGTGACGTGCGGCGGGAGCTGGAGTGGGGCGCTACTGGCGGATACCTCTGACCTCGGATCGGCGAGAGGTGCTAGGAGGTGCCTACAGATTGCTGGTGACAGAGGGGGAAGCATCGGCCAACGCCCCCCCTTCTTTGGAGAGTGCCGTTCGACAGCCCTGCTGTACCTGAGACCTGGTGTGCCAGGAGGTATGAGGAGTGAATGAATGTGGCTGACCCCTGGGTACAGATGTAAAGCTGAGGCCATGACTGGATGGACCTCTGAATGACGGACCGACATGGCATAGGCCCTGTAGAAGAGACCTGATGGGTTGATATTACTCAGAGTGAGAGACACTATAGCACACTCGGAGAGCAGATACCGTGTCCGCTGCGGCCTTTGGTTATGAGGGGCGCTCTGGATTGAGGGTGATTGGCGCGGAAGGTTCCCTGTATGTTGACTGGAGGAGTGCAGTGAGACCACAGGAGTGGCTAAGAGGGCACTGTAGGACTGATCTTGAGGTGCGGTGCCTAGACTTGTGAGCCTCCCACACAACTTGCGGATAGACTGCTCTTCTGGGAGCTGGGGTGGGAACCAAAAGAGCGTTCAGTTCCTGAAGTCTATTGTTGGGGAGAGGTGTTGAAAGCTTTAGCCCCTCCACGAGAAACTTTTGCATTCGAGTGGCACGGATAGAAGAGGGAGACGCCACACGCAGGAAGGTGGTGCAGTTGAATCCGCCATATTGACGACCATTGCTACGAGTGGAGAGGTCCAATCTGGGCAACTGACGCTTGGGGGCAGAGATAACGGGGCGGTGGCCCCAGGAGTAATACGCACAAACTTGGTCACGCCTGTCAACAAATTGAGACTGTCCTTACGGGGTGCCTTGTGCCCTCACCCAGTGGATTACCCGGTGGTACGCAGCCATGGCGACGGGAGGGAAAGGTCCAAGGGCCAACGCCCAAAAGCAGCTAGCAAAATTTGCATGGCCCAAAACAGGAGAAAGTGGTGAAACGCCGCAATCGGAGAAGGAAGATGGGGCAGCTGCCTCTAAACAAGGCCCAGAGCCAACTCTTCATGATGTCATGGCGGCTATTAACGGGGTGCGTGCTTCGGTGGACTCGGTCAATGTGGAGGTCTCTCTGATCAGAGCTGACTTCCGGAAGATGGATGAGAAGGTCAAAGAACTCAAGATAGTTACTAGCGCCCTGCAGACGGATACATCGGAACTTCAAACGCAAATGCTCGAAATGCAGAAGAAGCAGGAGAGGATGTCGCAACAGCTCGATGATTACGAAGGCCGGGCCCGCCGCAATAACATTCGTATTTTAGGGGTTCCGGAGAGAACGGAGGGGCCGGCAGCCGACCTGTATGTGGAAGATCTCATTACGAAGCACCTGCAGCCCAAGACTTTGTCCAGCTACTTTTCTATTGAAAGAGCCCATAGGGTGCCAGGAGGTAGACCAAAACCAGGAGCACCCCCGAGGCCCCTTATTGCTCGGGTGTTTAATTACCGGGATAGGGACATCATCCTCCAGACTGCACGCTCCAATCCCCCCCTGAAGGTAGATAACTATGAGGTGGCTTTCTTCCCTGATTTCACGGCCAAGGTTCAAGCTCAGCGCCGCAGTTTCCAGGCGGTGAAGAGGGAACTGCGAGAACGGGAGGTAAAATACGCGATGCTCTTTTCTGCACGGCTGAGAGTGGAGTCTGATGGCAAGTCGTGGTTTTTTGACTCACCAGAGGCTGTCTGGGACTGGATGGAAGGCTGGAGCACGGTGGGAAGCCAAAGACGAGATCGACCTGGGAGACCTGGCCAGCACAGAGGTACCCGTATGGAGGTGGCGAAAAATGGCTCAGCAGAAGGAGACAGTCAGCCGAAGGAGCAGGACTGATTGCCCTGGGCTACGAGGACGGAGAGCCCACGCTTCCCTGAAAGCACAAGTAAGGGGAAGGGGGGAGGGGCGAGAATACCCACCATAGCGAGACTTTTTAATAATGGGACCTACTGCAATGGTACAGACTGATGGGTTTCATTGCTATGATCTGAAAGGGACTAGACACTATTAAGTGTGGATGGCTAAATTGCAAGTTAATTGTGATGTGTGTATGCGGGAAGGGGGCCAGAATACCCCGTGCATTTTCAGCATTTTAGGGGGAGAGAAGCACTCTGCCATGTTTGGGGGTGGGTAGTTCTAAATCCACGGGCAGGGGGCAGGGAGGGGGTGGGAGTTGAGGGGGGAAATGGGGGTGTTTGAAGGTTAATTGTTTTATGGGTGTGCTGGACGGGTCAAAGATCTTCGCGAGTGAAGTGGTTGCGAAGCAGCTGGGACGATCAATAATGGACAGGATGTTATATAAGTTTTCTTCGACCGCACTGATCCGCTTAAGTGTTGATCATTTTGTGACTTGGGATGGGGGGGGATAGAGATAGGATACTTTCTGTACTGACTTGGAATGTTAACGGGATGGGGGACAAGATCAAGAGAGGAATAGTGCAACAGTATTTGAAGCGACATTCTCCTGATGTGGTTTTGCTGCAAGAGACGCATCTGGTGGGGCAGAAGACTAAGGCCCTCACTAGATGGGGGTATAAACTACTGGTCCATGCAGATTACACCTCGGGGTCCAGGGGGACGGCGATTCCGGTAAAGAAGTCCTTACCTCTCATAGTTCGTAAGGTGTGGGCGGACCCGGCGGGGAGATTCGCAGGAGTGGAGGCCCAATGGGATGGTAGGGTTCTTAATATAATTTCAGTTTATTTACCGCCCGCTCTGGGTAAAGTAGCTTTGGGAGACCTTGGAGGGAGGTTGACGGGACTCCAGGAAGGCACATTGATCATGGGAGGAGACTATAACATGACGCTAGATGACACAATCGATCGCCATCCACCGAGGTCACAAGCGAAATCCAATGTATTAATGGCTGACTTTGCGACGGCACTGGGATTGGTGGATGTAGGTCGGGCGCTGCAGCCCACGGACAAGCTATTCACCTTTTTCTCAGGCATGCACCACAGCTTATCGCGTATTGATTACATCCTCACGCATCAGTCATCCGTGGGCAATTTTGTCAAGTCCCGAGTTCTGCCGAGGGGCATATCTGACCACTCCCCGGTCTGGGTGGAGTATACACACTGGGAAAGGCAGGCACGCACCACTATCGTTATCAATCCATGGCTTTTACACATACCAGACATTAGAGAGGAACTTCGCACACAAACTGAGAACTACTTCGCTGAAAATGTAGGTTCAGTCACATCCGCTCAGACAATATGGGAGGCATATAAGGTAGTTCTGAAGGGGCAGGCTTTATCTTTGAAGATGGGATACATCGCTAAGAAGCGCGAGCTCTTGGTACAGGCGGAACATGACCTTCTTGACCTAGAGCGGGAGCATGCACAGAATCCTTCGACTGACACTGCGCGCATGCTTCTACTGAAGCAGGATGAGTATCGGATCAAAACCAGGGAACAAATGATGGGCAAGTATCGCCACACCCAGCATAGAATATATGAAATGGGGGATAGGGCGGGCAGGACACTGGCTTGGTTAGAGAGGCGAGAACAGGGATCGAGATGGGTACGTAAGTTGACAACATCAGGGGGTGACACTGTGTCACATCCGCGGGAAATTGCAGAGGAATTTGCAGCTCACCTAGAAAAGGTATATTCCCCCTCTACTCACTACACGGCTGAGGAATCGCGCCAGCTCCTCCAGGATAGTGACGTACCAGCCCTCTCAGAGGTGGATAAGGAGACATTGGATGAGGCTCTCTCAGCTGAAGAGATTGGCAAAGCTATAGGACAGATTAAATCGGGGAAGGCGATGGGGCCCAATGGCATTCCGGTTGAATTTATAAAAGCCACTGCCTCTCGCACGATCTCGCATTTAAAGGCCATGTATGAGGAGAGTCTGGAGGTGGGCCGGCTGCCAGTAGATCAGAGATTGGCTACTATTGTAGTAATTCACAAGACGGGCAAACCGGCGGACGCATGTGGCTCCTATAGGCCGATTTCGCTGATTAATGTGGAGGCAAAGGTACTAGCGAAAGTTCTGGCCAACAGGCTGGTGTCGGTTATCACAACATTAGTCCTCCCGGATCAGTCTGGGTTTATGCCTGGAAGGAATACGGCCCTCAATCTAAGGCGCCTACATAACGTGATGGCCCGTAGGAAATACATTGAGGAGGACGCCGCGGTGCTGTCTCTCGATGCCTCAATGGCCTTTGATTCCATAGAATGGCCATACATGTTTGAAGTTTTGAAAAGGGTGGGTCTGGGTCCCAAGTTTATAGCCTGGGTTCGACTGCTATACACAGATGTTTTGGGACAAGTGAGGGTAAACGGTCATACGTCCCGGATATTTAGGCTCCAAAGAGGTACTAGACAGGGTTGCCCTATGTCCCCGTTGATATTTTCTCTTTTACTGGAGCCCCTTGCGGCATGGATACGCAGAGATGTTAGGGTCCGAGGGATGAGGTGGGCGAACGACGTGGAAGATCGAATATCCCTATATGCGGATGATATACTGCTGTACCTGGCTTCCCCATATAGATCTATATCGGTGGTGCTTGACATCTTTACAAATTTTGGTAAATACTCCGGGTATGCGATCAACTGGCATAAGTCTGTATTGTTTATGTTGCGGGGACAGGTTCCCAGGCTTCCGGCAAGCTGCGCTATAGTGGTGGCGGAGGATGGGTTTCGATACTTGGGAGTTTTTATCACGTCCGACCCGAACCTCTTTTACAGCTCTAACTTGGCCCCCCCCCCACTGGCTAAATTGCGAGCGGATGTGAAACATTGGAGATCCCTTCCACTTTTGTTGCTGGGACGAGCGGCGCTCTTTAAGATGCTGGCCCTCCCTCGCTTCTTGTATATCCTTCATAACTGGCCATATAGAGTTCCAGACTCGTATTTCAAGGCAGTGGAGGGAGAGGTCCGTATGTTGTTGTGGGATGGGAAGGCACCAAGGGTGGCACTGAAGAAGCTGACTAAAAGCTGGTATGATGGAGGCATTGTGCTTCCCGACCTGCAACTCTATTATTGGGCAGCACAATTAGTAACTGTTAATCATTGGATATACCGTCCTCCGGATGACCCTGCATATGCTCTTGACCGATACCAAACTGATCGATCCGGCTACTTGGGGGCCCTGTACACAAGTGATAAGAAAAATAAGGGACGCTTCTTCGGGCCCACCCTACACACGTTAGAGATCTGGCGAACAGTGCTTTCTCGCCTTGGCTGGGCTGGCATCCTCACAAGGGCAACGCCACTTTGGTATACACAGAAATTGGGCATGCTGTGTTACCAGCCCGGGTTTGATAAGTGGGACCTTATAGGTATCTCAGCAGTAAAAGATCTAGTCAGGAAGGGAGCTATTCTTACATTTGAGGACCTCCAGAAACAGTATCACCTGGCTCGGGGAGAAACGTACAGATACCTGCAAATTCGGCATGCTCTTACGGCGGCCTTTTCGTCCTTTGCTGACATACCAGAATCTTCACCACTTGAGGATAGGCTGATAGATGGGCCCTTAAATTCGAAAGCAATATCTCTCACATATAAGAAATTATGTAATAATCTCCCGGATACTTTTCCGAAACTCAGGGAGCGGTGGCAGGGTGATTTGGGATTGATTAGTGACGAGAATTGGCAGGAGGCCCTTATGTCCCCTCGGGAGGCGGCCATTACACTTAAGTTTAGGTTGATCCAAATGAGGCTACTACACCGCTCATACATGACAGGACAGACACTAGCAAAAATAGGTTCCAGAGCTAACGACCTATGCCTGCGGGGCTGTGGCCAGCAGGCCACATTTTACCACACTCACTGGAGCTGCCCAAAGATTTGTATCTTATGGGAAGAGGCCTCGGAACGCATGCAGACGGCCTTACATAAGGAGATTGTAGTAACACCACAACTGGGATTGTTGAATATCTGGGAGGCGACCGACCTCACGGAAGTGGAAAAGCAATTCACGACGCTAGGATACACATTAGTTAAACGGGAGATAGCGAGTGGATGGGGGGGAGTACTCATACCACGAGTCCACACATGGGAGAAAGAGCTTGATAGATGCATGTTGGCGGAAACGGAAGTCTTCGTTGCAAGGGGTGCCCAAAAAGTGGGATCGGAAATGGTCGCTCTGGAATAAATATCGAGGAGATCCTGTGGTGTCCCCAATGGTGGAATTGGAAATGCATAGACGTACAGAAAGTGCAGATGTTATGTAATGTATATCTTTGTCTACTGGTTGTCCATATATTATATTTGCGTAAGTCGAATATGTCGTCCTTTTCTGTATACATTACTGTGATGTTCACCAATAAACACATTTAAATAAAAAAAAGAATGCAGAGGATGCATCTATCACATTATGGGGCTATAAGGGTGGCAACGCATGTGGTAAATTGTACTCTGAATGATGGCACCCACAATGTGTGCCGATGTGTTTGAAACATGCTGTTGCTGGCACTAGTGGTCTTCATCAGGGGCTAATCTCTTGCAAGGAACATATGCTTGGCGTTTTTCCTTTGAAATGCTTAGCAGCATCCAATCCCAACAGTTACATTATACTTTCTGCTCCTCCTTCGCTTCTTTTTTTGAATTGTACTGAAAGTGATTCTCCAGTAATACCTCATTGCATTTTCCTGAATGCTGCTGTTGGTCTCCTACACCAATAAAGGGATTCCATTTAACATTTGTGGAATCGTCCATGAAAAAATATTACCATATAAGTATTTTGTCGGTATTTTCAAGGCAACATGACTTACCACCATTATTAATTCACTGCAAATTGAGAAGTTCTACAGCTGCCTACCAACGCTAATGGCTAAATGATAAGTTGCAGATTGTAAAGTACTTGTAGCAACACTACTTGGCCGATGTCTCATTGTACATACGTAGAGTGCAGTTTGCAAAGACATTCACATGTATCTTCAGTTATGAGTGTAAAACCACATTATTGCACAGCATGCCATTTTGCACCAATGAATGGATTTGCTCAGGAATGTTTCTTGCATTGTAGTGAACGTTAAGGTCGAGAGCATGTGCTCAAGTTGGAAGATTGACAATTCATGTTATTTCCACAACCCCCAACGATCAACTGAAAATATCCATGAAGGTTACTCCATGAACTATAAAGTATTGTATGAATTGTGCCTGCATAATTGGTTTTGTAGTGTCACCCTTATCACACTGCCTCAGGAATAAAATTATTCTTAATATACACTACCTTGTCCTTGGTGCTGTTGTTGGTATCTACAGCATCTCCTTTATATACGAGAATGGTAAAGAAAAGCTTCAACAAGCCAGGAGTTAAACATTGAATTCATATCTGCCTAGGTAAGGATTTCTCATGTGAGTTGCATGTCACTATATAACCATCGACACTATCGACAAACAAACATATCGCACAAGGCTTACTACTACATCGCAGGATAATTGTATATTTACTATTTTCCACTCCCTATCCACTTACCTAGACTTAGATATTTTTGTCATTCAATGTATGATAGATATGTCTATGCATTAGTGCCCCTATACTAGTGTTTTTAATTTGTGCACAGGCACCAGAAGGAGCATGATAAATGCATCCCAAAATGCATCATTTAATGATCCTAAACAGTACATTCAATAACCTTTTCAAACAGAGGAAATCTGGATATTTTAGTCAGTATATCTCCAGTATCATCAGATTACACGTAAGGTATTGATCCAAAAAATCCACAGTAAAGAGATCGCTCATTATTCTTGCTCGGTAACCTCTTGATTCAAAAAGGATTCTTTCATTTTAGAATGTAAATGCTGGGCGCAGACCGCCCTCGCAACAAACAAACAAACACAAGTCTAAAAGAATCACAGGCTTGTCTCAGAATCAATTATTCCCACCAGTGCTCTTTTCTAAACAGAGTGTTGTTGGTATTTAATGGGGGCTGATGAAGCATGGCAAAAAAGGGAATTTGTGCCATGCTCATTAAATGATTTACTCAGAGTTTCCTCTTGCTCAGAAACAGCATAAATCTATGACTTCCATCAACAGAGCAAGCTTTGCATCTTAAACCAGAACAGTGAAGAAAATTAAAATTCCATGAGCAGTTTAAGAACCTCTGTATATTCTCAATAGACACAGTACCGCAAAGGTCTCTGTTGGTGGAGCTTCTCTGTGTGCAAGACATAATCACTGCCGCTTCTGAATAACAGTAGAAACAGGCAGGCTAATGCAGGCAAACGTTTGTGATATTCATTGATATAATCAATAAATTACTTATTTTGATTTTTTTCCCCGATTCTCTGACTCTGAAAGGGAACATTAGCATCAGCAAATTAGGGCTGTATTTGCTGTTTTTGTCCTTCCATTCCACGAAGCCTGCGGCCGCCCTGCCCAATTTAGAGTAGGCCTAGGCGAAATTTCAATGGCATTAGCATAATTCACATAATTTCGTGAATTTGTTGTTAAGCTTCTTATGCGAAATTCCCGAAATAACACCATTACACCACTTTGCCTATTTACACACCAGTTTGCTGTAAAGTTTTTACAGAGAACACGTCATTCACTGCGAAAGCATGGGAACAACAGAACTCGAGCAACTGTTGATTGCGCTGCTATTGTTTTTGCACTATTTATTAATGCAAAATGCATTTTTGGATCACTAAGGAAACTAATACTAATAAAGAAAACATATTGGAAGTGTTCAAACTATTACTCTAATGACTGGTATGGTGGCACAGCCACAGTAAATTACATAGTAAAGCATGTAAGAGACCATAACCGCCCACCCAATATTTCAGAGATGCAGACTAGAAGTATAATACAACATCAAAGGAAAGTCAATACACAAGTCCCTCTGCCCTTACAGGAGCTATAATAAGTGACATAAAACCCAATGTTCCTGTAGAACTAACAGGGCAATTACCTGAAATAGCTAACCTCAAAAGACTGATAAGATGATCAAGGAAAAGCTAGACGACAATACGGGCCTCAAGAACATTCCAATAGATAGAAATCCCCAACCATTTATAAATAATCCATAGCATCAAGCATTTAATTTTATATGAAATCCTAAAATATTTTAAAAAAAAGATTTTTGTTCTACTCCCAATATCCTACTAACTCTCACTCAAAGCACAATCTGGATGATGGATCCGACTTTTAAAGCATGCCTTCAACTGTAGTGTTTTGATGATGTACGTGCTAGGACCCTTGTGGTTCTGGGAAGACTCTGTTCTGAAGCTACGTAATGTGCTGGGAGGTGTTAAGGTGTGGTCAACGGACGTTATTGTGCAGAGTGTGATTGTATGTTGGAGGAATAAAGACGTCTATGAATCAGCTCCATGTTTGGCGTATTTCATTTACATGCTCGAGGGCTGGGAAAGACACAACTGGCAATGAGTCGGGCACACATGCCCGAGAAGAGCAAGGCTGCTCTCCCTGAGAGTTTGGAATGGTACAGCAAACTGCTTGTGTGTGCCACTTTTGTCTCAAATTGATGCAAAGCAGTCTGTGACTGGTATATGTGGAGTCAAAGCCCTGCTCCAGCCCGTATATGGCCACAGAAGGAATCGAAGGCCCTGCAGAGAAACATATTTCAAATGCCCACCAAGAATTCACTGGTAAGGGTGCTGCTCTACGCTCGGTATAAAGTCTTCTCTTACCTCAACAGAAGGGGGGTACAAATCGCACTTCTCCAAGAAACTCATCTCACGGCTAAGGAGGGCCAAGCCCTGCAGAAGAGATGGCGGGGACAAACATTCTACACTACATACTCGGCCTATGCCAGGGGAGCTATGATCTGGGTGAGGGCTGGAGCACCCTTCCGGGTAACCAGTAAGTTAATTGACCCCGAGGGCAGGTGTGTCGCGCTATGAGGGAGTCTGGAAGGTAGAGAGGTGAGCATCATAAGTGTCTATGCCCCAAATGTGGACCAAACAAAATTCCTGGCGCGGTTATCACGACAGCTAGCCCCATACCTGACGTCCACAGTGCTGATAGGCGGAGACTTCAATGCTA
Organism: Calotriton arnoldi; assembly: GCA_963921515.1. Lineage (NCBI taxonomy): Eukaryota > Metazoa > Chordata > Amphibia > Caudata > Salamandridae > Calotriton > Calotriton arnoldi. Next base: position 360,219 of record CAWUFW010013892.1, on the reverse strand, counting down.
TAGCTGACACAAATTTGGATAGGTTACTCCCCCCATTACCGGACTCCCAACGGTCTGACATGCGCGGGCGTTCAGAGACTGGCAGAGACATTGGGGTCTGCTGGACTCCTGGAGAACCCTGCACCCCAGGATAAAGACTATTCATTTTTTTTTGGTGACGCATGACGAACACACGAGACTGGACACATTCCTATGCACCCCGGACATACACGGGCAGGTAGGCAATGCCGAGTATTTGGCTAGGACGATATCAGATCATAACCCGCATTACTGGGCCTCTATTGGACAAGCCCCGCTCCGGCCATCCCTACTTGGAGACTGCGCCCTGAGACGCTGGAGGATCAGGTCTTTAAGGAGGGCATTAGGGAAAAAGTCACACAGTATTGTCAGGACAACGAAGGGACGGCAACCTCTCCGCTGCCGGAATGGGATGCCTTTAAGATAACAATACGAGGTTACTGTATAGCTGAGATGACAGGGGTTAGATGCACACTAACAGCAGAAGTCCTAACAGCTGAAAGGGTGCTTAGAATGTTGGAACACAAAAGGCCGGAGCATTTTGAACTACAGGATGAACTCCTAGAAGCGCGAGAGACGGTGGCACGCCAGACAGAAAGAATACGGAGTTTTGACTACAAGCAATACCTGGACCGCACACATGCGGAATGCGACAAATCAAGCTCTTTGCTGGCGTGGCTCGCCAATCCAAACAACAGGGGGTCACCAATAGTAGAATTAGAGGATGAGGCTGGGAGCAGACAATATACGCAAGGGGGTATTAATGACATCTTCGCCAGATATTACACCAAATTGTACAGTAGTGCCTTTGAGGGTGGTGGCAAGGCATTAGGAGAGTACTTAGGTGAACTAGAACTACCTCGACTGGAACCTGGGGAGGCGGAGGAATTAGGGGCAGACATCTCCCTACAGGAGGTCAAAGTTGCCATTAAACACATGGCCGCAACAAAACACCAGGGACGGATGGACTCCCTGCTGAGTTCTACATGACATACATTGAGAAACTCACTCCTAAGCTGGTCGCGATGTATCAGACAGCAAGAGAACTGCGAACACTGCCTAACACCACAAAGGAAGCCCTAATAGTTCCCATCCTTAAACCCCGAAAACCGGCCCACGACAGAACAGCGTATAGACTGTTGTCCATGCTGAACATGGACTATAAAATATTGAGCAAAATAATAGCGAACAGACTATTGTTACACATGCCCCAGCTGATACACGTGGACCAGGCGGGTTTCATCCCACATAGGAACACTGCCATCAACGTCAGACGCCTCTTGGCTATACTGGGGCGGAGGACTACGCCAAAGACGAGGCTGCAGTATTTGCAGTCGATATTGAAAAAGCCTTTGATAGAATGGTGTAGTGTGAATTGTGGCCTCATGGTCAACATTTCTAAGTTAGCTTAGGCCTAGCTGCCATGATGCCTCCTTTGCACACGTTACTCTGTGACTTTGTTTTTCCAGACTCTGCTTGTGACCGTTCACATTAGAACGGTCTGCATTTCTGCCTTTCACCTTTTCTGATGTTCTCTGTGGTTTTCATCTGCACACAATGTACAAGGTCGAAAAACAACGTCCCTTGTTGTTGCTGTTCTGGTCAGCCCCTCGCACTTAGACATAACATGAAATACAGCTGCACTGGAGAAATTTGTGTGTTTTTAATATGGTGATCTCCCTGTTGGAGGCACTTGGAGAAAAACCTTTCAGGAGAAGAGCTGTGCTTGTACGATGATGTAAACCTTGCATCTAGTTCTTGAGGTATGGGGGTCCCCTGACAAAACCCAGAGGTCTTCTATTTTTATAATAAACTAGTTACTAGCATGGGGAGGGTGGCAAGGCATTGTAGTCCTTTATCCACTGTCTTTATAAAATGCTGTCCCCGTTTGTATTCTATGGAATTGTAACAATGCTTACTGTTTTGTCTTTATGCATTATGCTGCTAGTACTGGCACGTGTACTGTGTCTTAGAGCACGATAGTTGAAATAAACATTTTAAACTATACTGTGTCTCTTAATACGCACGTTGTGGACAAGTATGAGTGAGTAATGAAAGAGTGTTCTTGCTCCCGCGATTCCTGAAAGAGTCCGTGTTCTGGGATGTCTAATCATTGGTAGCTTCGCTGTAGTACGGAGAACGAATGAGACACTATAGCTAGTCGGATTGGGATTTTGGGCTCTAAGGTGGATGGTTGGTACACCACTATACACCGAGGTCCTGTTTTCCTGCTCATAGTTCTGTATATGTGCAGAATCCCCGCAACATGGCACCACCAACGTGGGGCTTCTTATCTGCGAGAAGCTTGAGTAGTGCTTGTGCTTGTCCACAATTCCCTTCACTTATGTTTCCGGAAACAGATGTGAGGGTGTAACCTCCTATATTGATGTTTTTATAGGTTCTTTCAAGCTTGAAGTTATTAAAAGGTGTTCTCTTTATTGTTAACCCTCTATTGCGCTGCCACGCACTAGGTTGTTCTACATTCTTAGTCTTGATGGCTGTGAATGTCAATATACCGGCACATAGCCGCGCCGCGCTCCGTGCTCATTTAACGGCCTATGGAGTACCCGACGCGGGTGTTGGTCTCATCTTTGTGGTCCAAGCTGATCCGGCTTACCACTTTGAGGTATTTTACTCATGGGTCACTTTTCCGGCGGTGGAAGGAGCTGACAATTTGTTCCACGTTTACGCTCCCACCGCCCTTCCTAATGTTTATCGGCCTTATCAGGCTCTTGAAGTTCCGCTCACGGCATGGCAACACCATGTTTGGTTTAATGGCGCCCTCCCACACCCGGTCACCCCGATTTGTTTAGGCCCTTTATCGATAGATGGGGCCGCTTGGCCTGTTTTGGGTGGGTATACCCCGCATCCACGTTATTTAGCGGTTCCAGTAGATGAACTGCGCGTGCTGCATACGTCTTTGATTCGTGTGCACAGAGTTTTAGTACAATATGTCACAGGCAACATCCAGATGGCCCCTCCTGGAGTTGCAGAGCATCCAGCTGGACTTGGCGGTGTGACTACAAGTCCCGTCATGGTAAATTCGGTGATGGGCAAACGCCCACAGAATAAGGATGATTTGCCTTACTGGCTTGCTGAAAAATTTGACCAGCTGGAGGCGGTGTTTCCGAATACCTCTCCTGTGGAAAAACACAGGATTTTGACTATTAGTTTGCCAAAAGACTTAGTTCCCGAGTTGACAGAATGCAACAACTGGGGTAAGGTTTTTGCGGCAGTGTATGCGAAGTGTTTCGGCACTCCATCCATGGCGGTCCTCCCTACCATAATAAAGTGTGTACAAGACGAACATGGCCCTGAAGCAGCTGTGGAATTGGGGATGAGACTGGTGGGAGTGTTCGATGTAGTGGCTGATGCAGTTAACTTTCAAGTCGCTAATGCTTTGGCTTTAGTCCCAGAACTGGACAAGCCTCGCGAATTACCGAAAATTATTGCGCAGGCTTATAAAACCATTGGCCGCAATAGTTTGGGAGTTAAGCCTTTTGCTAAAACGCAAACTCAACCACAATCACAACCAACATCTCAGTCTGGTAAAGACGAGAAACCATTCTTTTCTAAAAAGAACTGGAAGTTAAAGAAACAGGGAAAGCAACAACCAAAACCAGGGTCGCGTGCTGCGCCACTGGTTCCCGTATCCTCTGAACGCACTTATGATTTGCGCGACCGAGCGAGAATTAAGTCTCCTGATAGATTTCAGGTCCCTGACCAGCTTTCTCCTCGTTCTTCACAGGCACCATCGACCTCACAGGCTGGTGGAGGAGACCGCCAGGAAAGAGGCAGGGGTCGTCACACCCCACAGGGACGAGACCAAACTCGACAACCTGGCAGAGGGAAACAAGAAGAATTTCCACATTCTCGCCCACAGTTTCAGAAGAAAAAAGTTGCAGCCTTAACAGCGCGATATGCCACAGACGGTGCGAACGAGACTCCTGAATTGGACGTGGGCAGTGACGCTGCTAGACAGCGCCATGGAAGTTACCATAGTGCGGGAGACACTACGTCCTCATGTGGAGGCAACAGCAACTGACACTTTCATTACTGTTGAGACAGCTGACACCCGAGTGGCACCCCCTGACAGACTATTTAATATTGTCCTTCAAATTGAAGGTGACATTGAGCGTGTAATTAAAGGGATCTTTTGGGAAAATCTGACCTCTTCTTACGACATTTTATTGGCGGAGGCATATTGGCCGCCCCCATTTGTTCTTGCTGCTCCTAGAGGGGAGGAAGTCATCCTTCTGAGCTTTTCGCATCATGTCCCCAAGAACAGAGCGGAGGCTCTCGCAGCTGAATGGGCTGTGGCCCAGGCCCCGGCACTGTACCGTAATCATGTGGGCTGGGATGAAGATTCTCCCCCCCATGATATACCATTGCGGTCTATGCCACAGCCTCAACCCCAATATCCCCTCCGGCGGGAAGCTAAGGGTCCCGTTTCTGACATTCTGGCACAGTTAGAATATCAAGGAGTAATTGAAACATGCCTGTCACCAATGAATAATCCCCTTTTCGCGGTTTCTAAACCCGATGGGTCTTACCGCTTGGTTTTAGACTACCGGCATTTGAACTCTCATTGTCGAACCTTTGCGGTACAGAATACACATAGTTCTGCACTAGTAGGCAGTCTTGTTCGTAAAAAGTATAAAATGACACTTGACCTTTCTAATGGTTTTTACACACACAATTTGTCCCCTGACTGCAGTCAATGGACCGCTTTCACTTCCGGTGGAAAACAGTTAAAATTCCGGCGTTTGCCAATGGGCTACCAAAAACAGCCCAGGGGTCTTCGCCGCCCGTGTTGTCTCTTTGTTGGACAGCATAGACCCAGATGCGTATTCATACATGGATGATATATATCTGACTGACGACGAACTATGGCCGCATCTTTCCCGAGTAGACCGCATTATTCTCGAGTTCGCGGTCTTAGGTTACAAATTTAATTTTGCCAAATCTTACATCGCAGAATATACTGTGTTGTTTTTGGGCTATGAGCTCAACAATGAAGGTAGGCGCTTAGCTCCCCACTTCCTGGAGAAGTGCGCACTTTTGCGCCCTCCGACGACCCTGAAAAACTTCAGTCTTTGCTGGGATTTTTAAACTTTGGGCGTTCTTACATTCCCGAATATGCCCAGCGTATCAAGCCTCTCTATGCCTTGATACAACCTACCTTTTCGAAGTCATGCTGGCTTCCGGAACATTCGCTTATTCTGCAATCTTTGCAGTCTGATCTACTTGAATCTAAGTTCTTGTTGACTCGTGATAACCACACGAACCTGGTGATTAGAGTTGTGCCAGGGGCAGTGGGTTTCACGTACTTGACGTTTAATGAAGGTGACACAGTACCTATTGCCTACAAGTCACATCTTTACACTTCTGCCGAGTTGCGCTTTTCAACTGTGGAGAAAGTTTTGACTGCAGTGCAAATGGCGATTCTTAAAGAACGCGCACTGGCACAGGGAAAACGCATCTTGGTTGTCACACCCTATCCTGCCCTAGAGGCAGTGACAAAGGCAAGTGTACCAAACTCTAAGGCTTTGCACCCCCGTTGGATACAATGGGCTACTTCTTTGACGTCTCCGGATGTCACCTTTATCTTTGATTCCTCTCTTCAGACACAGGAGTTCTTGCAGTATGAATTTGTTCATCCTCCTCCTCTGTCTTTGCTGCCGCTTGAGAAGTACAAATGTATAATTTACACCGATGGTTCGGCGCAACCGGTCACGGGTTCTAAGCATGCATACTCGGCAGCATGTGCTATTGTGGTAGGTACCATCGTGAACGGTGAGTTCATATCGAGTGTTGTGCACACGCAGGCACTGGGAGACAGTACCGCCCAATTGGCCGAGCTGCGTGCTTTGGTGCTCGCACTTGAGTTTGCAGACCCGGATGTGACTACACTTATTGTATGCGATTCCTACTACTGTGTTCAGTCTTTTAATTACAACTTATTCTTTTGGTCTCAGAACGACTACAGAGATTCTAAAGGCAGCGCAATTAAGCATAAAATGCTTTGGGTTCGAGTAGCAGATCTTAAACAACGTCTGCCTCTCACACAGGTGATTCACACTCTTGGCCACCAGCGTGTGGGCGCACACGAAGTTGGTAACAGTTTGGTGGACGAAGCTGCCAAATCAGCAGTAGCCACGTGCTCAGTAGCAGCCGTTACAAGATCCATGACAAGAATAGATAATGAGATTTTGGCAGCTATTGCTGCAACTAAGGAAGGTTCTAATTACCCACAGGGTTTCCCTTCCAAGTACTCTTATCATTTAAGTCCCGACCAGGTTCCTTATGTAAGAATTCCGGACGTTGGTGATCGGCTGATTCCCAACACAGACCGCAGAAATTCGTTGATAACAGCCGCACACGAAGGCTTGGCTTCGGCCCATGCTGGCGTGTCTGCAACTGTTTCAATCTTGCAGCAGCGTTACTGGTGGCGTGGTTTATATAAACAGACCCGCAATTATGTCCTTTCTTGTGACATCTGTCAGAAAATTAAGCCCTCTACGGTTACACGTCTGCCACAAACACAGCTCTGCATTTCTAATAAACCTTTTGGTTGTGTATACCTTGATCACTGCGGTCCATTTTCTTCTGATACTGCATATAAATATATCTTAGTTGCAGTTGATTCGTGCACACGTTTCATCTAGGTTTGGCCACAACGCAGTGCTGGCGCTCGAAATGTCATCAGGGATTTGCGTGTCTTTGTGGGAATTTTTGCCTGTGGCACCTTCCATTCCGGCCAAGGTCCAGCGTTCGCCGCTAAGGCGTACAAGGGCACGATGATGTCTATGGGGGTGCTGGTGCAATTTTCGTCTCCATACAGGCCTCAGGGCAACTCAATTGTGGAGCGAATGAACCCTGACTTAAAGCAATCCTTGACAGCTAGAGTCTTAGGTACTGGCAGGAACTGGCTGGCCCACTTGTATGGCGTGCAACGTGCACTTAATAATCTCCCTAGAAGATCTCTGGGTGGGCGGACCCCATACGAAATGCTCTTTAGCATACAGATGCTTGTGCCAGACCTTGATGGTCTAGACATTGCGGCGACTGCCACAATCTTTGATGTAGATAATCATTCTACTATGTTACAGGACTTACAAGAGACCCGTGACAGGCTTGCAAGTGAACACTTACCCTCAGCCACAGACGCAGCGCTGCAGATTCCGGTTGCCGGCTGGCTTCCAAAGGTTGGAGATCTGGTCCGAGAGAAGGTGGAGAACAAAAAAGAATTTGGCCCCTCTTATTGTGCACCGGTTCCAGTTCTTGGCTTGAAGGATACTCGTACAGTCATCTTACCACCGCTTCCTGGTCGCAAAGACAACAGATACATCTCAGTGGACAATGTCAAGCTACAACATCTGGCCGATTCTGAATAGTGTAACACCTGCGGTATCATGTTCAGCAATTTCAAGAAATCCTGTTCGTGACCCTCCAGTCTCCACATGTGCCGATGTTACCATTGGGATGGTCGCTTTGCCAGATCGCCTGCTCAACCTCCCGGCTTCCTCCTGCAATGAGGAAACTGAGTATACCTACCCCGCAAGTGAGTCAGTGGCTCATTTGCCTACAACACCACTGAACCCGTCTCGTTTTTCCTTAAATTCGTCTTCCACCTCATCATTTGTCCCAACCAAATTCAATATTTTTGCATCCTGGTTCAGAGACAATTTTTTGGTCCCTCCATGGACATACATCTGGTTGGTGCTATTCCTGATTTTCCTGTTCATGTCCATTGGCTTTGTGACAGTTTTTTTCTTGCTCATCAATGGTCACTACTTGCCAGAACGCTCTGCGGTGAACTCTGTGGCTGGAACATTGGCTCCGCATTCTTCTTCACACATCATGAAGCGTGACCACACATTTGTGAACATTTCCGCCTTTCCAGTTGCAGATGGCATCGTATGGGATGCAGTGAATTTCCAAATTCATGGACCGACAGAAATTATTAATGTCCCAAATGTGCTTCGTGTTTCCCTGGGTGATGTGGTAAAGAGGAATATTCATTCAGATGATTGGGACGTGCATGCAATTGAATCGTTATTTTCTGATTTGAAATATTATGCTGCTTTTAATACTGAGTATTTGTACTTAAATTCTGCTAATTATGCCGATTTGTATTGTTACCAGCATTACGGTAACCATTTTCTGCATAAACCAAGTACACTTCAAGGTAGTTTCAATTATACCCAGTGGGAACATTGCCCGACCCCTCTGCAAGGTAGCTCCCAAACACTGATAAATTAATTTACTTATTTTACAGACTTTGACAGATCAAACCCAGGGTCCTAATATTTTAAATTGAACATTTCTTCAAATCCAAAGGTGATGTTGACCCACACCAAATTGCTATATTCCAGTTCCTTTATGGACGCTTTAGCTGTTGGTGGCTATGAGCACTGGAAAAACACCATTGACTTGAAATCTATTTGGGGCACTAAATCTTGGCAGGTACACGGTACAGAAGCCTTACACTGCGCTTGCCTTATCCCCACCCAAATATTATTTTTAAATAGTACTATATATCAAACAGCTTGTTTTGGTCTGGCGACTTCCAAACAATTAAATGCACCTTCCACTCCTGCGTTGTCTTCCTGGCCGAACAGGAGCTTGCATTTAAATTTTTCCCTTGAAAGATTGCAAGCTTTGTTTCAAAATAACTCATTTAATGTCTCTACACTAGATAACTCAGCCTGGTTGGTGTGGCCCATAGCTTCTAATGCCTGCCAACTGCGTTTTCATAACTCTGCTCCTGGTTACAAACAGGATAGACCAGATCCACGTTTTTCTGATTCACGTTCAATTACAACATATTCGGTTGGTAAATTATGTAAACAGTGGTTGCAGCACTCTACCTTAGATTCCGTAAAACAACATTTATCCCTACTCTCCAGCAACATCGACCTGGCCGACTTTGTTCTAGGACCTAGAGGTCCAAGACCTAAAAGATTTGTTTATGCGACTTACAATGAAATCTGGAAGCTTTCACAAATAGAAGCTGCTTCCCTTTTACGGGAAATAGATCAAGCAAATCTAGAAAAAGTGCTTGCTGTTGTCGACAATAGTATTAACACCCTGTCTTCCCGCATTTACACATTAGAGAATATTGTTCCATCTGTTGTTGATATTGTACAGGATGACGTGTCTGTGTTATATCATGGTCAGAATCAATTGCGTTCAGTAATGCAGTTTGCATGGACTTTGCAGACACTGAAAATGGGGAAGGTTCCATGGCATTTTTTAAACACATCTGCCTTGTTCTTGCCGTTTAATTTAACTGAGAAACAGCAGTTCATGTCCATGAAAGATGCAACATACACTCTTCTACATATCGAAAAAATAGATCTTTACCATTCTCTGTGGCGGAGACTGACTCTGCAGTGTGGCTAGTACACGGGGTTATCACTTTGCCTTTTTCTTTATTTGAATTTAGTTCATGCATGAAACATTATCCTGTTGGCCGTTTCAAGCCTTTGGGTAGTGCCTTTTTGCACAAACTTTGGTCCCTACCTTTCACATACAGATGCCTTAGGGATGACAAGGAGGTATTTCTCACAGGGGAGTCTTGCGATTCTACAGTGGGTCATTCCCTTGTTTGTAAAAATATTAAATTGCACGGGGCTTGTAATGTTTCTGCCCCGAATCTTGCATGTGTTTTAAAGGGCGTTCCTGTTCCGGTTATATCACCTACTTTCACTATGCTTGCTAATGGTAGCTATCTGCTTTTAAATAATCAGGATTGTTGTGGGTTGCAGGCTGGCATACCCTACATTGTAACAGTTTCGCAACGCGTAGTGTGCTGCAAAAATGTGCTTTTTCCACCCCCGCGTGGGAAGTTAGATAGTTTTATTTGGCCTTACATACCGACTTTGAAGGCGGATTTCAATAAATTGAGCAGAATAAAGGCACTATTATTAAACCAGGAGGTTATGCTAACTTCCGCACGGGAGACCTTCGTCCTCTAGGTGGCCAGCACCCACAGTGAAATACAGGCCCTTTTGAACACTAACCTCCCCAACATTTCGGTGAACTGATTCACCGTATATTTAATGCATCGAATACCGAAGTTCTTGTACACTTTTTTAAAGTTGTGGGCTCTGGCCTTTTGACTTCCTTTCAGACTATATTTGGTGTAATTCCGGCTTTTATTCATTTTATTTTTTCCAGCGTCTTTGGTGGCTTCCCATTGATCCTAGCCTTAGCTGCTGGAATATTGCTTTTACTTTGTCTGTTGCGCAATGGCTGCACCTCTTGTGGGCCTTCAGAACACAGGGCGACTGCGGATGCTCCGTGACCGCATGATTGACAGCTTCGGCGTCCTGCCGCTGGCGACACTCAGCGTGGCTTATGGACTATCTTTTCGCTTTGCGCATTTCACTTGCGTGCAACCTCTGATGTCCTGCTTACGATGTCCGTTCTCTTGGTGCATGGATGTTTGCCTCTCCAATACGTCTTGTTCTGACCCGGATTTCGACCAGTTGATGGGCCCCTTAATGGCCCATGAATGGGAATGTTCCGGTAACGGATTAATGGCGCGTGCAGCTGCACTTGGAGTCTTGGCACAATGGGATATCTGGGCGGCTGCTCAGAATCTCCTACAACAAAGTTATATTGAATATCACGCAAGTTGTCCCGCATTGCTGATCGCTGCTCCCTATTGTGAGGAACATAAATGCAGTTTCGATTTGTTGAACTGGATGGCAACTTTTTTTTCAGAAGATGACAATGATGTTTTTTTGGAAGGTGTTGCGGTCTTCTGCGCATACACTCTGATGGATTAGTTTTGTTGACTCTCAATAAACTGCATATCCGGATTTTTTAATCCTCTTTGAGTGACCATTTTTTTTTCTTTCTTTTTTTTCTTCCATATTTCAACCTTTTTATACCAAAAAACTTGTCCCACATACAGACGTTTGCTTTCTGCTCCATCTATTTGAACTCTGCTTTCATCCTATGTCTTGTCCTATGGTCCGACCAGGGGCGGGTGTAGTGTGGATTGTGGCCTCATGGTCAACATTGCTAAGTTAGCTTAGGCCTAGCTGCCATGATGCCTCCTTTGCACACGTTACTCTGTGACTTTGTTTTTCCAGACTCTGCTTGTGACCATTCACATTAGAACGGTCTGCATTTCTGCCTTTCACCTTTTCTGATGTTCTCTGTGGTTTTCATCTGCACACAATGTACAAGGTCGAAAAACAACGTCCCTTGTTGTTGCTGTTCTGGTCAGCCCCTCGCACTTAGACATAACATGAAATACAGCTGCACTGGAGAAATTCGTGTGTTTTTAATATGGTGATCTCCCTGTTGGAGGCACTTGGAGAAAAACCTTTCCAGGGAGAAGAGCTGTGCTTGTCCGATGATGTAAACCTTGCATTTAGTTCTTGAGGTATGGGGGTCCCCCTGACAAAGCCCAGAGGTCTTCTATTTTTATAATAAACTAGTTACTAGCACGGGGAGGGTGGCAAGGCATTGTAGTCCTTTATCCACGGTCTTTATAAAATGCTGTCCCCGTTTGTATTCTATGGAATTGTAACAATGCTTACTGTTTTGTCTTTATGCGTTATGCTGCTAGTACTGGCACGTGTACTGTGTCTTAGAGCACGATAGTTTAAATAAACATTTTAAACTATACTGTGTCTCTTAATACGCACGTTGTGGACAAGTATGAGTGAGTAATGAAAGAGTGTTCTTGCTCCCGCGATTCCTGAAAGAGTCCGTGTTCTGGGATGTCTAATCATTGGTAGCTTCGCTGTAGTACGGAGAATGAATGAGACACTATAGCTAGTCGGATTGGGATTTTGGGCACTAAGGTGGATGGTTGGTACATCCCTATACACCGAGGTCCTGTTTTCCTGCGCATAGTTCTGTATATGTGCAGAATCCCCGCAACAATGGCAATACCTCTATTGAGTCCTAGAAGTTATGGGCCTAGGCGTGGGCTTTGTGGAATGGGTAAAGCTGCTATACGCGGACCCAAGAGCCAGGGTGCGGACAGGGAAACCATCTCCCAGAGACTGATGGTGGAGAGGGGGACTGGGCAGGGATGCCCATTGTCCCCTCTGCTGTTTACCCTGGTCATGGAGCCGCTGGCATGCCGGACCAGGACAGGACTATGTGGGACTGACGATCAAAGACACCCATCACCACATAGCACTCTGCGCAGACGACCTACTCCTTTTTCTCCAAAATACAGACAAGGACCTGCAAGGGGCCAAGGATATTCTGGAAGAAGTTGGTATCCTTTCAGGGCTGCGGGTGAACTGGCAAAAATCTAAGGTATTTCCTGTGACACAGGATAGACACCCTCCAGAGGGGCTAGGAACCCTGCAATGGGAACCCACCTGTCTAGAGTACTTGGGGGTGACAATATATCACAACACTACAGACTTGGTGGAGGGCAACGTAGGTAGGGGGATAAGAGCACTCCGCTCCTCCATGGACTTTTGGGGCTCACTGCCGCTGTCGGTGGCAGGCAGGGTGGCCCTCCTGAAAATGGTGGCGTTGCCGCGCCTGCTATATATATTCAGGACACTTCCGCAATGGCTACTGAGTACGACATTCCGTGATCTAAACTCACAGATAATAACATTCCTGTGGGGGACAGGCCGTAGACAAGTAGCCCTGGCCACGATGCAACGCTCCACATCCACAGGCGGGCTAGCAGTCCCCGACCTTGAGGCATACTATCTCTCAGCGCAGCTGCAATTGTTTGTGAGATGGCTGGCGGACAGTAGAAACCCAGACAGAGTACAATCGCCATTCGCCCCAGAGCCCTGAGTTCTGGCAAGAATTCTACTAAGGCTGAAGCAGAGACCGCACAGGAGGACGGATGAGGAGACAATAGTTACGAGGTGCTGGGCAAGATGGCTACAAAGGGTGGGTTGCAGGGTCCCCTACTCCCCAGACATATCCAAAGAAATGCTCTGACTGTTACCGCACGGGGGAACTGGGCTGGACTGGATGACTTGAAGGAAGTGGGGCTGACAGTGGTCGGGGATCTCTTTAGGGAATCCCAGATGCTCCCATTCGAGGAACTCCGAGAGGAGTTTGATCTCCCGCAGGGACATTTCCTACTACATAGAGCCATTATGGCGGCGTTCAGGAAGCATTGGGCTATGGGAGCGACAGAACCCAGAGCACTGGACTGTTGCAGATATGTGGTCCTTTCTGCAGGTAGGATAAAGACGGTCTCCTGCATCTATAGAGCCATCAGACAAGACGTTCAGAAACCCATGGAGCAACTGAGAACACAATGGGAAGAGGACTCAGGGGTGCCGATCATAGAAAAAGACTGGGCCACAATTGTTGAGCCACCTTGAAGGTATCTAGAAATGCTACGTTTAAACTCATAAACTGTATAGGGCGTACCTTACACCAGCCAAAATCAGGCGCTACTTCCAAGCGGAGGAAGCGGCTTGCCCAAGATGCGGGGACAGAGAGGCGCGTATTCTTCACATGATGTGGGACTGCCCGGGCTTGAGGGGATTTTGGGAGGAGGTATTGACAGTAGTTGAGAACACGATAGATAAGGAGGTAGCACACATGCCAAGTCATTGTATACTAAACTGCTTCCCACACACGGCCAAGAGAAAGGTCACTGGGAGGTTTGAAGACCTAGCATATGTATTACCAAAAAGGGAAATTACGAAGAATTAGAAAGCAGCGAGAGGACCAAGAATAGAGAGTTGGAAAAGGGAACTGGAGAAATGGGCAGACGCAGAAAATAGAATATTGCTAAGAGCAGCGAGCCGAGGCATAGGGAACCTGGAAACCGCGAGAGCCTGGGGGAGACTGGTGGATGCCCTGAGAACTCCAGACATAGATGAGACAGCAGAAGAAGACCTACCAAATTCGTTGCCACAGGAAAGGGACAATGAGATGGGGACACAGATGGTATAAGATAGGATGAGGGTTGAGAGGACCCCCCTCGCCACACGCAAACTCCAGACAAAGATAGAGCAGATAGATAAAGAAGCGAACACACACCGCTGGAAAATATAAACTGAGTATAAAGCGACTCGTTCAGGGGGGAGGAGGGATTGGGAGTTAGAATCGGTTGAACCTGTTGAACAGTTTCTTCTCTCTTCCGTAACGACAATAAAACAGAAAAAAGGAAGAATATTGTAACACAAGCATATGGCTATGTAAATGTCTTAATGTACGCACGTTTGAATAATTTGTGAACCAAATGCCAATAAAATCTGTTAAAAAAAAAAAGGGTGCTGCTCTACACCCTGAACACTGAGCAATATCCAGACAAAGTAAAGACAAGGGTACTGACAACCAGGTACAAGAAACAGAAACTCACTGTTGGAAATGGCCTGTGGCAGGGTTATTCCCAATTTCTTTTGCTTCTTCCTCCTATTTTCCCTGACCTGTTTTTGTTGGCTTTAGGACTCTAGGCGCTTTACCACTGCTAATCAGTGCTAAAGTGCAATGCTCTCTGCTTAAATTGTAATTATGATTGGTTATCCATGATTGGCATATTTGATTTACTGGCAAGTCCCTAGTAAAGTGCACTGAGTGTGCCTGGGCATATAAATCAAATGCTACTAGTGGGCTTGCAGCACTGATTTTGCCATCCATTCGAGTAGCCCTTTAAATGTACCTCAGACCTGCAACTGCAGTGTCTGCATATGAAGTTTTAAACTATCATGTCAACCTGGCAAGTGCACCCACTTATCAGGCCCTAACCTTCCCATTCCTTCCATGTAATGCATCCCTCAGGTAGGCCCAAGGTACCCCCATGGGCAGGGTGCAGTGTATATGAAAGGTAGGACATGTACTGGTGTGGTTACATGTCCTGACACTGAAATACTGAGTATTTCATTATTTCACTATTGAGGGGATATCTGACCCTTAGGCTAACATGGGACTAAATAATAATATAATAATAATCTTTATTCGACATATAAAAATCTGACCATAAAAGAGACAATTTAAAATACACATACATCAAATGTAAACATTTTCCGTAAAACAACAAAGTGTACCAGATGAGACAGCACGAGATCCATGAAATATTGTTATCTGCATTTGTCTCTTAAGTTCATAGTACTTCCAACAGCCCTTTCTTCAATTAAAAGGATGATCAATAAAATCCTAATTTAACATTAATTTAACATGTGAAAATTACACCTGAACCTAAAAAGTGACCCATATTTCAAGACTTTTATAGCAGCCTCACACAGTGCAAAATTAGCAAATACTCTTGTGACCTTCAGTCACCTCTAGTGGATCTTATCTTTAAAGCAAATCTTAAAAAGTTAGAAACACAAAAAAGCGTAAAAACATAGGATGAAAGTTGTAAAAACAGTAAGGCTACACATGCCTACCTAAATCTAAGCTTTTTTAAAAGCCCCTTAAGGAACACTCGTCTAGGGTGTGAGTAATATGGACACAGGAGGACAAAATGTAAGGTGTCCTGTGGAGACCTGTTGTCACAGCCACAGGGTCCTCTATATTCTGCGTGTACCGTGAAGCCGGGGGGTAAAGCCAGTAAGTGATGAAATAAGTTCAATCTAAAATGTGTAATTAAAAAGCTATCATGTGCACATGTTATAAGGGATAAATATGGTTCCATGCCTGCACTGACTTTACTAAAATGTGTTCTCTGACCATGGGTTTCCTAAGCTCCCTATCCTCACGGTGTGCAGTGACATGAGATCCCACCTTGTCATAATTAGTAAACAGATCTTCATGTCCTAGTGCGGTGAGGGTGTCCTTTACATATTTTAACCACAGGATTTTTGACTCATAATCAAGGGAGAGGCAGTCCTGGATTACCAGCCTGTTAAAGCCTGCCTCCTCATTGGACCAGATCTTCACCCAACACAGGAGGGGTTTAACAGCCACCATATCAGAGATATACTTAGACCCCAATTCCTCATGTACAGAGTACGCAGGGGTACTATGAGGGGCTTTCAACAACCGCCTAAAATATTTATTTTCTTCAGTTTGTAATTTATTAACCACCTTATATCCCCATACCTCACTACCATATAAAACTTTAGAAGTACAGAAAGAGTTGTATAACTTTAAAATTGTCCCAGGTGACCAGTTGCCTAATCTATGTGCATAGTTTGCAATTGCTCCTGTAGACCTTGTCATTCCAAGACACTTCTCAGCTAATAAGTGTTTAAAACTCAATTTCTCGTTAAATAAAATACCCATATATGAGAAGGCCGGTACTTTCCCTAGACTATGGGGCCGATTCCGATCTCGGTCGGAGGCGCGCCCAATACCATTCGGTCGGGAAAAAAGCCATGCGAAAGCCTGTTTCCCGACCGATCCGTACAGTACACCGAACGAGCAAGTACAATGCGCACAACAGCAAAAAATCCGGCCGAGCCGTACTCACCCAAACCAGGTCCTGTTCTCCGACCGAGGCGAATCCAGAAACGCCGAATCGAGTCGCACGGAAGGGAAAATGCAGCCCCGTCCGGCCGGACAAGTACGATGCGCTTCCCGTACGCGCCGAACCCGTCGCTACGCACGGCACGTCAAAGCATCCGGGAGAGGCGCACATAAGCTCCGATTCGCGCCACAACACGATCCACGGCTACGAGACGAACACGGCACCGACGAGGACGAGGCGAAGCGACGAGGACGAGGCGAAGTGACGAGGACGACGCGAAGCAACGAGAAGGACGAACGACACGAACCAACCATGAATCCCTTCGTCCCGATCATACCAATATTCTACATCTACTACCGGAACAGGCACGGATGCGTACGGCGCAGAAGGTAAGCCAGACACCAACCACAAAACACATACAACACGTACACGACACATCACACACACACACGGGGATGCTGAATATACTTACACCAGCAACAGCACCACCATAGGGGTGGGATGGCCATCACCAATGCCACATATGCACAGAGGGGCCTGAATGCGCACCACCACCCCTACCCAGGGGGGGCTGGATGCCTACCACCACTACCACCCTCACCCAGGGGGGGCTGGATGCCTACCACTACTACCACCCTCACCCAGGGGGGCTGGATGCCTACCACTACTACCACCCTTAGCCAGGGGGGCTGGATGCCTACCACTACTACCACCCTCACCCAGGGGGGCTGGATGCCTACCACTACTACCACCCTTAGCCAGGGGGGCTGGATGCCTACCACTACTACCACCCTTAGCCAGGGGGGCTGGATGCCTACCACTACTACTACCCTTAGCCAGGGGGGCTGGATGCCTACCACTACTACCACCCTTAGCCAGGGGGGCAGGATGCCTACCACTACTACCACCCTTAGCCAGGGGGCTGGATGCCTACCACTACTACCACCCTCAGCCAGGGGGGCTGGATGCCTACCACTACTACCACCCTTAGCCAGGGGGCTGGATGCCTACCACTACTACCACCCTTAGCCAGGGGGGCTGGATGCCTACCACTACTACCACCCTTAGCTAGGGGGGCTGGATGCCTACCACTACTACCACCCTTAGCCAGGGGGCTGGATGCCTACCACTACTACCACCCTTAGCCAGGGGGCAGGATGCCTACCACTACTACCACCCTTAGCCAGGGGGCTGGATGCCTACCACTACTACCACCCTTTGCCAGGGGGGCTGGATGCCTACCACTACTACCACCCTTAGCCAGGGGGGCTGGATGCCTACCACTACTACCACCCTTAGCCAGGGGGGCTGGATGCCTACCACTACTACCACCCTCACCCAGGGGGGCTGGATGCCTACCACTACTACCAGCCTTAGCCAGGGGGCTGGATGCCTACCACTACTACCACCCTTAGCCAGGGGGCTGGATGCCTACCACTACTACCACCCTTAGCCAGGGGGGCAGGATGCCTACCACTACTACCACCCTTAGCCAGGGGGGCTGCATGCCTACCACTACTACCACCCTTAGCCAGGGGGCTGGATGCCTACCACTACTACCACCCTTAGCCAGGGGGGCAGGATGCCTACCACTACTACCACCCTTAGCCAGGGGGCTGGATGCCTACCACTACTACCACCCTCAGCCAGGGGGGCTGGATGCCTACCACTACTACCACCCTTAGCCAGGGGGCTGGATGCCTACCACTACTACCACCCTTAGCCAGGGGGGCTGGATGCCTACCACTACTACCACCCTTAGCCAGGGGGGCAGGATGCCTACCACTACTACCACCCTTAGCCAGGGGGGGCTGGATGCCTACCACTACTACCACCCTTAGCCAGGGGGGGCTGGATGCCTACCACTACTACCACCCACACCCAGGGGGGCTGGATGCCTACCACTACTACCACCCCCACTCATAGGATGGACAATGCATGACACAACAAGCACACCACAACCTAGGGAATGCAAGATAAAGACATCCCCCCACCACCATGACAAGCGTGTTTAGGCTGTGTCAAATGCCTACAACACCGAACATGACTTTGAACATACAATGTGACCCCCTAGCACATGTGCCACACATATATGTGTGTGGCACCCACAATGCAAGCAGCCCATGACCATTGTGGCAATGGGGCCTAAACCCCCATCATCACAGTGACGAAAAGGTAAGTGTGGGGTCCATAGCCGAAGCACATTTTGACCATTGTGGCAATGGGGTCTAAACCCCCATCATCACAGTGACCAAAAGGCAAGTGTCGGGTCCATAGCTGAAGCACATTTTGACCATTGTGGCAATGGGGTCTAAACCCCCATCATCACAGTGACCAAAAGGCAAGTGTGGGGTCCATAGCTGAAGCACATTTTGACCATTGTGGCAATGGGGTCTAAACCCCCATCATCACAGTGACCAAAAGGCAAGTGTGGGGTCCATAGCTGAAGCACATTTTGACCATTGTGGCAATGGGGTCTAAACCCCCATCATCACAGTGACCAAAAGGCAAGTGTGGGGTCCATAGCTGAAGCACATGTTGACCATTGTGGCAATGGGGTCTAAACCCCCATCATCACAGTGACCAAAAGGCAAGTGTGGGGTCCATAGCTGAAGCACATTTTGACCATTGTGGCAATGGGGTCTACACCCCCATCATCACAGTGACCAAAAGGTAAGTGTTGACAAAGAAAGAGCTGCAACTGCCAAACTGCATGGATCATTCCTGGTCACCGAACTAAAAACTCATCTGTGGCAAAGTAGTGTATGTGTCCCATTGCAACATAAATTGGGTGAGCCAAATACTGCAGTGCAAATGAGACATTCCTTTGGCCATGTGCAGACAAACAACACCCATGGGGGCTGACACCGTCAACATTCATCAATGACACAATGACAGAAGTGACCATCAGAATGCAGAACCACATATTTGCACCAATGGGCACACAAATGCAGATATCCTGTGGAGACAGCAGATGTGAGGTGAACAGATACCATACCATGGCAGCAATGGGACACACAAACCATGATCACTGTGCTGACCGATGACCTAGGAGTCCCAGGGACAGCAGGGGAAACACACCAAACAACATACAGCCAATGGCACACCCAAGATATGCCAATGCAGTGGTGCAGATGCACAAACACAAACAGGCAGACCAACACTGTCATCATACACAGCAGGTGAGGGGTGGGGGTGCCAGTGTCCCCAGGCAACCACACAACACATGAGGAGAGCTGAATACCAATCATACAGATGTGCATACACTGCCACACTAAGGTAACTCATGGATCCAAATCCCCTATGTGGGCAAGCAGGCATTGTCAGATGAGAGGGAGCACAAAACACACATGTCACACAGGCACGTAGGAACAACAACTGACACAGCAAGACACAGACACACCACAGCACCACCCCCAGGGCCCCCACAATGTGGTGACCCTGGGCTGAATAAAAATCCCACTGTGATGACAAAGCTAAATGTCGTTCACACTGTGAACCACAGTCAGGTGTCCTGAGCAACAAACTACCATCACACCTACACAAGCACAAATCAATCAGCATGGCCAGTAAGCCAAGGCCAACATGGAGGCAGGGGACTAGCTGGGCAACGACTCCCATCTGCACACACTCAAGACCACACCCTCGACCTCCAACAATGTGCAGCAGTGAAGTACACATGCACTGGTGACATTGCACATGCACCCATGACTATTCCAGGGTGGTGGGTGGGAACCAAGGTGCAGAAACACATCACACATGGCCACTCAACAAGAATCCTGAATGTCTGACACACTGCACACTACGCTGTACATGGACATGACGGCGATACCACACCAACCAATGGGATCCCAGCCACAGTCACACACCAATGAAGAAGCCAAGGTCACCCACAAAGAACACACATAGACAACAACCAACATTGCAGCCCGGACCCTGAGGAGTGCCAGCAGTCACACACACAACGTGTCATAATCACTGAAAGATAACACGAACTGAAAATCACATGACAGGGGCAAACAACAAGTGCCAAGGGGAAACCTGACTGTGACCCATCTGCGTCTGCACACAAACTCAGCCCTGACAGCAAACACACCTATGGGTGACACCCTGATGACCAGTAATGTGCCATGCACCCACATCACAGAGAACACAGGGAGAAGACTTTGGGGGAACATAGCTCAAGTCAGCAAGCATCACAAACAGGTACAACACTAGGGATCACAGCATGCGCAGATAAATGGAAGTGAACACACAGACATGCACATACAACACACACCTTGGGCGCAGGCAATGTCACACGTGTACACACTGCCATGAGGGGACTCCACTCCTGTGTGAGGAAAGCTGTGCCATATGTTGCCTCAGTAGGGCCCCATCATGTCAGCTGAGCACTTGGTCACACAATCAACAATTAGCACCAAATGAGGGCTCCCATCACATCAGCCTGGTCATGGATGTGCCAACGGAATCATCAGCACAGATCCAACACACTTGTATAGCAATGTTGCACTGACTACACGGATGAGTCCTTCCCCATTGATGCCCAAACCTGCATGTCCAGTGGAGATGGCAACACGGTCAGGGAAGTAGACAAATGCAACGATGGCAGGCACAACAGATGTGCAGGGGTGGAAGCCACAGATATGAAATTGCTAATGTAAGTAGGAAATCCCATTGCCAAATACTGAACACATGACACCCTCAGATGCTGCTATGGATGACATGGATACACCACATGATAGGACACATTCCCCCTGGACCACATGGGTTCCTGCACAGTAACACTTCATAATCATGAGACCAGATATCACCATCACTGCAGCAAGGGCATGGTTAGCAGCACCAACAACATGTACATCTGAAGCATGAGCACTAGAGAAAAGAAAGTTGCTTTATTCAGCATATGTGTTGAATGAAAACGACGTCCAGAAAAAATAGAGCAAAGGCCAATGGCCAGTCCATTGTCAAAGTTCAAACAGGGTGACACTGGCAGATGTCACCCTACGCATGCCTGCACAAAACCAGGGACAATCCACTAGGAGGGGCAACCGGGGGGCAGGCCAGGCACCGCAGGGACAGGATCAGGGCTCACCAGGGGGAGTCAGGGAAGGGGTGGTGGGTGCTGGAGAGCCACTGACAACTGCAGTGGAGGTGTCTGACATGGTGTGTGCCGGCACAACTGGGGGGCATGACTCAGATGTCGTGGGTGCCGGCACAACTGCAGTGGACCCTGCAGATGGAGTGGACAGGTCCGCCACTGCAGTGCCCAAGTCAGACAGGGCGGTAGTGGACTCCACTGCAGTGCCTACCTCCAGGGGAGGAGAATGGGGAACAGGCAAGGTGGGTTGGACAGAGGGGGAGGACACCCTCACCACATCAGTGGCACAGACAAGCGCAGCGGGGGTGTGGTGCTGGGAGAGCAAGTGGCAGGGGGAGAAGGCCTGATCCTCTTGGGGATGGGATATCTGTGGGTGGGGGAACCTGGGGCAGGGTGTGGTGGGGGCACCTGTGCAGTGGGGGCCTGAGGGATGGAGGACGGAGACCTTGTGCCTGAGCTGCAGAGCGGTGGCGGGGTCTTGCTCTTAGGACTCCGGGGGACTTGCGGGTGGGGGCCTCAGTCCGTCTGCGCCTGGGGGAGGGTGTCCGGGGGCGAGGGGCACTCTGCTCCGTGTGGGTGGGCTTCCTCTTCCCCCGGGATGCTGGAGCAGCTTCATCGGTGGGGAAGAGGCCGAGGTCACAGAGGAAGAGCTGCTGTGACTTTGGGGTTGCAGGTGAGGCAAGGGAGGGTGCTTTGGAGGGAGAGGGAACTGAGGACTGCGCAGTGCATGTGGATGCGTGTGTGTGTTCCAGGGCCCCATCCCCTGTGAGTCTGGCTTCAGTCCCCTGAATGTGCGTGCGTGTGCGTTTTGTCATTGGCGTGTGTGTCAGTGTGCTGGATGTGTGTGTGCTGGTGTGTGCCTGTGCCGGTGTGTGTGTGCTTGGGATGGGTAAGGTGCTGGGGAGTGTGGATGGAGCAGAGGCAGGAGGGGTGAGGGACCGTTTGAGGAGGGACACTGCTGCCGTCAGGGAGGAGTCCATGGACCTATTGCCCCTCTGTAGGTCAGACATGCCCGATGAGATGCCCTCCATGAACGACACCAGCTGAGTCAACAGCGCGGTGTGCGCATGGAGGACACTCAGCATGGCTGTCTGCCCTACATGGAGCTGGCGAAGGAGGTACACAGACTCCTCACTCAGGGCAGCAGGGGACACAGGGGCAGGGGCTGCGGTGCCTGGCCCAAAGGAGACACGCTCCCGGACATGGGAGCCTCCACGGACCTGGGGAATGGGAGCCGATGGGAGGGCGGTGGTGGTGCTGGTGGTGGCGGGGACAGCAACACTAGCTGGGGTGTGGTGGCTGCTGACACCCGCCTCCACAAGGGAGTCATCCTCCGAGTTGCTCTGGTCCTCAGCTGAGGTGGATGCTGCTGAGGACTCCTCGGTGTGGCTCCCCTCGCCCTCCGTGCCACTGGGTCCCTCCGACCACTCCTCGGCTGCTGACCCAGTCTGGCTCTCTGGCTCCTCCTGGTCCGTGGAGCTGTCCCCTTCCGTGGCCGTGGATGTATCTGCAAACAATGGGGAAACAGACAGACATCAGTCACCTGCACATAACGCACACACCACTGTGAGCACAGCACATCACAGAGCAAGCCCTGGCATCATTAGTTGTACATTGCTAAAAGTGCCCTAACTGAACAGGAGAAGCCAATTGTCAGTCTGATGCCAAGCATGGCACTCACATCCCACATGGCCTTGCACCCATCTGTCTGGTGTCTGTTGGATTGCAACACCCCAGTGTTGACACATGCACCAAGTACACAGTAGTTGGACAGTGCAGAGGACACGGTGTGGCATGTGGACATGCACACATCACAGCTCTTGCCACTGAGTCAGTACAGGTTTCCGGATGAAAGGGATGCCCAGAGTCAAATAGGAAATGCATGTGATGCATACCAGCGACAGACACCATGATGCACCCATGTCCTGATAGCCAGCGCCACTATGGTGTGCATGTAGCACATGTCACTCCCCTGCAGGCTCACCAATCAGTAGACACATGCCATGGCGGAGGCATGACTGCAAAGTCATACATCACTGTCTCAGTGATGTATGACTTTGCAGCCAGACAACAACACTCTGCACTGTGTCACAATAGTAGGTCATGGGGAATGCAAGTCCTGGAGCTGCACAAGTGCACATGTACATCCCCCCCACAACACATCCTCTTAACCCTCATCTGTCCAGGTCATACCTATTGGACATATGGTAGACCTGTGACACTACCCTCTGAACCTGAGCCCCTCACACTCTGCTGTGCATGGGGAACAGCTGCCTGAACTTCACATTCACATGCCCCAGTCTGCATGGGCAGCTGATCAGACACCTATGTGTCACACAAGTATCGTCTCCTATGGTCACATCTCCAGTGGCATGCTGAGCCCCTACCAAGAAACTCCACAGCAGTCCTGGCGACTAATCCACAGCACACTGACACAGAGGCAGACACCTGAGGGGTCAAATCACTGCGCACAATGTGTCAGCTGATACACGGGAGTGGGAGTACAGAGTGTATTGTATGGCCTGGAGTAGGCATGACTGTCCAGCCCCACATGAATGAGGGATGAGCCCTGGACTGTAGGCAGCTGGCTAAGTATGTGTGACACACGTCATATACATACTCCTGGGGCCCAAACATTGTTCCCACCCGCAGCATGGGTGTGTGCCAGATACCCCAGCCACATGTGGTGGATCAGCTCAGCAATTGGACCACAGATCAAAGTAACACGCTGAATACATGTCAGAATACAGGCATTATGTAAGCAATGGACCCACCCATGATGCCCACCACAGAGTCAGGGAAACAGATGCTGTCTCCCACCTTGAGTCAAGCAAACTGCAAGGACACAGTCCTAAGTGACAGAATTCCCTGCATGTAAGGGCCACACCTGGGTATCAGATGAGGAGTGGGCAGTGCACAATAGAGGGACATGGCTCCTGGACAACATGACTGCTGTACTGTGGCAGTTTAACCAGGCCCGAGGAGGGCACATAGCATGTTAGACAGAGTTCACAGTGCAGTCTTTGACTCACCCCCTCCTTGCTGCTCTCTGGCCTTCAGCTGCCCATCCAGGTCTGGAAAGACCACCGCCAGGATCCTGAGCATGTGGGGGGTCAGGGTCCGTGTTCCGCCCCTCCTGCGAGGAGGCGACAGCTTCAGCTGGACCCGTGCAATCCTCCGGGTCCAGCCCCGAAGGTCCTGCCACCTCTTTTGGCAGTTGCGGATCCGGCGCTTGTAGACCCCCACGGACCGGACAGCCCGGACGATGTCCTTCCATATCTCCTGCTTCCGATGGGCAGAAGCCTGTCAGGATGACAAAGTGATAAGGCCATTACTACACATGCAACATATCCGTGCATGACACAGTTGCATATACATGTCGCAATCACAGGGGCACATGGTGTACACAGGCAGTGCACGGCTGCCCATGGACAGTTTTCCAGAAGTCACTACATGGTATCATTGCATGGGGAGTAAAACCCTGTTCAGAAGCACTGTCACTGCACCATACCTGTCCAGTGCAAGTCACTACACACTATGGGGGGTGACAACTACTCAGTGAGCCTGCTAGCCAGTGGCGTGCAGACTCTCAGCATTGCTAGTCAGACAAAATGCACATTCAGAAAGGCAGTGCACAGGACACTCACCTGCTCCCCTGGTGTCCCATACAGCTTGCTGTACTGTGGAAGTAGGCTGTCCAGCAGGGCCTGGTTCTCTTCAAGGCTGAAGGCTGGGGCTCTCTCCACAGTACGTGCCATTGCAGGGTCCAGAGGGGCAGAGACAGCAGCAGTGCAGTGGCAGATGTCGTCTTGGAGCATGTAGTGCAGGCAAGTGGGCTCTCAGGGGAACAGCCAGCAATATATATGTGCTGGAGAGGAAGATCCTGTCCCTTGTGTCCAAAGTGATAGGTCCAAGTCGTTTGCATCTTCTGAATCTGGCCAATCCATGGAATAGCAGCACCAAAACACGCCCACAGCATCCTTCAAATCTTCAACTTCATGACATACATGATTTTGCAACATTGTTGTGGGTGACCAACTGAATTTCCAGCAACCGACTCGTTCGAAATTCGAAAACGCGTCCGTTGCCAGGCAAGCCCATTGTCAATGGGTGCGCACCGATCGGTCCATTGCGGTACAACGCGCACAGGGGTACAACGCGTACCCGCACACATTGAAGGCAATGGGCCGGCCGGAGGCACCGATCGGTCCATTGCAGTACAACGCATCACTGTACATGTGACTGGCATAGGTCAGCATGCCTGTCTCAGATGGACATATGCCAGACACAGATAGCTCCCAGGGAGTGAGGGGCACACCTACATCACGACAGCCTGTCCAAACCTTATCATAAGGCATGTAAGGCTGCATTTCCTATTGTGTGTATGTTGGTGTACATGTTGTCCTGTGGGTGTCACCTGTGGGCAGCCACCCCCAGGCTGTGCACGTGTTCATGGGGACAGGATCCTGGGTGTTACGTGTACGTGACCACTGTGATGTGCAACTGTTCATATCTGTGCATGTGTCATGGTCACATTTCACAGTGGTGTTTGTGTATGTCATGTCACATACCCCGTGAGTCCCATGTGGGACGGTATGTTTGAGCCAGGGTGTCCCAGTGGCACAATAGTGATGGACCTCCACAGTCTTTGTGCATGTAGTGTTTACAATGTCTCTGATTTCATGTGCACAATGGGAGACAGTCTCCACATCCACGTTGTGTGTGCATGGACTCTGATGTTGTGCGTGTGTGTCACAGACGTCCATGTCTGTCCTGCCATGGCAAGTGTGGCCACTACCTGTGGGGGTCATGTTTGTTTTGCTGTGGTGTACACATGATACTCCAGGTGATGCCAGTGTCCATGTGGCATTACAGGGTCCCTGGGAATGTACCTGTCGTTGAGCTGTGGTGCCTGGGGCACATCTGTCCTCACATGTCACTGTGGGGGGTGACTGTGACACGGCATCATGATATCCAATGGGCCAACCTGGGACAAATTGATGCCACCTGTAGGACCGTGTTGACAGATGTTGGCCATGTATGTACCATACATGTCCTTCCGGTACTGCACACTTCATGTAGTTGTGCCTCATGATGATGTATGTTGGGATCTTGAGTGTGTTCAATGCCGCATATGTGGGGTGACTTACGATCTTGCTTACTTCTCCTCTGCACTGCAGGGCTCCTGCTGTCCATCGGCCATTCCCAGACCTGGCAACGATGGTGGAACGGGACAGCATCCGACGGTACCGCTTCACCAGGCAGCTGATTGAGGATTTGGCAGTGCAGTTGTCCCCACATTTGCAGCCTGGCCGGCCGTATCCTACAGCGCTGACCCCCAAGGTGAAGGTGATGGCAGCCCTACACTTCTTTGCCACCGGTACCTTCCAACATACTGTGGCGTCTGCTGGTGGGATGTCACAGACCATGTTCAGCCGTGTGCTCCGCGATGTTTTGGCGGCAATGTTGCTCTTCCTGAACCGGTACATCTATTTCCCTAGACTGCGACGACTCACTGACGTGAAGAGTGACTTTTATGCCCTGGGGAGGATGCCGCATGTCATTGGCTCCATTGATGGGACACATGTGGCTTTGGTACCACCACAGGCCCAGGAGCAGGCCTACAGGAACCGCAAGCACTACCACTCGGTCAATGCACTGGTGGTGTGTCTTGCAGACATGACCATCACACACGTGTGTGCCCGTTTCCCTGGTTCAGCACACGATGCCTTTGTGATGAGGAGTAGTCGCATCCCCAGGATGATGGCACAGATGCAGAACCAGCGTGCCTGGCTTGTCGGTGTGTACTGACTTTGTGCCATTGTGTGTGATCTGATCTGTAGTATTCCGCCCACTTTTCCAAGTCAGCTAATGTGCACTTGTCTGGCCGTAGGTGACTCGGGATACCCCAACATGCCGTGGTTGCTGACACCCCTCAGGAACCCTGTGACACCTGCCCAGATGCGCTACAATGAGGCACATGGTCGGACCAGGAGAGTGATTGAGCGGACCTTTGGTCTCCTGAAGAGCCGCTTCCGCTGCCTGGACAAGACCGGAGGGTCCCTCCCATATGCCCCTGCGAAAGTGTGCAAGATTATCATCGTCTGCTGCATGCTCCACAACATGGCAGTGCGGAAGGAGTTGCCTCTCATCCAGGATGACGATGACCAACATCCGCCACCTGTGGAGGATCCTGGCCTGGACCACGATGCCAGTGACGATGATGATGATGATGGTGATGGTGATGTCCGCACACAGCTCATCACCAACTTCTTTAGCTGAATGTGAGTATCCTGAGGTGTCATGTCAATGATGTGAGTTGGCATGATGTGTGGGTGGTGCTCTGGTGCTGTTGGAGTGTGTCCATGGGCTACTTGACTGGATGTGTGTTGCGATGTGTGCTTACAGGTGGGCTGTACTCCCCAACAGTGTTGACATGCTAACTTGGTTCTGGGTGGGTATCTTGTAACATGTATTGTGCATGAGTTTTGCTGTTCTGTCCTGTACTCCATTGCTTTTGACTGTGTGTCATTTCTGTCCTTCACAGGGTACTTTCAGATTCGTTTGGTCAACTGTGTCCACCGACGACGTGATTGCACATCCAGGCTGGTAGCTGTTGTGTCCCTACAGGTGATGTGCGCCACACCCATGGACTTCCTTCCGTCTACAGTTGTTGACTGTGTGCCCGCTACCAGGTGGGGTTACCTTGCATCTGTAGTGGTTACGGCATGTTGCTACTGTGTAATAAACCTGTGCTTCACTTAGTGATGTGCGTTGTCTGTGGTCACACATTTGACTGCCATTTGCTTACTGCACCTGTGGGCTACTTGACTACAACTGGGAATGGGTGTGGTGTCTGTGCATTGCACCGTCTTCCCTGGCAACATCAGTGTAGGCAATGAGTCAGATGGCCTAGGTGTGTATGTGTCGTGTAGCCCTGGTGGTGTGTCTCCCTCATGTGTGTCACGTTGCCTGTACTCACATACCTGTGTTGTCCTTGCTGTTGCAGTTCGCATACACAGTGTAATTTTGCAGTTCATCATCCCCATAACAGCACCCACGTTGGAATCACGACAGAGGCAAGTATGGTGTATTAGTGTGTTTATTGTGATACATTTGTGTTAATAGTGCATAGGATGGGTTGTGCTGTACATGAATCTTGCAATCCCAAGTTCCTAGGTGAATTGAAAGTCCGGGTAGACAGGATCCCCAGTATCGGGGCCACAGTTGTCTGACACATTGGTCCAACTTGTACTCCCCATGCAATGTGTGGGAGTAGTGTTGCCGTCAACAGGGTGAACAGTCTGTGCACAAAGGCGAACATCCAGAACAGGTTCAGGCTTCCTGGGAGTTGCGCTTGGCCATCGGCCTCTCACTTTTCCCTCCTCGGACGACCCCTCTTCTTGGGGGGGGGCCCTCAAGTGCAGGCTGCTGCGGTGCAGGGGACTCTCCGCCAGAGTCCTCCTCCCTCCCTGTGGCAGTTGCAGTTTGTTCGGCACCAGATGTTGTTGGCACACAGGGAGGTGTGGACTGGTTGCTGTTCATCTGGCGGAGGCATTGTAAAATGTCCCTGTGCACCGCCGTCATCTCATGCAGTGCATCCCACTTGGACTCCACGCGGGACATGTGTGAGTCCACACGGGACATGTGTGACTCCACGTGGGACATGTGGGAGTCCAAGCGGGCATGATGGGCAGCCTGCTGCTGTTTAATGTCTCTGAGGAGCCCCACTACCTGGCTGAGCTCTCCGGTGCTGGACTGGTACGCATCAGCTATGCGTACCAGTTGTGGGTCGTCATGCACACCAGCAACGTCTGCAAGCAGCGACCTCTGTCTCCCACTCCTCCCACCACCCCTGCTGACATGTGCAGTGTGTGCAGTGGCACGCACAGATAACCCTGGTCCACCTTGGGGGTTGGTGGTGGTGGTGGTGTCCATGGCCCCAGGTTGGTCCAGGGTCACTGTGCTGGTGTTGCTCCTTATTCTGTCCATGTCGGCAGGGATGGTATTCGTGGTGACAGTCGTTGTAGGGGTGGGTGCAGGGGGTGCAGCTGGTGGTCCTGCTGGTGCTGCAGCTGGTGGTCCTGCTGGTGCTGCATGTTGACTTGCACCGGATGTGCCAGGTTGTTCTTCATCGTCCGAGGAGGACAGAGGCTGTACGACGCCAGTGAGCTCGGCATCCTCTTGAGCCTGGGACTGGGACTCCTCAGCGTCTGCTGCTGTGTCCCCATCATCACCTGTTTTTGGGAGACACAAACAATGTATGTCATGTTTCTGCAGGCATCAGTGGTTGACACACATGACAGTTGTGACTGTGCCTCTGGGTGCGGGCCTGTACATTGCATTGTCCTAAGTCGTCACAGTCAGGGGTTGATATTGGTGTGGCACATTGTCCTGCATTATTTGGGCATTTCTATGTATTTTCTGGGGTGTGAACATGGTCTGCATTGCTTGTGTTTGGTTGACAGCCAGACCTCCTTCCCACCCAGCCAGCCAGTCAGTTATCCCACCATGGAACGTGCTTGCGTTGCAGGGAGTGTAAGTTGTCTCTCAGGATGTCAGTCAGTGGTGTCCTGCTGTTTGTTGGTGCACAGTTGGCAGCAGGGCCTTGTGCTCCCCACAGCAGTAGCCAGTGTCAGCCATCTTGTGAGTCCTTCTCCACTCCCTGTGATGTGAGCATGGTTCAGGGTGGTGTTGATGGGACAGTTGTGGGGGTGAGCTATGTCTGTGACTACGACTCCCATCATGCCATTGCCTCCACCCCACTTGCCAGCATTCCCATACTTACTTGCTTTTGTGTGGAGTTCAGTGGGTGTGGGTGTGAGGGCAATGGCAAGATGGCTGACAGTGGTGTCCTGCTGTTGGTTGGTGTGCAGTACCCAGCATGCCCTTGTGCTCCCCACGACACAGCAACAGTGTCAGACATCTTTGATGGGCCTTTCCACTCTCTGTGGGATGTGCATGCGTGAGTGTGAGCTTGCTGGGCCATGTGGTGGGGGATGTAGGGCTGTGACTACAACTCCCATCATGCTATTGCCTCCACCCCCTTCCCAGCATGCCCATGCTTCCTTCCTTTTGACTCTGCTTCCCTGTGGGGTGGGCTGGCTGTGCTGACAGGATGGCTGGGAGTGTTGTCCTGGCAGTTGTTTGGCTAAGAGTCCCAGGAGTGTCCCTGTGCTTCACACAACATAACCCAGGGTGGTGGTGCTTTGTGGGATCTTGTGTTAGGATGGAGGGCATTGCATTCCACCAGGTGGGTACTGTGGAGTTTGTGTTGGGGAGGGTGTGAGGGGAGGTGCTGGTGACTATAGTCAGTGCTGCAAGTCCCCCTTCCCACCCAGCCAGCCAGATATCCCACCATGGAACGTGCTTGCATTGCAGGGAGTGTAAGTTGTCTCTCAGGATGTCAGTCAGTGGTGTCCTGCTGTTTGTTGGTGCACAGTTGGCAGCAGGGCCTTGTGCTCCCCACAGCAGTAGCCAGTGTCAGCCATCTTGTGAGTCCTTCTCCACTCCCTGTGATGTGAGCATGGTTCAGGGTGGTGTTGATGGGCCAGTTGTGAGGCTGAGCAATGTCTGTGACTACGACTCCCATCATGCTATTGCCTCCACCCCCTTCCCAGCATGCCCATGCTTCCTTCCTTTTGACTCTGCTTCCCTGTGGGGTGGGCTGGCTGTGCTGACAGGATGGCTGGGAGTGTTGTCCTGGCAGTTGTTTGGCTAAGAGTCCCAGGAGTGTCCCTGTGCTTCACACAACATAACCCAGGGTGGTGGTGCTTTGTGGGATCTTGTGTTAGGATGGAGGGCATTGCATTCTACCAGGTGGGTACTGTGGAGTTTGTGTTGGGGAGGGTGTGAGGGGAGGTGCTGGTGACTATAGTCAGTGCTGCAAGTCCCCCTTCCCACCCAGCCAGCCAGATATCCCACCATGGAACGTGCTTGCATTGCAGGGAGTGTAAGTTGTCTCTCAGGATGTCAGTCAGTGGTGTCCTGCTGTTTGTTGGTGCACAGTTGGCAGCAGGGCCTTGTGCTCCCCACAGCAGTAGCCAGTGTCAGCCATCTTGTGAGTCCTTCTCCACTCCCTGTGATGTGAGCATGGTTCAGGGTGGTGTTGATGGGTCAGTTGTGAGGCTGAGCAATGTCTGTGACTACGACTCCCATCATGCTATTGCCTCCACCCCCTTCCCAGCATGCCCATGCTTCCTTCCTTTTGACTCTGCTTCCCTGTGGGTTGGGCTGGCTGTGCTGACAGGATGGCTGGGAGTGTTGTCCTGGCAGTTGTTTGGCTAAGAGTCCCAGGAGTGTCCCTGTGCTTCACACAACATAACCCAGGGTGGTGGTGCTTTGTGGGATCTTGTGTTAGGATGGAGGGCATTGCATTCTACCAGGTGGGTACTGTGGAGTTTGTGTTGGGGAGGGTGTGAGGGGAGGTGCTGGTGACTATAGTCAGTGCTGCAAGTCCCCCTTCCCACCCAGCCAGCCAGATATCCCACCATGGAACGTGCTTGCATTGCAGGGAGTGTAAGTTGTCTCTCAGGATGTCAGTCAGTGGTGTCCTGCTGTTTGTTGGTGCACAGTTGGCAGCAGGGCCTTGTGCTCCCCACAGCAGTAGCCAGTGTCAGCCATCTTGTGAGTCCTTCTCCACTCCCTGTGATGTGAGCATGGTTCAGGGTGGTGTTGATGGGCCAGTTGTGAGGCTGAGCAATGTCTGTGACTACGACTCCCATCATGCCATTGCCTCCACCCCTCTTGCCAGCATTCCCATACTTACTTGCTTTTGTGTGGAGTTCAGTGGGTGTGGGTGTGAGGGCAATGGCAAGATGGCTGACAGTGGTGTCCTGCTGTTGGTTGGTGTGCAGTACCCAGCATGCCCTTGTGCTCCCCACGACACAGCAACAGTGTCAGACATCTTTGATGGGCCTTTCCACTCTCTGTGGGATGTGCATGCGTGAGTGTGAGCTTGCTGGGCCATGTGGTGGGGGATGTAGGGCTGTGACTACGACTCCCATCATGCTATTGCCTCCTCCCCCTTCCCAACATGCCCATGCTTCCTTCCTTTTGACTCTGCTTCCCTGTGGGTTGGGCTGGCTGTGCTGACAGGATGGCTGGGAGTGTTATCCTGGCAGTTGTTTGGCTAAGAGTCCCAGGAGTGTCCCTGTGCTTCACACAACATAACCCAGGGTGGTGGTGCTTTGTGGGATCTTGTGTTAGGATGGAGGGCATTGCATTCTACCAGGTGGGTACTGTGGAGTTTGTGTTGGGGAGGGTGTGAGGGGAGGTGCTGGTGACTATAGTCAGTGCTGCAAGTCCCCCTTCCCACCCAGCCAGCCAGATATCCCACCATGGAACGTGCTTGCATTGCAGGGAGTGTAAGTTGTCTCTCAGGATGTCAGGCAGTGGTGTCCTGCTGTTTGTTGGTGCACAGTTGGCAGCAGGGCCTTGTGCTCCCCACAGCAGTAGCCAGTGTCAGCCATCTTGTGAGTCCTTCACCACTCCCTGTGATGTGCGCATGGTTCATGGTGGTGTTGATGGGACAGTTTTGGGGCGGGCAATATGTGTGACTGCGACTCCCATGATGCTATTGGCTACACTGACTTGGCCAGCATACACAGAATTCCTTCCTTTGAGTGGTCTTCACTGTGTGTTGGTGTTGTTGTGGTGGCTACATGTGTGGATGTGTGTGTTAGTTCTATTTGTGCCACTGCCTAGCTGTAGTTGTGGTTGTGTTTGTACATGTGTTGGCACAGTTGGATGTGACTTTTTTGATGGCATGTGTTGTGTTTATCTGACTGACATACACATTTTGGGATGATTCTGTTCTAGTTGCTGTGTAATTGCTATGAGTGCATGGTTTGACTCTCCCCTTGACAGTGATGTGTGTGTTTTGTGGCAGTTTATTGTGTACATTTGTTGTGTACTCACCAGGCTCTGGGATGTCCTCTAGTCCATATACGCTCACTGGCGGAAGGATGGCCCGCACCTTCTCCTCCCAGGGCCTGAGGTATATTGGCTTGGCAGGAGGGCCACTGCCGGTGTGTTGGCTGTTGATGTAGTCTTTCTTCAGCATGTCCCGTACCCTCCTGCGCACGTCATACCACCTGTTCTGGATGTCCGTCTTTGTGCGCCGACATGGTGATTGGGCGTTCACCCTGTTGATGATCCTCTCCCACATCTTGGTTTTCTGCGACATGGGGGTCTGTTGGACCAGAGTGCCAAACAGCTGTGGCTCCACCCTGAGGATCTCGTCTACCATGACTTCCAATTCACTATCTAGGAACTTGGGATTCTTCTTGGGGGGCATGGTGATGGGTGGTGATGGTGGGTGATGTGTGTGTTGGTGTGCAGGTGAGGGTGTGTGGGTGTGTGTTGTGCTGGGTATATGTGAGGTAGGTATTTGTTGGTGTGCTGATGGTGTGTGGCTTGTGTGAGGGATGAGCTGTGGGTGTGTGGTTGCTTTCTCTTGGGTGCTGGCAGTGGAATGGCATTTGCAAAGGCTCATGGTAGTGATTTGTGTCCTTTATATAGGTGGAGTTGTGGGTGTGTCCTTGTTCTCTGTCCCCACCCCCCCCCCAGTATTTATTGGCTTGGTAATTGCATGTTTGGCCTTTTTTTGGTTGATTTTTCCTTTGTGCTGTTTGTGTATGTTGGAAACGTTCTTGTGACCGAGTCGGACCCTGCATTGGTCTCGTACGGTGTTTTCCGTTTCATTCACGCTGTGTTTGTGCAGTTTTCTATGCTGCGTACGCGTCGGTCGCGGTGTATTGTGTTGCTTCGGCTCGGTTTTGTATGCGTGTCGGTCGTACGGCTTGTCCTCCGTCCGACTCGCTCGTGGTTTTCGCGCCTTGCATCGTACTTAGCGGTTTGGAGTTCGCGTGTACGTTTCGGTCGGATTTGTTCCGGGTGCGTGTCGGTCGGTTGGATTCGCGTGTTTTTCCGGCCGGATTGCTGTTTTCCGTGCGGCTCGGTCGGTCGGCTTGGTTTCGTTACGTGTCGGTCGGATTTTTCGCGCCTTGCATCGTACTTGGCGTGTCGGGCGCCACGGGTGCGTGTCGGTCGGTATTTTTTCCGGATCCGAGTCGGTCGGTGCTTTTTCCGGCCCGAATCGGAATCGACCCCTATTATGTGTGTCTACTATGTATGTATTGGGCTTCCTGCTCTGCTTTCCAATTTCCATTATATAGGATTTAGTTAGATTAGGTGACAAATCCATTGTATCCATAAAAGTCACAAACCCATCTAATAAAAGCTGGCAGCCCTTCGGGGTACGTGCAAGGAATACCAGGTCATCCGCATATAAAAAAACGGAGACCGGTCTTGTGCCTATCCTCGGGATATCAGACTGTAAGGCCGTCAGGGCAGAGTCGAGACCATTAATGTATAGTGTAAACAAAAACAGCGCTAATATACAACCCTGTCTGACCCCAGGATCACTGACATAATATCGACAACAAAAATATCGTATTTACAAAATATCTGCGTCATAATATCGACTACAATAATATCGACTACCCATACTTATTTATAAAAATACAAAAATATCGAGTACACAATATCGTATATAAAAAACATCGTACATCACAATATCAAAATACAAAATATTGTTAAATTAAATATCGTTTAAATTTAATTAACATACAAAATAACAAAAATATCGAATACCAAAATATAGACATCAATATTATCGACTTTTTGAAAATATCGACTATAGAAAAACTGCTCAATTAAATATATCTTTAGCACCAAATATAAATTCACATTCTAAAACAATATAAAACACTTAAACAACATTAAAATATAATTTGCAAACACATCAATATATAAAAATAATTTTTTTCTCTAAACAAACAATTACAGTAATAAAATTAAATCTGTAAAATATATAATGCTTGCATCATTTCACATTCAAAACAATGTTTAAAATATTTTAAAAAAGCTAAACGAAAAAATAATTACTTTCTTAACAGTTTCTAATTAGCATTTCCCTTATATGGAAACAAACAGCCAAAACAATAAAAACAATTAACTTCAACGAATCAAATACTCACATTTTAAAATACACCAATAACATAAAGCAACCAATTAAATAAACACTATATAAACATCAAATGTTTACATCTCTTTTACACTTCTAACCTACAATAAAGAAGAAGGTGAAACTCTGCCCAACTGTTTCCTAAAAGAAAACTTTCATTACTGAAGAAATCTTTAAAACTGCACTAAGTAAGTAAAACTGTATTTAAAATATAACAATACTACTACCCTTCAACAATAATTATTTCTGAGACCTAATTTACTATTCTTTCATTCCTTACATTTATATCAGCTCTACAGATATCTTACAAAGCCAGAAAAATATTTTCAAAATTCTCACCAATAAAACAACAATAAATGTAAGTATATTATATTTTTGCCAAAGCTACCTAAAATTATTTTTCAAACGTTATTCACTAATATATATTTTCTTTTTATCTATCTCCTCTGCAGCCAACAGCAAAAGCATCCAAAATAATTCTACAACCACTAACCAACTAAATACAATTAAAAAGTAAGTATATAATTTTCAATTATTAAACACCCTTAAATACCCACCCAAATAACCCTTTTCCCCTAAAATCCCTATCATGTACAAACAATATAATCAAATTATTAAAATGTTTGTTTTCTCTTCCCAACAGAAATTACATCAAGAAAATAGAAAATAAAGCTTGAAATCATTTCCTGGACAATTTTATTTACATCAAACTAAACATTGTAAGTATATTCACTGAAATGTAACTGTATTTAATAAATATGTGGTATTTATTATATTAAAAATTTTGTTTTTTTAATTTTCCCTAGCATAAAACAAAACAACATGACTGAAGGTGCAGAATTTGTAATGTCACAAAAAAATAAAATGTTATTATGTTATATGGGGTATGTCTATACACAGGAGAAACAAACTGGCCTTAAAGTGTTTTGGAAGTGTAGCAAATACTACTCTAACAAATGCTATGGAAGAGCTACTACTCATGAAACTACTGTTCTTTCTGTAAAAGAACATAATCACCCCCAAACATAACAGAGATTGAGGTTAGAGATGCTCTTGAAAGTATAAAAGAAGCAAGCACCAGTACTGATAAACCAACTACCCAAATACTAAAAGAGCAACTATTAAAAGTACCTCAACATGCATCAGGACAATTACCGTCCATAGCTTCTTTAAAAAGAACTATTGCCAGACAAAAAAAAAAAAAAAAAAGCAACTACGAGTACCATACCTGCCCCTAAAACGTTTGCAGAAGTAGTTATTCCACCATAATTAAGCATTACTCACACTAAAGAACCATTTATATTTTTTGATAACAAATGCCCAGATAAAAGAATAATTATGTTTGCTACTGCAAACAATTTAGTTAAATTACAGCAATGTGACACCTGGATGATGGATGGAACTTTCAAAGTCTGTCCAAAACCATTTTACCAGCTGTACACAGTGCATGGATTGTACCAACATTCAAATATTCCATTCATCTATGCCCTATTACCAAATAAACAGCAAACTACCTACATAGATATACTCACTAAAATAAAAGAAGAAAGCAATAATTATTTTCCTTCAAAAATAATTATTGATTTTGAAATAGCCATGATAAATGCTATACTGAAAAATTATCCACACACAGCAATCCAGGGTTGCTATTATCATTTTAACCAGAGTCTCTGGAGACATCTACAAAAATCAACCCTAAGTGTACAATATGCTACAGACAGTACTTTCGCCTACCAAATTAAAAAGCTAATAGCACTAGCATATGTACCTGTAACTGATGTAGCAGAGCACTACAATATTCTAATAGAGAGCCCCTATTACAAAAGGAACGAAGACAAAATAAGCCCACTACTAGACTACTTTGAGGACACCTGGGTGGGAAGACTGCATAGATCAGGGCATAGAAGGCAACCTAAGTTCCACATTCCTTGGTGGAACGTGTACCTAAGTACCTTAAACAAAGAAGCCAAAACAAATAATAGTGTTGAAGGATGGCATAATGCCTTCCAAGCAACAACAAGCAGAGGTAAACCTACCCTACAAAAACTACTACAATCTATACAAAAAGAACAAAGCTATCAAGAATTACGGATGGAACAATCTGTAACTCAAATATGTCCCAAATTAACTAAACAAACTAAAAAATGTTTGAGCTACTGCAAAGTCAGGTTACCCTATACCCATCAACAAGAGGCCTAGATTACCTATCCCTAATAGCCAAAAGCATATTATAAACTACAGTTCCACAGCTATTATATATTTTTCGTTCACAAAACAAACACTTTACACACATATATTAATATTATATTTTCACAATTATTACTTATTTGTGATATATATTTTTTTAACAAAAAAAAATATATTTACAAATAAATAATATTTATCAGAATATACTATATATCACAATTAATTTTAACAACATTTCCCACCCAATTAATAAAAAAATAAAAAAATAGACTTACGGTTTATGTAGCTGTAGAAGATGTATTCCAACAAGTAATAATCCTTACATCTGTCTGTTAATCCATGTTAAAGTTTAAAAAAGCCCCCAAAAAAATGCAAAAATCCAACAGGTCCTATATAAATCCATCTTTGAGAAATCCAAATAACGGAAACCCTCAAAACCTGAAAAAGATATAAAAATATAAAAATCGCTCCAGGAAATTCCGAAAAATAAAAGAAACTGTGATAATATTAGTTTAACAAACTAATACACAGTTCTTTTTTTTTTTAAAACGCGTCTGTCTCTCCAACGTAAAGTCGATTAAAAGTAACCTGCAGGGGGCGTGGCTTGGGCGCGCATGGAGTGAGTCGCCTTCCACCGCGTCTCCGCTCCGGCGCTTCCCGCTAACGCTGACTGCCTGGTCGCTGGGGTCCCTTTTAGTCATTGCTGGCCCCTATGATCTCTGGGGTCCACTGCTGCAAGTGCCTACTGCTGCGGGAGCCGTCCGGAGCCCAGGCGCTCTGAGAAAGCTGCCTCTCGACGGTCCGCCCGCTCCCGCCGCCATTTTCTCTGCCTGCTGCGGAGGAGCCTCGAGCGGCGGCGGACGCCCTTCCCTGCAGCTCTGCTGCGAGGCGCTTGGTTCCCGGTGGGAATCGGGAGCGCTGCAATGCCTGGGCATCGTGGGCTGCTCTGCGGGAGGCCGGCTCCCCTGCTAGATGCTATCAATCGCTGGAGGAGGCCGGAGAGCTGCCAGAGGCCTGCTGAGCCCCGCGGATCCTGCGCATTGCCGGTGCCACTGATCCTGACGTGCAGGGTGGACGCTGCTGGGCCGCTGGGAGGCCGGAGGTACCGGGGCAGTGGGAGCGCTGCTGTTGGTGTGGGTGGCTCGGGGGATTCCTGGGGGGTTCCCCGGCCCGCCTCCATTTTGTCTTTCCTGCGAGGCCTGCATACCCCTGACCCTGATGCTGGTGCCACAGTCTGACGCCTGGCCCTCGGCTGAGAGGATCATCTTCCTGGGGCCTTGACCGTGACCGTGACTCTCCTCCCTGCAATTTGGCTGCCCTGACGTCTCCTGCACCCTGGGCCCTCCTGCGCACCCCCATAGTTCATTGTAACCCTTGGGGATCCCCTGATCCTCGTGAGGGACAGCCTTGGGCCCAGCGCAGTCGTGCCCTCACCTACTGTCCTCAATGATGATCTCTGTCTGGCCTGCCTAGCCCTACTACAACTTGGTGCCTTCCACGTAGCCTGGAACTCACGGCCTTTTGTGGGGGTGTAGCCTGGCTTGGTGACCCCGGTGGGTGGCCCCTTGGAACGCCGCTGCCTTTGCTTGGGCTCCACTTTGCTACGCCGGCAGCGCACCCGGGAACTGTGTGCCCTCGACATCGCTTGGCGGTCCGGAGTCCGAGCTAGCTCTCCTCCCACATCCCCTGCTGTTCACTTGGCCTCTCCCGGGGCATTATCTGCACGACCCTCAACTTCATTGTGGGTGCCCCCTTGAGACAGAATCCTCGTCACCCCTGCGTACCGCAGCTATGCCTCCCAAGAATAGAGGGGCCAAGGAACTTGACGCTGTGACCCCCCGGGGGAATCCGGTGGCCTCCCTGTGGTCCAAATCAATTCCCAACACGCAAGATAACCCTGCCTCTTCCTTGCCGCCGTCTGAAGTGCCGGCCCCTGGAGTGCCCATCACCCAGGTGTACATGTCGACATTCCTGCAGGAGATCAAGACCGAGATTGGCTCTCTTCGTCAGGACTTCAAGGCTGGGCTGCAAGACATCCGCAGAGACATTACTGGAATCGGTGATAGGGTGGACGGCCTTGAACGCACGATGGATGCCCGGACGGAGGACATTGATGGCTTATGGAAGAAGGTAGCTGAGCTAGAGGACCAGAATATCACCCTCCAGCTGAAGCAGGAAGACCTGGAGAACCGCAGTAGGCGGAACAACCTCCGTATTAGAGGTGTTCCATTGGGAACGGAAGGGTCGGATATTCTGTCATACACAGCAGACCTCCTTCACGCCATCCGAGAGGGGGAGGGCACTTCTCCGCCCATGCTTGACAGGGCCCACCGGTTATATGCCCCTCAGTTTGTCCCAGACATCATCACATGGGTCCACTTCTATGCAGATAAGGAGGCCATCCTTCGCAAGGTGCAGGGAGTGCAAACGTTCATGTACAATGGCCTCTCCGTCCAGATTTTCCAGGATCTAGCGCCCTCTACTCTCCGGCGCAGGAAGAGCTTCAAACCTGTGACTGACAAGCTGCGGGACCTTGCAATTAAATACCAATGGGGTCACCCTTTCGCCTTGATGTTCTCTT
Organism: Calotriton arnoldi; assembly: GCA_963921515.1. Lineage (NCBI taxonomy): Eukaryota > Metazoa > Chordata > Amphibia > Caudata > Salamandridae > Calotriton > Calotriton arnoldi. The sequence continues at coordinate 319,928 of CAWUFW010013892.1, read as the reverse complement.
GGGAGGGTAGACGTCGGAGTATCCGCTCCCTACAAGAGGCGCAGCGTCTTCTCCATCTTCCTATTGACCCTGAAAGTGATGCTCCTCAGCCTTCCGGTGCTCGGCCCATGGGCTCCCTTCGACCAGAGTGGTCCACTGTCCTTCCGCCTCGCTCTAGGCGCCTCTCCAGGGATATTGACTCTGCACAGGCTAAACAGGAGGCCATCGACCAGGTGCGGTCCCTGAGTGCCTCTCCGTCCCTTACGAACTAGCCACCTCTGATGCTGTGATGTTTTTGGCTCTGCCGTCGTCCTGGGCCTATCCAGTAGGGCTCATGTGCTAGGACCCAGTGACTGGTCTTCAAAGTGCCTCATTTTCAGATCTGCACGGGATGCTGCCGACGGACGCGCTGTACCTCGTGTGTGTCCAACACCCCCCCCTTGTTGGAGTCCTATAAGGGAGTGACTTCTCTGAGATGATCCGCCTTCGGGATACCGGATTGTCCCGTTTAGACTCTACATTACTGTGGCCCAGTTGGCCTGTTTATCTTTTATGTCCTTCTTTTTCTCTTTGGTTTTCTTTTCTCCTTCTCTTCTCTCTGTTCTTCTCGGATGCGTCGAGATTGTTTTTTGATTGGCAATGTCACATTTGGTTTGCGGAGGGGTATTGGTGGTTGCTGGGGGGGAGTGGCTGGGTCTTTGCCTATCTGCCTGTACTGTGGATGCTGCAGATGCCTTTGTCCCTCTGCCGTCCTACCCCTTATGTGTGCTTGGATGGCCTACTGGCTCCTTTGAGACTGAGTTCCATTTTCCTCCTTATCTTCCGTCTCCTTCTCGTTGGATTTCGGTGCTCCTTCTTCCTGCCTGCTGCTGGCCCTAATGCGCGCTGCACATTTTTTCCTACACAATGACTCACACTGTCAATTTCCTCTCCCTTAATGTAAAGGGCCTCAACTCTCCTTCTAAATGCCGCCAGGTTTGGCGCTATCTCTCTCAGCACGATCCTGATGTGATTTTTATTCAGGAGACTCACTTGCTTTCCTCTGATACTCACCTCATGTCCCATCGCAAATATCCCACTCAGTATTGGGCAAGTTCCCATACTAAGACTGGGGGGGTGGCGCTTCTTTTTAAGTCTGGCTGGCGTGCGACCTCCTCCCAATGCATAGCTGACGATGAGGGGAGATTTTTAAAACTCGACATGGCTTGGGGTCGGAGCTCCTGCACATTTGTTAATATCTACGCCCCCAACCAGAAACAGGATGTGTACCTGCGACAGCAGTTGGGGATGTTACTGCGTGCGGTCTCTACCCCTATTGTTCTCGGGGCGATTTTAACTTAGTCTGGGATCCTGAGTGGGATCGTACAGCACAGACACATCATGTCTCGGGGGCGATGTCGGCGCAACTGAAAAATACCATTACTGACTTGGGCTTGGTCGATGCCTGGAGATATCTTCATCCGGATTCCAGGGACTACTCCTTTTATTCCCATGTTCACCGTTCGTACTCGCGAATTGATCACTTTTTTCTCTCGCTCCCCTTGATGCGGGACCTCTGTTCGGCGGATATCTCAGATATTTCTATCTCTGACCATGCACATGTTCTAATTACGCTTCAACTTCCTGCTCCTCGAGATGATCCCCTGCCACGATGGCGCCTGCCCCTCCAAGCCCTTCGTGACCCGGTAGACGTGGCAGATATTCGTAAAGAGATCGAATCTTTCTTTGTGTCTAATACCCTTGAGGATACGCCTGAGGCTGTTCGATGGGATGCCTTCAAGGCTACTATCCGAGGGGTCATCACCTCTATATCCATTGCCCGGACCCGCGAGGCCCGCCTGGTTGAGACCACTCTTTCCCGCGATATCAAGGACCTGGAATGTATGGACCATGCCTCTCCATCTCTTGCTAATAAACGTCGCCTGACTGCCCTGCGTGGCCAACTCCGCCTGCACCGCACTAACAAGGCTGAACGTTTGCTTGTCAACCTTAAACAGAAATTCTACGTCGGGGGCGACAAGGTTGGAGCGTGCTTGGCTCGTCGCTTAAGAGCCCAGACTGCCCACTCCCAAATCTCCAAGCTCAGAGGCCCTGATGGCTCTTGGGCCACCTCGGAGAGGGATAAGAGCAATACCCTCATGGCCTTCTACAGGGAGCTTTATGCTCAGGATCCTTGCTCCCCGGAGGTGATCGAGAAGTTTCTTGAGGCCTGCCCCTGGGATCCGATTGACCCTTACTTTAAGGGGTTGCTCGACGAACCTATCTCTCAGGAAGAGCTTGCTAAAGCCTTGAAGCAACTCCCGATGGGAAAGACGCCGGGACCTGATGGGCTTCCGCTTACATTTTATCGAGTTTTTTATCCGCAGCTACGGGAACATCTTCTCCACCTCTTTAATAGTTTTACGGATATTACGGGCCTTTCGCCTACGATGAATGAAGCTGAGATTGTCCTGGTCCCTAAGCCTGGGAAAGATCCGACATTTGGCAGCTTCCTTCCACCCCATTGCTTTGTTAAACACTGACGCTAAACTCTTCACAAAAATTCTAGCGAATAGGCTGGAGCTTCATTTACCGGGGCTTATTGACCCTGATCAGGTGGGATTTATCCGGCATCGTCAGGGCACTGATAATATCCGGCGCATTGCCCACCTGGTGGAAAAATCGCGGATCAGAGCCATCCCCGCCTGTTTAGTCTCCCTTGATGCCGAGAAGGCGTTCGATCGAGTGGACTGGGGCTTCTTACGGGCGGTCCTTCGGAAGATTGGCTTGGGCCCAGGCTTTATATCTAAATTGATGGCCCCTTATGCCAAACCCACTACTCGTATACGTTTTAATGGCTCTACCACTGCCCCTCTTGCTATTCACCGGGGAACGCGACAGGGGTGCCCGCTTTCTCCCCTTCTCTTTGCGCTTGCTGTTGAGCCTCTGGCCATTGCCATCCATTGCCACCAGGATATCCGGGGCATCCGTATGGGAGGGATAGAACACAAGGCCTCCCTATTTGCTGATGACCTGTTGCTATCTCTGTCCTCTCCGTCATCCTCCCTGCCTGTGGTGGCTGAACTCTTAGACTCTTTCGAGATGGCTTCGGGCTATCGTATTAACTTGGAGAAATCTCATACTCTCAACCTCACGCTCTCAGCACAGGAGGTCCAGAGTCTACGGGATCTTCTCCCTGTTCAGTGGACTGACGAGTCCATACGGTATCTGGGCCTGGACTTAACCCCTACGCTTTCATCCTGGACCTCCTTAAATTGGCCTCGCTTTCGCAACTCTGTTCGTGAGGAGATGCGACGGTGGGAGGGGCTTCCTTTGGCGTGGCTGGGCCGTCTCCATGCAGTTAAGATGTCCCTTCTCCCTAAAATTCTCTATCTGTTTCAGTCTCTACCTACCCCCGTTCCGCATGCGGATATTCAGGCTTTGCAGCGAGATTTCACTAAGTTCATCTGGGGGAAATCGCGCCCTCGCTTCTCCCACAGGCTACTCATGCTTCCCAGATCGCGGGGAGGGCTGGCCTGCCCCAATTTGCTGGAATATTATTGGGCTTGCCATCTTTGTTTTATCTCTGAATGGATAGTCCCTGAAAGTGAAAAACACTGGTTCCACATGGACCGTGCGGTAGCTTGTAGACCACTCTGGGACATTGCTTGGCTCCCGCGTTCCGCACGCCCACGCAGTGCATACCTGGCAACACCGACGAGAACAGTCCTGGAGATATGGGATGGCTTGGCGCTCTCCCGGGGGCTTACGACTTTCCCCTCTCCTAATACGCCGTGCACGCGCAACCCAGCGTTTCCTCCGGCGCTCCAACCCCGCTCCTTTGAGGCCTGGACTGTAGAGGGTCGCCGGGTCCTCCAAGATTTTTTCCAGGGCTCTGCTATCCGCTCTTTTGATCAATGTAAACAGTTTTTTCGTATATCTGACAAGGAGCGTCTGCAGTACTACCAAGTACGCCACTGGCTCTCCGCTCCTGAGTATTCCCGGGAGGTGACTCGGCGGCTCACCCCTTTTGAGACCCTGGTTCGTAGATTCGACGGATCTAGGGGCCTCATCTCTAGGACCTACTCGGTTCTTCAGCACTCTGGGCATCTACCAAGCCACGGTTACCAAACTCGCTGGGCCGCTGATTTGGCTACTGACATTTCCCCGGAAGAATGGGACCGCTTGTGGAAAGACATTCCTAAGGTATACCGTAGCATCCCACAGCGTGAATCTGCCTATAAACTAATGACACAGTGGTATTATACTCCTACTCGCCTTCATCAGATGTTCCCAGGCACTTCTCCGCTTTGTTGGAGATGCCAGACTACTAGGGGGGATTTTTTACATATCTGGTGGTCCTGCTCGGAACTCACTGTGTTTTGGAAGGAGGTGCTCAGCCATATTAAAGACATTGTGGGTTTCCCGGTCCCTTCTACTCCGTCCCTGACACTCCTAAGCATTCGACCCAGCGCGCTGCGGGCCATGACCTCGGCCCACTGGCATCTCATCCTTCACTTACTGGGCGCGGCGCGTCAGACCATTGCCTCTTGCTGGAAACGTCCACACCCCCGCCTATTGCTGCATGGTTCCTTCGCCTATGGGATGTTCTTTCCCTTGAGTTGCTTACAGCCCATCTTGCCCACTCTGACATCCGCTTTGAACGCATCTGGCGCCCCCTAGTGCAACACCTTACTAGAACTGAACACTCACGCCTAATGCCTCCTCGACTGAGGGCCCTGCAATTGTTTGATAGTCCCTTGGAACCTTACTCTAGAGATGGACGGATGGACCCCCTGGAGTAACTTAGGCCGCATGGTAGACGACCACCCTGACTCCGGCAACTCCCGCTTTCCAATCTGGGACTTACTGTTAGTCCTTTTCCTACTCCCCTCTGGCGCATCCATCTCTCCTTCTTCCCTCTCTTCTTCTCTTTGCTTGATTCTTTTCTCTTCTTGATTTTAATTATTTCTCTTATGTCTTCTATTCATAATTCTCTTTTTTTCTTTTTCTGTTTAATACAGTTTCACATGTTGATTGTCACAAATTTTATCAGTGCGGTTGCACTATGTTTTGAACCTTAGGAGTGGGCGGGAGCCTTGTGTACCTGAATTTTGTCAGTTTTGTGTCCCCAATTGCTTTTCTATGTAGAGCTGGGATCCCTCCGGGATTGTCCATCCTTTCCACACTGGCTCTTAGATCCTGGGCTCATTCTAGGCCCCTCTGGGCTATGTAGGTGAATCTTCCCCTACAGGAATGACTTTCAAATCTTGGACTTTTGCCTTGGCCCAAACTTATAAGTATTGTCATCCTTCCAATTTGCTTTTTCTCTGTTTGCATATCAAATATGTGCGCTTTCCTGTGAGGGATTTGCTCTTGGTGCTCATTACCTGCTCCTCCCTTGCCCCTTTCTTTTGCTGTCTGTGACAAGTATTGTTTTCTCACTGCTCATGCTCAATAAACAGATGTTGAACAAAAGTAACCTGCAAAAAAGATTGAAAGCATAGCCACCCACACAAATACACCAAAATACATTCATTAAATACAATAACATTAATTTATATCAACAAAACAACACATATTTAGTCATATTATCGTCTGTCTACACTACGCCTCAAACACTAACTCACGACATCTCACTAAAATATAACTAACAAGTACAGCACACCAAAAACGCAACAACCTAACTATAAATACAATATATATATCCTAACTAGACTAACACATAAGTATTAAGTTAGAAAAAGAATTAAAATTTCCCTTACCTTGCTCGACGCGACGCAGCTTCCAACCGCGAGCTTCTCCGGTCCTCAATGACCCAAAATAACAGTACGCGGTTACAAAATAGTCCCTGTGAACTAAAAATGGCTGCTTAAATAAATGTTTAAAAAAGGAATAATGTTAAAAAAATGCATTATATCAAAGTATAAATGTCAGATATATTTTTCTTATGTTGTACAATTTTTTCTCTATATTTAAAAATTATTACATATTTTATTATACTTTGTAAAGTTATAATAATAATTAATATAAAAATATATTTATTATTATTATAATTATATAAGTATTTTTTATAATTATATAAAAAACATATTAATTATATCGAAATGTTAAATAAAACGTACCTGTTTAAAAAAAATTATTTCATGCAATACAACAATGTAATAATTAATATTATTAATATTTTATATACTAATAATATTAATAAAAAATATATTAACATGTAATAAACTGATAATTATTTGAAAATGATAAACAATATTCACTACAGCATTATAATGTTACAATATTAAATAATAATTAACCATACAATGCTTTATTTTGTGTATATATATGCCAAAAATGGTTATATTATTTGTATAAATATATTACAATGTTACAACTCTTGTAAAATAATAACAAAATATTGTTTGTATATCAAAATAAGAATACTTTTGTTATAAAATACAATGATAACATAAAATGTTTTTTTCCTTAAAAAATTCAATTAACTAATAAATGTATGTAAAATAATTTATGTTCCTTAAATAAAAATAGACATATTTTGTGTATTTTTATTAATTTCTATTCCATATTATAAATAAAATATTTTTTTTTCTCTTTCTACCTACTTATACAAAAATAAAAGTTGTTTGAAAATAAAAAATGTCTAATTTTTTTTATATGTATATCTTATTATTGAATATTTTACTTAAATATATTAATTTGATAAATGTACCATTTTAATTTACTATAAATAATCAGATTGTTTTTTTACTAGTAAATTATAAACTATACATTAATTACACAATAAAAATTCATTATCACTGCACATAATAAAACACATTTATATTTCTTCACATATAAAAACACATACTGTAATTTTCCTACAACTCTTTATATAAAATTAATAAATACACAGCAAAAAACATATATGTAATCTAAAAATTTTAGATAAATTATAAATAATTTTTAAAATATATTTGTACATAAACATATATCACTCACTATTCCCAATACAATTAAACAATATTCATTGAAGGTGGTAAACATAAACAATATATAATTTACTCTTCCCACTACACTTAGAATTATGTAACAAAAAATGCTAAACATTAACCATATATAATTTACTATTCCCAATACAGTATGCATTAAATAATAAAAACTGCTGTACATTAAACAAATTTAAATTACTATTCCCACTCCAGTCAATATTAAGTCAGGGAAGGTGCTGGACACTAAACATATAACAATTACTATTCTCACTCCAGTGAATATTAAATCAGGGAAGGTGCTGGACATTAACCATATATAAATTACTATTCCCACTCCAGTAAGTATTAGGTCTGAGAAGGTGCTGGACATTAAACACTTAGGGGCCGATTCCGATCTCGGTCGGAGGCGCACCCAATACCATTCGGTCGGGAAAAAAGCCATGCAAATGCCTGTTTCCCGACCGATCCGTACAGCAGACCGAACGAGTAAGTACGATGCGCACAACAGCACAGAATCCGGCCGAGCCGTACTCACCCAATCCAGGTCCTGTACTCCGACCGAGGCGAATCCGGAAACGCCGAATCGAGTCGCACGGAAGGGAAAATGCAGCTCCGTCCGGCCGAACAAGTACGATGCGCTTCCCGTACGCGCCGAACCCGTCGCTACGCACGGCACATCAAAGCATCCGGGAGAGGCGCACATAAGCTCCGATTCGCGCCACAACACAATACACGGCTACGAGACGAACACGCCAGCGACGAGGATGACGCGAAGCGACGAGGACGACGCGAAGCAACGAGAAGGACGAACGACACGAACCAACCCATGAATCCCTTCATCCCGATCATACCAATATTCTACATTTACTACCGGAACAGGCACGGACGCGTACGGCGCAGAAGGTAAGTCAGACACCAACCACAAACACATACAACACGTACACGACACATCACACACACACAGAGGGATGCAGAATATATTTACACCAGCAACAGCAGCACCATAGGGGCGGGATGCCCATCACCAATGCCACATATGCACACAGGGGCCTGAATGCCCACCACCACCCCTACCCAGGGGGGGCTGGATGCCTACCACTACTACCACCCTTAGCCAGGGGGGGCTGGATGCCTACCACTACTACCACCCTCACCCAGGGGGGGCTGGATGCCTACCACTACTACCACCCTTAGCCAGGGGGCTGGATGCCTACCACTACTACCACCCTCACCCAGGGGGGCTGGATGCCTACCACTACTACCACCCTCACCCAGGGGGGCTGGATGCCTACCACTACTACCACCCTCACCCAGGGGGGCTGGATGCCTACCACTACTACCACCCTCACCCAGAGGAGGCTGGATGCCTACCACTACTACCACCCTTAGCCAGGGGGGGCTGGATGCCTACCACTACTACCACCCTCACCTAGGGGGGCTGGATGCCTACCACTACTACCACCCTCACCCAGGGGGCTGGATGCCTACCACTACTACCACCCTTAGCCAGGGGGGCTGGATGCCTACCACAACTACCACCCTCACCCAGGGGGGCTGGATGCCTACCACTAGTACCACCCTCACCCAGGGGGCTGGGTGCCTACCACTACTACCACCCTTAGCCAGGGGGGCTGGATGCCTACCACCACCCTTAGCCAGGGGGGCTGGATGCCTACCACTACTACCACCCTCAACCAGGGGGCTGGATGCCTACCACTACTACCACCCTTAGCCAGGGGGGCTGGATGCCTACCACCACCCTTAGCCAGGGGGCTGGATGCCTACCACTACTACCACCCTCAACCAGGGGGGCTGGATGCCTACCACTACTACCACCCTTAGCCAGGGGGGCTGGATGCCTACCACCACCCTTAGCCAGGGGGGCTGGATGCCTACCACTACTACCACCCTCAACCAGGGGGGCTGGATGCCTACCACTACTACCACCCTCAACCAGGGGGGCTGGATGCCTACCACTACTACCACCCTTAGCCAGGGGGCTGGATGCCTACCACCACCCTTAGCCAGGGGGGCTGGATGCCTACCACTACTACCACCCTCACCCAGGGGGGCTGGATGCCTACCACTACTACCACCCTTAGCCAGGGGGGGCTGGATGCCTACCACTACTACCACCCTTAGCCAGGGGGGGCTGGATGCCTACCACTACTATCACCCTCACCCAGGGGGGGCTGGATGCCTACCACTACTACCACCCTCACCCAGGCGGGGGCTGGATGCCTACCACTACTACCACCCTCACCCAGGGGGGGCTGGATGCCTACCACTACTACCACCCTCACCCAGGGGGCTGGATGCCTACCACTACTACCACCCTCACCCAGGGGGCTGGATGCCTACCACCACTACCACCCCCACTCATAGGATGGACAATGCATGACACAACCAGCACACCACAACCTAGGGAATGCAAGAAAAAGACATCCCCCAACACCATGACAAGCGTGTGTAGACTGTGTCAAATGCCTACAACACTGAACATGACTTTGAACATACAATGTGACCCCCTAGCACATGTGCCACACATATATGTGTGTGGCCCCCACAATGCAAGCAGGCCATGACCATTGTGGCAATGGGGTCCAAACCCCCATCATCACAGTGACCAAAAGGTAAGTGTGGGGTCCATAGCTGAAGCACATTCTGAACATTGTGGCAATGGGGTCTAACGCCCCATCACCACAGTGCCCAAAATGTAAGTGTGGGGTCCATAGCTGAAGCACCTTTTGAACATTGTGGCAATGGGGTCTAAACCCCCATCATCACAGTGACCAAAAGGTAAGTGTGGGGTCCATAGCTGAAGCACATTCTGAACATTGTGGCAATGGGGTCTAACGCCCCATCACCACAGTGACCAAAATGTAAGTGTGGGGTCCATAGCTGAAGCACATTCTGAACATTGTGGCAATGGGGTCTAACGCCCCATCACCACAGTGACCAAAATGTAAGTGTGGGGTCCATAGCTGAAGCACACTTTGAACATTGTGGCAATGGGGTCCAAACCCCCATCATCACAGTGACCAAAAGGTAAGTGTGGGGTCCATAGCTGAAGCACATTCTGAACATTGTGGCAATGGGGTCTAACGCCCCATCACCACAGTGACCAAAAGGTAAGTGTTGACAAAGAAAGAGCTGCAACTGCCAAACTGCATGGATGATTCCTGGTCACAGAACAAAAAACACATCAGTGGCAAAGTAGTGTATGTGTCCCATTGCAACATAAATTGGGTGAGCCAAATACTGCAGTGCAAATAAGACATACCTTTGGCCATGTGCAGACAAACAACACCCATGGGGGCTGACACTGTCAACATTCATCAATGACACAATGACAGAAGTGACCATCAGAATGCAGACCCACATATTTGCACCAATGGGCACACAAATGCAGATACCCTGTGGAGACTGCAGATGTGAGGTGAACAGATACCATACCATGGCAGCAATGGGACACACAAACCATGATCATTGTGCTGACCGATGACCTAGGAGTCCCAGGGACAGCAGGGAAACCCACCAAACTACATACAGCCAATGGCACACCCAAGATATGCCAATGCAGTGGTGCAGATGCACAAACAGGCAGACCCACACTGAACATCATACACAACAGGTGAGGGGGGGGGTGCCAGTGTTCCCAGGCAAACACACAACACATGAGGAGACCTGAATACCAATCATACAGATGTGCATACAGTGCCACACAAAGGTAACTCATGGATCCAAATCCCCTATGTGGGCAAGCAGGCATTGTCAGATGAGAGGGAGCACAAATCACACATGTCACACAGGCACGTAGGAACAGCAACTGACACAGCAAGACACAGACACACCACAGCACTACCCCCAGGGCCCCCACAATGTGGTGACCCTGGGCTGCATTACAATCCCACTGTGATGACAAAGCTAAATGTCGTTCACACTGTGAACCACAGTCATGTGTCCTGAGCAACAAACTACCATCACACCTACACAAGCACAAATCAATCATCATGGCCAGTAAGCCAAGGCCAACATGGAGGCAGGGGCCTAGCCGGGCAACAACTCTCATCTGCACACACTCAACACCACACCCCTCGACCGCCAACAATGTGCAGCAGTGAAGCACACATGCACTGGTGACATTGCACATGCACCCATGACTATTCCAGGGTGGTGGGTGGGAACCAAGGTGCAGAAACACATCACACATGGCCACTCAACAAGACTCCTGAATGTCTGACACACTGCACACTACGCTGTACATGGACATGACGGCAATACCACACCAACCAATGGGATCCCAGCCACAGTCACACACCAATGAAGAAGCCAAGGTCACCCACAAAGAACACACATAGACAACAACCAACATTGCAGCCCGGACCCTGAGGAGTGCCAGCAGTCACACACACAACGTGTCACAATCACTGAAAGATAACACAAACTGGAAATCACATGACAGGGGCAAACAACAAGTGCCAAGGGGAAACCTGACTGTGACCCATCTGCGTCTGCACACAAACTCAGCCCTGACAGCAAACACACCTATGGGTGACACCCTGATGACCAGTAATGTGCCATGCACCCACATCACAGAGAACCCAGGGAGAAGACTTTGGGGGAACATAGGTCAACTCAGCAAGCATCACAAACAGGTACAACACTAGGGATCACAGCATGCACAGCTAAACGGAAGTGAACACACAGACATGCACATACAACACACACCTTGGGCGCAGGCAATGTCACAGGAGTACACACTGCCATGAGGGGACTCCACTCCTGTGTGAGGAAAGCTGTGCCATATGTTGCCTCAGTAGGGCCCCATCATGTCAGCTGAGCACTTGGTCACACAATCAACAATTAGCACCAAATGAGGGCTCCCGTCACATCAGCCTGGTCATGGAAGTGCCAACGGAATCATCAGCACAGATCCAACACACTTGTATAGCAATGTTGCACTGACTACACGGATGAGTCCTTCCCCATTGATGCCCAAACCTGCATGTCCAGTGGAGATGGCCACACGGTCAGGGAAGTAGACGAATTGAACAATGGCAGGCACAACAGATGTGCAGGGGTGGAATCCACAGATGTGAAATAGCTAATCTAAGTAGGAAATCCCATTGCCAAATACTGAACACATGACACCCTCAGATGCTGCTATGGATGACATGGATACACCACAGGATAGGACACATTCCCCCTGGACCACATGGGTTCCTGCACAGTAACACTTCATTATCATGAGACCAAATATCACCATCACTGCAGCAAGGGCATGGTTAGCATCATCAACAACATGTACATCAGAAGCATAAGCACTAGAGAACAGAAAGTTGCTTTATTCAGCATATGTGTGGAATGAAAACAAAGTCCAGAAAAAACACAAAGGCCAATGGCCAGTCCATTGTCAAAGTCCAAACTGGGTGACAGTGGCAGATGTCACCCTACGCATGCCTGCACAAAACCAGGGACAATCCACTAGGAGGGGCAACCGGGGGGGCAGGCCAGGCACCGCAGGGACAGGATCAGGGCTCACCAGGAGGAAGCAGGGAAGGGGTGGTGGGTGCTGGAGAGCCACTGACAACTGCAGTGGAGGTGTCTGACATGGTGTGTGCCGGCACAACTTGGGGGCATGACTCAGATGTTGTGGGTGCCGGCACGACTGCAGTGGACCCTGCAGATGGAGTGGGCAGGTCCGCCACTGCAGTGCCCAAGTCAGACAGGGTGGAAGTGGACTCCACTGCAGTGCCTACCACCAGGGGAGGAGAATGGGGAACAGGCAAGGTGGGCTGGACAGAGGGGAGGACACCCTCACCACATCAGTGGCACAGACAAGCGCAGCGGGGGGTGTGGTGCCGGGAGAGCAAGTGGCAGGGGAGAAGGCCAGATCCTCTTGGGGATGGTATATCTGTGGGTGGGGGAACCTGGGGCAGGGTGTGGTGGGGGCACCTGTGGAGTGGGGGCCTGAGGGATGGAGGAAGGAGACCTGGTGCCTGAGCTGCAGGGCGGCGGCGGGGTCTTGCTCTTACGACTCCGGGGGGACTTGCGGGTGGGGGCCTCAGTCTGTCTGCGCCTGGGGGAGGGTGTCCGGGGGCGAGGGACACTCTGCTCCGTGTGGGTGGGCTTCCTCTTCCCCCTGAATGCTGTATCAGCTGGATCGGAGGGGAAGAGGCCGAGGTCACTGAGGAAGAGCCGCTGGGTCTTTGGGGTTGCAGGTGAGGCAAGGGAGGGTGTTTTGGAGGGAGAGGCAACTGAGGACTGCGCAGTGCTCGTGGATGCGTGTGTGTGTTCCAGGGCCCCATCTCCTGTGAGTCTGGTTTCTATCCCCTGACTGTGCGTGCGTGTGCGTTTTGTTTGTGGCGTGTGTGTCTGTGTGCTGGATGTGTGTGTGCTGGTGTGTGCCTGTGCCGGTGTGTGTGTGCTTGGGACGGGTAAGGTGCTGGGGAGTGTGGATGGAGCAGAGGCAGGAGGGGTGAGGGACTGTCTGAGGAGGGACACTGCTGCCGTCAGGGAGGAGTCCATGGACCTATTGCCCCTCTGTAGGTCAGACATGCCCGATGAGATGCCCTCCATGAACGACACCAGCTGAGTCAACAGAGCGGTGTGCGCATGGAGGACACTCAGCATGGCTGTCTGCCCTACATGGAGCTGGCAAAGGAGGTACTCAGACTCCTCACTCAGGGCAGCAGGGGACACAGGGGCAGGGGGTGCGGTGCCTGGCCCAAAGGAGACACGCTCCCGAACATGGGAGCCTCCACGGACCTGGGGAATGGGAGCCGATGGGAGGGCGGTGGTGGTGCTGGTGGTGGCGGGGACAGCAACACTAGCTGGGGTGTGGTGGCTGCTGACACCCGCCTCCATAAGGGAGTCATCCTCCAAGTTGCTCTGGTCCTCAGCTGAGGTGGATGGTGCTGAGGACTCCTCGGTGTGGCTCCCCTCGCCCTCCGTGCCACTGGGTCCCTCCGACCACTCCTCGGCTGCTGACCCAGTCTGGCTCTCCGGCTCCTCCTGGTCCATGGAGCTGTCCCCTTCCGTGGCCGTGGATGTATCTGCAAACAATGGGGAAACAGACAGACATCAGTCACCTGCACCAAACGCACACACCACTGTGAGCACAGCACATTACAGAGCAAGCCCTGGCATCATTAGTTGTACATTGTTAAAAGTGCCCTAACTGAACAGGAGAAGCCAATTGTCAGTCTGATGCCAACCATGGCACTCACATCCCACATGGCCTTGCACCCATCTGTCTGGTGTCTGTTGGATAGCAACACCCCAGTGTGGACACATGCACCAACTACACAGTAGTTGGACAGTGCAGAGGACACGGTGTAGCATGTGGACATGCACACATCACAACTCTTGCCACTGAGTCAGTACAGGTTTCCGGATGAAAGGGACGCCCAGAGTCAAATAGGATATGCATGTTATGCATACCAGTGACAGACACCATGATGCCCCCATGTCCTGATAGCCATCGCCACAATGGTGTGCATGTAGCACATGTCACTCCCCTGCAGGATCACCAATAAGTAGACACATGCCATGGCGGAGGCATGACTGCTAAGTCATACATCACTGTCTCAGTGATGTATGACTTGGCAGCCAGACAACAACACTCTGCACTGTGTCACAATAGTAGGTCATGGGGAATGCAAGTCCTGGAGCTGCACAAGTGCACATGTACATCCCCCACACAACACATCATCTTAACCCTCATCTGTCCAGGTCATACCGATTGGACATATGGGAGACCTGTGACACTACCCTCTGAACCTGAGCCCCTCACAATCTGCTGTGAATGGGAAACAGCTGCCTGAACTTCACATTCGCATACCCCAGTCTGCATGGGCAGCTGATCAAACACCTATGTGACACACAAGTATCGTCTCCTATGGTCACATCTCCAGTGGCATGCTGAGCCCCTACCAAGAAACACCCCAGCAGTCCTGGCAACTAATCCACAGCACACTGACACAGAGGCAGACACCTGAGGGGTCAAATCACTGCGCACAATGTGTCAGCTGATACACGGGAGTGGGAGTACAGAGTGCATTGCATGGCCTGGAGTAGGCATGACTGTCCTGCCCCACATGAATGAGGGATGAGCCCTGGACAGTGGATAGCTGGCTATGTATGTGTGACACACGTAATCTGCACACTCCTGGGGCCCAAACATTGTTCCCACCCGCTGCATGGGCGTGTGCCACATACCCCAGGCACATGTGGTGGCTCAGCTCAGCAAGTGGACCACATATCAAAGCAACACGCAGATTACATGTCCGAACACAGGCGTTGTGTGAACAATGGACCCACCCATGATGCCCACAACAGAGTTAGGGAAACAGATGCTGTCCCCCACCTTTAGTGAAGCAAACTGCAAGGACACAGTCCCAAGTGACACAATTCCCTGAATGTAAGGGCCACACCTGGGTATCAGATGAGGAGTGGGCAGTGCACAATAGAGGGACATGGCTCCTGGACAACATGACTGCTGCACTGTGGCAGTTGAACCAGGCCAGAGGAGGGCACAAAGCATGTAATACAGAGTTCACAGTGCAGTATTTGACTCACCCCCTCCTTGCTGCTGTCTGGCCTTCAGCTGCCCATCCAGGTCTGGAAACACCACCGCCAGGATCTGGAGCATGTGGGGGGTCAGGGTCCGTGTTCCGCCCCTCCTGCGAGAAGGCGACAGCTTCAGCTGGACCCGTGCAATTCTCCGGGTCCAGCCCCGAAGGTCCTGCCACCTCTTCTGGCAGTTGCGGATCCGGCGCTTGTAGACCCCCACGGACCGGACAGCCCGGACGATGTCCTTCCAGATCTCCTGCTTCCGATGGGCATTAACCTGTCAGGATGACAAAGTGAAAAGGCCATTACTACACATGCAACATATCCGTGCATGACACAGTTGTATATACATGTCTCATTCACAGGGGCACATGATGGACACAGGCAGTGCAACGCTGCCCATGGACACTTTGCCAGACGTCACTACATAGTATCATTGCATGGGAAGTAAAACCTTGTTCAAATGCACTGTCACTGCACCATACCTGTCCAGTGCATGTCACTACACACTATGGGGGGTGACAACTACTCAGTGAGCCTGCTAGCCAGTGGCGTGCAGACTTTCAGCCTTGCTAGTCAGACAAAATGCACATTCAGAAAGGCAGTGCACAGAACACTCACCTGCTCCCCTGGTGTCCCATACAGCTTGCTGTACTGTGGAAGTAGGCTGTCCAGCAGGGCCTGGTTCTCCTCAAGGCTGAAGGCTGGGGCTCTCTCCACAGTACGTGCCATTGCAGGGTCCAGAGGGGCAGAGACAGCAGCAGTGCAGTGGCAGATGTCGTCCTGGAGCATGTAGTGCAGGCAAGTGAGCTCTCAGGGGAACAGCCAGCAATATATATGTGCTGGAGAGGCAGATACTGTCCCTTGTGTCCAAAGTGATAGGTCCAAGTCGTTTGCATCTTCTGAATCTGGCCAATCCATGGAATAGCAGCACCAATACACGCCCACAGCATCCTTCAAATCTTCAACTTCATGACATACATGATTTTGCAACATTGTTGTGGGTGACCAACTGAATTTCCAGCAACCGACTTGTTCGAAATTCGAAAACGCGTCCGTTGCCAGGCAAGGCCATTGTCAATGGGTGCGCACCGATCGGTCCATTGCGGTACAACGCGTACAGGGGTACAACGCGTACCCGCACACATTGAATGCAATGGGCCGGCCGGGGGCACCGATCGGTCCATTGCGATACAACGCGTACAGGGGCACAACGCGTACCCGCACACATTGAATGCAATGGGCCAGCCGGGGGCACCGATCGGTCCATTGCGGTACAACGCGTACAGGTGTACAACGCGTACCCGCACACATTGAATGCAATGGGCCGGCCGGGGGCACCGATCGGTCCATTGCGATACAACGCGTACAGGGGCACAACGCGTACCCGCACACATTGAATGCAATGGGCCGGCCGGGGGCACCGATCGGTCCATTGCGATACAACGCGTACAGGGGCACAACGCGTACCCGCACACATTGAATGCAATGGGCCGGCCGGGGTCACCGATCGGTCCATTGCGATACTAACGCGTACAGGGGCACAACGCGTACCTGCACACATTGAATGCAATGGGCCGGCCGGGGGCACCGATCGGTCCATTGCGGTACAACGCGTACAGGGGTACAACGCGTACCCACACACATTGAATGCAATGGGCCGGCCGGGGGCACCGATTGGTCCATTGCGATACAACGCGTACAGGGGCACAACGCGTACCCGCACACATTGAATGCAATGGGCCGGCCGGGGGCACCGATCGGTCCATTGCTGATCAACGCGTACAGGGGTACAAGGCGTACCAACGCGTACAGGGGCACAATGCGTACCTGCACACATTGAATGCAATGGGCCGGCCGGGGGCACCGATCGGTCCATTGCGATACAACGCGTACAGGGGCACAACGCGTACCCGCACACATTGAATGCAATGGGCCGGCCGGGGGCACCGATCGGTCCATTGCGGTACAACGCGTACAGGGGTACAACGCGTACCCGCACACATTGAATGCAATGGACCGGCCGGGGGCACCGATCGGTCCATTGCGATACAACGCGTACAGGGGCACAACACGTACCCGCACACATTGAATGCAATGGGCCGGCCGGGGGCACCGATCGGTCCATTGCAGTACAACGCGTACAGGGGCACAACGCGTACCTGCACACATTGAATGCAATGGGCCGGCCGGGGGCACCGATCGGTCCATTGCTGTTCAACGCATCACTGTACAAGTGACTGGCATATGTCACCATGCCTGTCTCAGATGGACATATGCCAGCCACAGATAGCTCCGAGGGAGTGAGGGGCACACCTACAACACGACAGCCTGTCCAAACTGTATGATAAGGCATGTAAGGCTGCATTTCCTATTGTGTGTATGTTGGTGTACATGTTGTCCTGTGGGTGTCACCTGGGGGCAGCAACCCCCAGGCTGTGCACGTGTTCATGGGGACAGGATCCTGGGTGTTACGTGTACATGACCACTGTGATGTGCAGCTGTTCATATCTGTGCATGTGCCATGGTCACATTTCACGGTGGTGTATGTGTATGTCATGTCACATACCCTGTGAGTCCCATGTGGGACGGTATGTTTGAGCCAGGGTGTCCCAGTGGCACAATAGTGATGGTCCTCCACAGTCTGTGTGCATGTAGTGTTTACAATGTCTCTGATATCATGTGCACAATGGGAGACAGTCTCCACATCCACGTTGTGTGTGCATGGACTTTGATGTTGTGCGTGTGTGTGTCACAGACGTCCATGTCTGTCCTGCAGTGGCAAGTGGGACCACTACCTGTGGGGGTCATAGTTGTTTTGCTGTGGTGTATACATGATACTCCATGTAATGCCAGTGTCCATGTGGCAATACAGGGTCCCTGGGAATGGTACCTGTCGTTGAGCTGTGATGCCTGGGGCACATCTGTCCTCACATGTCACTGTGGGGGGTGATTGTGACACGGCAGCAGGAGATGGGAACTGTGACACGGCCTCATGATATCCAATGGGCCAACCTGGGACTTATTGATGCCACTTGTTGGACCGTGATGACAGATGTTGGCCATGTATGTACCATACATGTCCTTACGGAACTGCACACTTCATGTAGTTGTGCCTCATAATGATGTATGTTGGGATATTGAGTGTGTTCAATGCCGCATATGTGGGCTGACTGACAATATTGCTTACTTCTCCTGTGCACTGCAGGGCTCCTGCTGTCCATCGACCATTCCCAGACCTGGCAACGATGGTGGAACGGGACAGCATCCGACGGTACCGCTTCACCAGGCAGCTGATTGAGGATTTGGCAGTGCAGTTGGCCCCACATTTGCAGCCTGGCCGGCCGTATCCTACAGCACTGACCCCCAAGGTGAAGGTGATGGCAGCCCTACACTTCTTTGCCACCGGTACCTTCCAACATACTGTGGCGACTGCTGGTGGGATGTCACAGACCATGTTGAGCCGTGTGCTCCGCGATGTTTTGGCGGCAATGTTGCTATTCCTGAACTGGTACATCTATTTCCCTAGACTGCGAAGACTCACTGACGTGAAGAGTGACTTCTATGCCCTGGGGAGGATGCCGCATGTCATTGGCTCCATTGATGGGACACATGTGGCTTTGGTACCACCACAGGCCCAGGAGCAGGCCTACAGGAACAGCAAGCACTACCACTCGGTCAATGCACTGGTGGTGTGTCTTGCAGATATGACCATCACACACGTGTGTGCCCGTTTCCCTGGTTCAGCACACAATGCCTTTGTGATGAGGAGTAGTCGCATCCCCAGGATGATGGCACAGATGCAGAACCAGCGTGCCTGGCTTGTCGGTGTGTACTGACTTTGTGCCATTGTGTGTGATCTGATCTGTAGTATTCCGCCCACTTTTCCAAGTCAGCTAATGTGCACTTGTCTGTCCGTAGGTGACTCGGGATACCCCAACATGCCGTGGTTGCTGACACCCCTCAGGAACCCTGTGACACCAGCCCAGATGCGCTACAATGAGGCACATGGTCGGACCAGGAGAGTGATTGAGCGGACATTTGGTCTCCTGAAGAGCCGCTTCCGCTGCCTGGACAAGACCGGAGGGTCCCCCCATATGCCCCTGCGAAAGTGTGCAAGATTATCATCGTCTGCTGCATGCTCCACAACCTGGCAGTGCGGAAGGAGTTGCCTCTCATCCAGGATGACAATTACCAACATCCGCCACCTGTGGAGGATCCTGGCCTGGACCACGATGCCAGTGATGATGATGATGATGATGAGGGTGATGTCCGCACACAGCTCATCACCAACTTCTTTAGCTGAATGTGAGTATCCTGAGGTGTCATGTCAATGATGTGAGTTGGCATGATATGTGTAGGTGGTGCTCTGGTGCTGTTGGAGTGTGTCCATGGGCTACTTGACTGGATGTGTGTTGCAATGTGTGCTTACAGGTGGGCTGTACTCCCCAACAGTGTTGACATGCTAACTTGGTTCAGGGTGGGTATCTTGTAACATGTATTGTGCATGAGTTTTGCTGTTCTGTCCTGTTCTCCATTGCTTTTGACTGTGTGTCATTTCTGTCCTTCACAGGGTACTTTCAGATTCGTTTGGTCAACTGTGTCCACCGACGACGTGATTGCACTTCCAGGGAGGTAGCTGTTGTGTCCCTACAGGTGATGTGCGCCACACCCATGGACTTCCTTCCGTCTACAGTTGTTGACTTTGTGCCCGCTGCCAGGTGGGATTACCTTGCATCTGTAGTGGTTACGACATGTTGCAACTGTGTAATAAACCTGTGCTTCACTTTGTGATGTGCGTTGTCTGTGGTCACACATTTGACTGCCATTTGCTTACTGCACCTGTGGGCTACTTGACTACAACTGGGAATGGGTGTGGTGTCTGTGCATTGCACCGTCTTCCCTGGCAACATCAGTGTAGGCAATGAGTCAGATGGCCTAGGTGTGTATGTGTTGTGTAGCCCTGGTGGTGTGTCTCCCTCATATGTGTCACGTTGCCTTTACTCACATGCCTGTGTTGTACTTGCTGTTGCAGTTCGCATACACAGTGTAATTTTGCAGTTCATCATCCCCATAACAGCACCCACGTTGGAATCACAACAGAGGCAAGTATGGTGTATTAGTGTGTTTATTGTGATACATTTGTGTGAATAGTGCATAGGATGGGTAGTGCTGTACATAAATCTTGCAATCAGAAGTTCCTAAGTGAATTGAAAGTCCTGGTAGACAAAATCCCCAGTATCGGGGCCACAGTTGTCTGAGACATTGGTCCAACTTGTACTCCCCATGCAATGTGTGGGAGTAGTGTTGCCGTCAACAGGGTGAACAGTCTGTGCACAAAGGTGAACATCCAGAACAGGTTCAGGCTTCCTGGGAGTTGCGCTTGGCCATCGGCCTCTCACTTGCCCCTCCTCGGATGACCCCTCCTCTTGGGGGGGGCCCTCAAGTACAGGCTGCTGCGGTGCAGGGGACTCTCTGCCAGAGTCATCCTCCCTCCCTGTGGCAGTTGCAGTTTGTTCAGCACCAGATGTTGTTGGCACACAGGGAGGTGTGGACTGGTTGCTGTTCATCTGGTGGAGGCATTGTAAAATGTCCCTGTGCACCGCCGTCATCTCATGCAGTGCATCCCACTTGGACTCCACGCGGGACATGTGTGAGTCCACGCGGGACATGTGTGACTCCACGTGGGACATGTGAGAGTCCAAGCGGGCATGATGGGCAGCCTGCTGCTGTTTCATGTCTCTGAGGAGCCCCACTACCTGGCTGAGATCTCCGGTGCTGGACTGGTACGCATCAGCTATGCGTACCAGTTGTGGGTCATCATGCACACCAGCAACCTCTGCAAGCAGCGACCTCTGTCTCCCACCTCTCCCACCACCCCTGCTGACATGTGCAGTGCGTGCAGTGGCATGCACAGATGACCCTGGTCCACCTTGGGGGTTGGTGGTGGTGGTGGTGGTGTCCATGGCCCCAGGTTGGTCCAGGGTCCCTGTGCTGGTGTTGCTCCTTGTTCTGTCCATGTCGGCAGGGATGGTATTTGTGGTGACAATCGTTGGAGGGGTGGGTGCAGGGGGTGCAGCTGGTGGTCCTGCTGGTGCTGCAGCTGGTGGTCCTGCTGGTGCTGCATGTAGACTTGCACCGGATGTGCCAGGTTGGTCTTCTTCGTCCGAGGAGGGCAGAGGCTGTACGACACCAGTGAGCTCCGCTTCCTCTTGAGCCTGGGACTGGGACTCCTCAGCGTCTGCTGCTGTGTCCCCATCATCACCTGTTTTTGGGAGACACACACAATGTATGTTATGTTTCTGCAGGCATCAATGGTTGACACACCTGACAGTTGTGACTGTGCCTCTGGGTGCGGGCCTGTACATTGCATTGTCCTAAGTCGTCACAGTCAGGGGTTGATTTTGGTGTGGCACATTGTCCTGCATTATTTGGGCATTTCTATGTATTTGTTGGGGTGTGAACATGGTCTGCATTGGTTGTATTTGGTTGACAGCCGGCCCTCCTTCCCACCCAGCCAGTCAGTTATCCCACCATGGACTGTGCCTGCATTGCAGGGAGTGGAAGTTGTCTCTCAGGATGTCAGTCAGTGGTGTCCTGCTGTTTGTTGGTGCACAGTTCCCAGCAGGGCCTTGTGCTCCCCGCAGCAGTAGCCAGTGTCAGCCATCTTGTGAGTCCTTCTCCACTCCCTGTGATGTGAGCATGGTTCAGGGTGGTGTTGATGGGACAGTTGTGGGGGTGACCAATATCTGTGACTGCCACTCCCATCATGCTATTGCCTCCACCCCACTTCCCAGCATTCCCATACTTACTTGCTTTTGTGGGGAGTTCAGTGTGTGTGGGTGTGAGAGCAATGGCAAGATGGCTGACAGTGGTGTCCTGCTGTTGGTTGGTGTGCAGTTCCCAGCATGCCCTTGTGCTCCCCACGACACAGCAACAGTGTCAGACATCTTGTGTGTCCTTCTCCACTCCCTGTGATGTGAGCATGGTTCAGGGTGGTGTTGATGGGACAGTTGTGGGGGTGAGCTATGTCTGTGACTGTGACTCCCATCATGCTATTGCCTCCACCCCACTTGCCAGCATTCCCATACTTACTTGCTTTTGTGGGGAGTTCAGTGTGTGTGGGTGTGAGGGCAATGGCAAGATGGCTGACAGTGGTGTCCTGCTGTTGGTTGGTGTGCAGTTCCCAGCATGCCCTTGTGCTCCCCACGACACAGCAACAGTGTCAGACATCTTTGATGGGCCTTTCCACTCTCTGTGGGATGTGCATGCGTGAGTGTGAGCTTGCTGGGCCATGTGGTGGGGGATGTAGAGCTGTGACTACGACTCCCATCATGCTATTGCCTCCAACCCCCTTCCCAGCATGCCCATGCTTCCTTCCTTTTGACTCTGCTTCCCTGTGGGGTGGGCTGCCTGTGCTGACAGGATGGCTGGGAGTGTTGTCCTGGCAGTTGTTTGGCTAAAAGTCCCAAGAGTGTCCCTGTGTTTCACACAACATAACCCAGGGTGGTGGTTCTTTGTGGGATCTTGAGTTAGGATGGGAGGCATTGCATTCTACCAGGTGGGTTCTGTGGAGTTTGTGTTGAGGGGGGGTGAGGGGAGGTGCTTGTGACTATGGTCAGTGCTGCAAGTCCTCCTTCCCACCCAGCCAGCCAGATATCCCACCATGGAACGTGCTTGCATTGCAGGGAGTGGAAGTTGTCTCTCAGGATGTCAGTCAGTGGTGTCCTGCTGTTTGTTGGTGCACAGTTGCCAGCAGGGCCTTGTGCTCCCCACAGCAGTTGCCAGTGTCAGCCATCTTGTGAGTCCTTCTCCACTCCCTGTGATGTGCGCATGGTTCATGGTGGTGTTGATGGGACAGTTGTGGGGGGGCAATATGTGTGACTACGACTCCCATGATGCTATTGGCTACACTGACTTGGCCAGCATACACAGAATTCCTTCCTTTCAGTGGTCTTCACTGTGTGTTGGTGTTGTTGTGGTGGCTACATGTCTGGATGTGTTTGTTAGTTCTATTTGTGCCACTGCCTAGCTGTAGTTGTAGTTGTGTTTGTACATGTGATGGCACAGTTGGATGTAACTTTTTTGATGGCATGTGTTGTGTTTATCTGACTGACATACACATTTTGGGATGATTCTGTTCTGGTTGCTGTGTAATTGCTATGAGTGCATGGTTTGACTCTCCCCTTGACAGTGATGTGTGTGTGTATTGTGGCAGAATATTGTGTACATTTGTTGTGTACTCACCAGGCTCTGGGATGTTCTCTAGTCCATAGACGCTCACTGGCGGAAGGATGGCCCGCACCTTCTCCTCCCAGGGCCTGAGGTTTACTGGCTTGGCAGGAGGGCCACTGCCGGTGTATTGGCTCAGGAGGTAGTCTTTCTTGAGCAGCTCCCGGACCCTCCTGCGTACGTCATACCACCTGTTCTGGATGTCGGTCTTTGTGCGCAGACATGGTGATTGTGCGTTCACCCTGTTGATGATCCTCTCCCACATCTTGGTTTTCTGGGAGATGGGGGTCTGTTGGACCAGTGTGCCAAACAGCTGTGGCTCTACCCTGAGGATCTCGTCTACCAGGACTTCCAATTCACAATCTAGGAACTTGTGATTCTTCTTGGGGGGCATGGTGATGGGTGGTGATGGTGAGTGATGTGTGTGTTGGTGTGCAGGTGAGGGTGTGTGAGTGTGTGTTTTGCTGGGTGTATGTGAGGTAGGTATTTGTTGGTGTGCTGATGGTGTGTGGCTTGTGTGAGGGATGAGCTGTGGGTGTGTGGTTGCTGTTTCTTGGGTGCTGGCAGTGGAATGGCATTTGCAAAGGATCATGGTTGTGATTTGTGTCCTTTATATGGGTGGAGTTGTGGGTGTGTCTTTGTTCTCTGTCCCCACCCCCCACAGTATTTATTGGCTTTGTAATTGCTTGTTTGGCCTTTTTTTGTGTGATTTTTCCTTTGTACTGTCTGTGCATGTTGAAACGTTCTTGTGACCGAGTCGGACCCTGCATTTGTCTCGTACGGTGTTCTCCGTTTCGTTCACGCTGTGTTTGTGCAGTTTTCTATGCTGCGTACCCGTCGGTCGCGGTGTTTTGTGTTACTTCGGCTCGGTTTTGTATGCGTGTCGGTCGTACAGCTTGTCCTTCGTCCGACTCGGTCGTGGTTTTCGCGCCTTGCATCGTACTTTGCGGTTTGGAGTTCGCGTGTACGTTTCGGTCGGATTTGTTCCGGGTGCGTGTCGGTCGGTTCGATTCGCGTGTTTTCCGGCCGGATTGCTGTTTTCCATGCGGCTCGGTCGTTCGGCTTGGGTTCTGTACGTGTCGGTCGGATTTTGCACGCTTTGCATCGTACTTGGCGTGTCGGGCGCCACAGGTACGTGTCGGTCGGTATAAATTCCGGCTCCGAGTCGGTCGGTGCTTTTTCCGGCCCGAATCGGAATCGACCCCATAATAATTACTATTCCCACTCCAGTCAGTATTAAGTCAGGGAAGATGCTGGACACTAAACATATAAAATTACTGTTCCCACTCCAGTCAAAATTAAGTCAGGGAAGTTGCTGGACACTAAACATATAACAATTACTATTCTCACTCCAGTGAATATTAAGTCAGGGAAGATGCTGGACATTAAACATATATAAATTACTATTCCCACTCCAGTCAGTATTAGGTCTGAGAAGGTGCTGGACATTAAACACATAATAATTACTATTCCCACTCCAGTCAGTATTAAGTCAGGGAAGATGCTGGACACTAAACATATAAAATTACTATTCCCACTCCAGTCAAAATTAAGTCAGGGAAGGTGCTGGACATTAAACATATATAAATTACTATTCCCACTCCAGTCAGTATTAAGTCTGGGAAGGTGCTGCACATTAAACACATAAAAATTACTATTCCCACTCCAGTCAGTATTAAGTCAGGGAAGGTGCTGGACACTAAACATATAACAATTACTATTCTCACTCCAGTGAATATTAAATCAGGGAAGGTGCTGGACCTTAAACATATATAAATTACTATTCCCACTCCAGTCATTATTAAGTCAGGGAAGGTGCTGGACATTAAACATATATAAATTACTATTCCCACTCCAGTCAGTATTAAGTCTGGGAAGGTGCTGCACATTAAACACATAAAAATTACTATTCCCACTCCAGTCAGTATTAAGTCAGGGAAGATGCTGGACACTAAACATATAAAATTACTATTCCCACACCAGTCAAAATTAAGTCAGAGAAGGTGCTGGACATTAAGCATATATAAATTACTATTCCCACTCCAGTCAGTATTAAGTCAGGGAAGTTGCTGGACATTAAACATATATAAATTACTATTCCCACTCCAGTCAGTATTAAGTCTGGGAAGGTGCTGGACATTAAACACATAAAAATTACTATTCCCACTCCAGTCAATATTAAGTCATGGAAGATGCTGGTCACTAAACATATAAAATTACTATTCCCACTCCAGTCAAAATTAAGTCAGGGAAGATGCTGGACATTAAACATATATAAATTACTATTCCCACTCCAGTCAGTATTAAGTCTGGGAAGGTGCTGCACATTAAACACATAAAAATTACTATTCCCACTCCAGTCAGTATTAAGTCAGGGAAGGTGCTGGACACTAAACATATAACAATTACTATTCTCACTCCAGTGAATATTAAATCAGGGAAGGTGCTGGACCTTAAACATATATAAATTACTATTCCCACTCCAGTCATTATTAAGTCAGGGAAGGTGCTGGACATTAAACATATATAAATTACTATTCCCACTCCAGTCAGTATTAAGTCAGGGAAGTTGCTGGACATTAAACATATATAAATTACTATTCCCACTCCAGTCAGTATTAAGTCTGGGAAGGTGCTGGACATTAAACACATAAAAATTACTATTCCCACTCCAGTCAATATTAAGTCATGGAAGATGCTGGTCACTAAACATATAAAATTACTATTCCCACTCCAGTCAAAATTAAGTCAGGGAAGATGCTGGACAATAAACATATATAAATTACTATTCCCACTCCAGTCAGTATTAGGTTGAAAAGGTGCTGGACATTAAACACATAGGGGCTGATTCCGATTCGGGCCGGAAATCTCTCCGACCGAGCCGGACCCGGAGAGATTTCCGACCGAATCGGACCCGTGCAGCCCGACCGAACGAGTACGATGCGCACGTATGCTATCGTACTCGAGTCGGTCGGACTCCCATTGAAGTCAATGGGAGCTGGTCGTACAACGCATACGCGGGCTCCCATTGACTCAATGGGTGCGAGGCGGACAAGGGCGCCCCCTACAGCGTGTACGCGGCGAAGCGACTCGCGCCGTACACGCACAGGTAGGGGGGACCCATGGGTCCCCCCTTTGTGCGACTCGCGCGGCTACGCATACAGGGGGGTCCGACATGGACCCCCAAAGTACGGCTCCGACTGCTCTTTCAAGCCGGAGTGCGCGCGGCACGCATCGTACTTACCCGGCCGGGGAACGTCTCCATTGCGCGGTGCGAGTCGAGTCCGAGCGAGTCGGTCGGTGCGGTTAGACCCGGGAACGAGTCGGTCGGAGCGGTCGGGACACCCGGATGAGTCGGTCGGCGATTTCGCAACGTACTCGCTCGCCCGGACGCGCGTACGAATCGGTCAGGAAATAGGGCTCCGAATCGGATCCGGTTAAGCCGAACCCGATTCGGAGCCCTACCGGCCGAGATCGGAATCGGCCCCATAATAATTACTATTCCCACTCCAGTCAGTATTAAGTCAGGGAAGATGCTGGACACTAAACATATAAAATTACTATTCCCACTCCAGTCAAAATTAAGTCAGGGAAGGTGCTGGACATTAAACATATATAAATGACTATTCCCACTCCAGTCAGTATTAAGTCAGGGAAGGTGCTGGACATTAAACATATATAAATCACTATTTCCACTCCAGTCAGTATTAAGTCTGGGAAGGTGCTGGACATTAAACATATATAAATAACTATTCCCACTGCAGTCAGTATTAAGTCTGGGAAGGTGCTGGACATTAAACACATAAAAATTACTATTCCCACTCCAGTCAGTATTAAGTCAGGGAAGATGCTGGACACTAAACATATAAAATTACTATTCCCACTACAGTAATTATTAAGTCAGGGAAACTTCAGGACACTAAGGGGCAGATTCCGATCTCGGCCGGTAGGGCTCCGAATCGGATTCGGCTTTACCGCATCCGATTCGGAGCCCTGTTTCCCGACCGATTCGTACGTGCGTCCGGGCGAGTGAGTACGATGCGAAAACTCCGACCGACTCGTTCGCGAGACCCAACCGCACCGACCGACTCGTACGCAAAAACCGACCGCTCTGACCGACTCGCTCGGACATGCCTCGCACCGCGCAATGTAGACGTTCCCCGGCCGGGCAAGTACGATGCGCGCCGCGAGCAGTCTGACCGACTCGCGCCGTCCGGCTCGAAGGAGCAGTCGGAGCCGCACTTGGGGGTCCGTGTCGGACCCCCTGTACGCGTAGCCGCGTGAGTCGCACACAGGGGGACCCATGGGTCCCCCTACCTGTGCGTGCACGGCGCGAGTCGCTTCGCCGCATACACGCTGTAGGGAGCGCCCTTGTTCGCCTCGCACCCATTGAGTCAATGGGAGCCCGCGTGCGCGTTGTGCGACAGGCTCCCATTGACTTCAGTCGGAGTCCGACCGAATCGAGTCCGATGGCATACGTGCGCATCGTACTCATTCGGTCGGGCTGCTAGGGTCCGATTCGGTCGGGAAATCTCTCCGAGTCCGGCTCGGTCGGAGAGATTTCCGGCCCAGAATCGGAATCGGCCCCTAAATATATATATTTTACTATTTGAACAACCTCACCATTATCCCCTAATAACCCAACATCCCAGTACTAAAAAAACCTATAATTTCTATTTTTAATTAACTTTATTTCTTCAAATTAATTCCAAATTTTTAATTTAGAATTTAATAATTAATTTTAGAATAATATTTAAATAACACTCCCCACCCTTATCCCCTAATAACACAACATCACACTTCTAAAAAACAAAATATATTTCCTTTTTATAATTTCACTTTCTAATTTTTAAAAATTTGCTATTTAAACTTTTTTATTTAAATATATCAATTCATATAACTAATCTTAAAACACTCCCCAACCTTCTCCCCTAATAACACAATATCCCACTCTAAAAACAAAATTATTTTTTCGAATTTTAAATTTAAATTTCATATTTTAAATTATTTCCAAAATTCGAAATTTTAATTTCATATATAAATTTTATACTAATATTTTAAAAACACTACCCACCCTTATCCCCTATTAACCCAACATCCCACTCCTAAAAGAAAACATATTTTTTATATTTTTTTCTAAATTTCGTTTTTGTAAATAATTTCTAATTTTAAATAAATTTTATTAATATGTAAATTTTATCCTAGTATTTTTAAAACACTACCCACCCTTATCCCCTAATAACCCAACATCCCGCTCCTAAAACAAAACATATATTTTATATTTTTAATATAAATTTCGTTCTTGAAATTAATTTCTAATTTAAAAAAATTTAAATTAATATCTAAATTTAAACTAATATTTTTAAAATACTCCCCACCCTTATCCCCTAATAACCCAACATCCCGCTCCTAAAAAACCCCATATATTTTATATTTTTAATATAAATTTCGTTTTTGAAATTAATTTCTAATTTAAAAAAAATTAAATTAATATGTAAATTTACACTAATATTTTTAAAATACTTCCCACCCTTATCCCCTAATAACCAAACATCCCGCTCCTAAAACATATATTACAAAAAAAATGTTTATACAATTTCAAACAAATATTCAAACAATTAAAATAATACAAAATTAATAACAATACAGAATATTTAAATATTAACAAAAAAATGATATTTTACACTTTCTATATTTTTTTGTCGATATTTTTTACAACGCTAACTATTCGATATTATCTATTGACGATATTACTTGTTCGATATTTTATACTTCGATATTTTTTAAATAAAAAAAAACGATATTTTTGACTACGATATTCATTAATACGATATTATGAGACATTCGATATTACAACTTCGATATTACTGCAATTCGATATTTAGGATTCGATATTATGTCTATTCACCCTGACCCCACTAGAGCAGTTAAAATGATCCATGGTTTTTCACTCCTGTGTGTATCTAACTACTGCGGTAGTGTTAAAATGTGGGCCCATTAGGGTATTAGTTATTGCCGGATCCACCCCGAGCTCTCCAAGGAGTTTCCAGAGTTTACAGTGGTTCACTCGATCAAAGGCAGCAGTGAGGTCCATAAAAGCTAGATACAATGCCCCCGATTTAGCTATGGTGTATTTTGCAATTATAAGGTAAAGGTTGAGGCATTGATCTGTAGTGGATTTACTGGCTCGGAACCCATATTGTACATCTGATATTATTAGGTTGGCCTCTGCCCATTCAGACAACTTATTCAGTAGCACCCGACCCAGAACCTTCACTGTCACGTCAATAAGAGATATGGTGCGATAGCAATGTGGGCTGTCTCTATCTCCCTTCTTAAAAATCGGTACAATGGTGGTGGTAGACCATGATGCTGGCTTTGCTGATGCTACTGCCACATTTAAAACCCTCACTAGGAGAGGGGCCCATATCTCTGTATTGCATTGGAAAAGGTCTGGCGGGATCCCATCTGGTCCAGGCGCCTTATTCCGCGAAAGTCCCTCAATTCCTAATCTCACCTCATCCAAAGTAAAGATAATGGGATCAGATCTCTGATCAGAGTTTAATTCCTGTAATTGCTCCTCTCTGTGTGAATGATTATACACTCCCTCAAAGTGAGCCTGCCATTGCTCTGGTAAAATATTATGGCTTGGCCCTGGCTTATTCAAATCTTTAAAACATGGGTTGTTAATGAACCTCCAGAAACAGGTAGAGTCCTTTAGTTCAGATATCTCTGTTAGGTCGTCCCAGGCTTTCTTTTGCAGTTGCCGCTTCCGCACTTGATGGCTTGCTTGTACATTTTACGGCAGGCCACCACCCGACCCCTGTCTCTCGGTATCTGTTTAAGGGCCATCTTAAGATCTCTAAGGGCTCGGGAGCACTGCCCGTCAAACCATCTTGAGACATCCATGCTAGGAGAGTTTGCCGGCACTGTTAATAAACCATCCACTAATTGTGTAATAGCAATAAATGCCTGAACTACTTCTTCCCCTTGCACTTGTGGGTCTAAGCATTTCAAAATCTCCTGTTTGCCTACACTAAAAAATGAATTATTAAAAGCAACACTATCGACCTGTACCCAACGTAACCGCCTACCTTGGTCAGTTGCAGAGATGGTTCCCCAGTTATCCTATGGGGTACAGGCTGATTCCAAGGGGCAACGAGTCACATGGTCACAGGATTATGGTCACTAAATGTACTATGGTTAATATTAAAAAGGGATATAAACCTCCTCAATGTAAGAGACACAAATATAAAAATATAAAATCAATAAATGATGAGCAGCCTCTGCCTTTATAAGTCGGGGGCACACCTGAATCTGGGTGGGTATCGATCAGGTCCAGAGTATGAGTTAGGCCATAAGTGTTTAAGAGGACACTCAAATCCCGCCCTTCCCGAGTTTGTTCCATATGCGGTCCCTCACTTAATGTGAAGGTGGACCAGTCTCGATGAGTCACCATTAGGTTGGGGCACAGATGACAATTGAGGTCTCCCACTAGGATTAGTTGAGACTGCGACAGGCCTTCCCCCTGGGTTTGCTCCAGCTGTCTGCTTAATTCGACCAGGCTAGCCGATCCCTGTGAGTGTGATCTCGCATTATAAAAATGTATTACAACCAATCAATATGAGTTACTCGATAATGTGAGTCCTTGAACGACATCAGAGTCCCACAATAGGGTCTTCCACCTACCGTGAATCCTGAGGTCTATGAACACAATTAAACCCCCCCTTGCTCTCCCTGCACTCGACCTTATTGTTGGGCAGAAAAAAGTTTTATAACCCTCTATAAAAAAGTTATTAACTGGCTCCCACGTTTCCTGAATACATATTATATGAAAATCTCTAATGTATTGGAGCCACGGCTCATCCCAAAACTTGCTGGCTAAAGCTGCCACGTTCCACAAGACTATTTTTAAATCACCCACAATGCGCCCACCCTGATTGAAGGAGGGGGCGGTGGTAGCCATCTCTGCACTACATAGTCCCATCTGACTATGGTCCCTGAGCTCGGGAGAGATTCCTGGTATTTCCCCAG
Organism: Calotriton arnoldi; assembly: GCA_963921515.1. NCBI lineage: Eukaryota > Metazoa > Chordata > Amphibia > Caudata > Salamandridae > Calotriton > Calotriton arnoldi. The sequence goes on along the minus strand of CAWUFW010013892.1, from coordinate 288,150 downwards.
AATTGGTCTCCTCCGTCACGCATGGTTCACCAGGGGGTGTGACCTAAATGTCAGTAGCTCTGCCCATACCCTCCCCCAGTTGTAGTCAGTCTATATCGTTTAGATCCCTCAAGGGGGCGAATGCATTGCGTAATGTCGGGAGTCCCCCGTCCAGGGTAGAACCCTCTTCATGCACAACAAAGTGTTAGGGTGGTATAGGACTAAAAGGTGGCCTATAAAAGGTAATGGTTTAATCCCTGATTCTACTGAAAATGATTGCAGGGAGTGAGACAGGATCTTGTGGGCCAGTTCTGGGTGCCTAAGCATGACAATCACGCTGTCTCCTGTAAATATTTTCCTGTTCCTGCCAATCCAAGCTACCCTCCTGGCCATCAGAAGGTGTCTGTGCTCAGCCATATTAAACCTTGCATATTTGCATAACCAGTGCATTACTTTATTAATCAACTGGTCGGTGGACTCGTCCTTTGCGCTGTTCAGTACTGGTACACCTGCCAGGACCACAGTATAAGGGCAGCTCGCTGGTGGGAGATCTAAGACTGGTAGGTCTGGGGTATTAGGGGCAAACACACTATCCCTACTGGCTGACCGTTGTTGTGGCTGGTGACCCCTTTGATTCGGCCCACTATTATGGGTTACCAGAGGTCCGGATAGACTTAACCCCAAATTCGAAGCCTGTGTCACAAACCCTGTTACGCCAGGGATCTGGGTCTCTGTGTGTGCCACTACAGGGGGAGTTACTGGTTGAGCATCCTTGTGATGGGAAACTGTGCTCTGCGTGACCAAGCTAAGGGGAGACAATGCTTTATCAATTTTGCCAAGAGTTACTCTAGTGTCATCCAAAACTTTAGTGATTTCATTAAAAAAGCTATTCAATAGACCAGTCACTGTTTCCACAATTTTTTGTTTCAAGGGCCCCCATAATTCTTCAAAGACCTTGGCGTCCTTAATGTCCAAGCCTGCAGTGCCTTCCCCTTTCTTTACCGGAATTATTTTCTTATTAACTTTCCGTTGTTTCTTAGGAGCGGGGGCCACTTAAATCCGCACCATGGGTAAGGGTCATCGTAGCACTAATCCATGTGTTCTGACCAGCAGCAGTGTTAATTAGGCTAGCGCCAGGGCTAGGAACCCCTGGATCCTCCTCTTCCTGACCTTGTCCCGGGGCTCCCTCCAAAGACTTTTCAGCCGCCCGGCCCGAGAACTCCCCCAGGAGCGATGATACTACCCCTGCCTTTTCTAGAGAGAGGCGCCTCTCTGCCTGGTCTATTTCTTTAGTAATTGCCCCCACTGCTTTTACCAAAAATGAGTCAATGGTTCCCCAGTTGAGTCCTGTGGGGAGCACGTGGGTGCGCCTTTCCTCTTCCCAATGGTGCTCTTAACCTTTGAACCCCCCTCCCAGACACGGGGCAAAATGATTACGATAATCCAGAGGGATGGAAAAAGTACTCACATGAGCTGGATCTACAATCAATGTCCTGCAGTCAGCCACAAGCCTCTTCCTTGCCCTCCCAGCTCCTTGCCGATGTAAAACAATGCGAAGCTGCTCTGGCCGTTGCTGCCAGCTGCTGTCCGGATGCCGTCCCGCTTGCATGGAACCAAGAGGGTAAGCCCAGCCCGGCCACAGTCGGCCGCGGACAGGCGCAGACGGGCCCCCTTTGCCTGGGCTTCACCCTGGCGCGGCCCGGGGACGTCCGTGCGCGTACCGTGCTGCGGGAGGCCCTGGCCCTAATAAGCGCCTCCAGGTGCAGGCGATGAGTCACGTTGGAGGCACTCAGGCCACAAAGAATGCTGGGGTCTGGAGTCCCCTCCGGTTCGAAACGGTCTCCCACGCTGCAGGAGGCCCTGGCCCCTAATAAGCTCCTCCAGGCGCGGGTGATGAGTCACGTTGGTGGCACTCGGGCCGCAAGGAATGCTGGGGTCTGGAGTCCCCTCCGGTTTGAAACGGTCTTTCAAACTTAATTTGTAACATCTTACAAGTATAATTTTCCATTGGGACAAGATGGAGAAATGGAGTTTAGGCTCTCTGAACTCAGAATTTACTAACACATCTTTTTAGGAAGATGGTTTTTAAATTGTGTGTTTGAAAATGCCACTTTTAGACAGTAGGCATTTTCTTGTTTAACCATTCTGGGTGCCTCTGCTGTTTGTGTATTGACTGTCTGGTTTTGGAGTGACAGGAAATGGGGATGTGCATTCACTGTAGACAGCCACAAGGGGGGTTGAGGTGTGTCCTGCCTTTCCTGGGTGACTCATAGCTGGGCTGAATAGACCTTGTCTGTATTTAGAGGGGTGGGAGGAGTTTCACTAGCACCTGAATAGGCAGTGTCTCCACTGTACAATGCTGTCTCCACCTCCTGTAGTGAAGCTGGGCCAAAGAGGGCAGAACTGGTTTGGACTGGGCTCAGAGACCCTTGCCACAAACAGAACAAAGAGAAAATGAGGTATAAGTATTGGACCTTAAACCCCAGAGAAATTGATCACTTCTGGACTCAAGAGGAACCTCTGCCAAGGAGAAGAGCTGGAGAGCTGTAAGGAGGAGTACTGCCCCTTTGCTGTTTGTGCTTTGCTGGGTTGGCCTGCAGTTGCTGCTTCTGCCAAGAAGAGGACAGGAACTTTGCCATGAACCTGCTCGAAGAAGAATCTACAGGGGCTTGTGTGTGCTTGCCTCCAGTTCTGAAGTCTCAGGGCCACAAAGACTTCACTTGCACTCACTGTCCAGCATCTGGACTCCTCTGTGGACTCCTGTGTTCAAAAGGGCCCCAATTCCAGTTCCTGGGCCCTGAGAATTGTGTGGTTGATGCTGCAAAGCAAGAAAAAACAACCCCAATCCATCAGCGACGCCGCCAGTGATGCCGCGACCTACAGCAAGGCCGAGGGCACTGCACATGAAGTGCACAACACATCGCCCTGCCTGCACTGCAGCTCCAGAGCCATTCGATGCCATTCCATGCCATTCAATGCCTGCAGTTATCGCTTTTCCCAAGACCAGCGCTCACACCGGTGCCGTCACCACCAGCATCCCTTTATTGTGGAGCCAATGACCGATGAGGGTGACTTCACAAACTCTTCGCCTCACCAGAACTGACGCCTCACTACCGACGCCACCTAACTTCCCCTGTCCTGGATTCGATGCCTTGCCTCCTCATGGACTCGACACCTCACCTCTCCCGTGGCAACCAGGGAAACGGCTTTGCTTTGGCACTGACGCCTCACCGCCACAATGCTGTGCATCGTCCATAGACTTCGTTTCCAAGATACTGTTGTTTGGGGGTCCTTGCAACTTCATGCCCAATGTAGCGCACCTCGCAGTTGGCTCCTTACTCTGGATTGTTTTCCCTGTCACAACGTCATAATAGCCACAGGTGGAGCTATTTGTTTCTACAAGTGCTATTTCTGAAATAACTGTTCTAAAGGTCATATTTTGATACATGTATGGTGAATTTTTGTCGTTTTGGTCTTGTTTGGTTTAGATAAAGATACTTTATTTTTCTAACCTGGTGTGGTGTCCATTTGTGATGTTTTCACTGTGTTACTGTCTGTTTGGGTTCAAATACTTTACACATTGCCTTTGGGATAAGCCTGCCTGCTCATGCCAAGCTAGCAAGGGGGTGAGCAGGGGTTATCTAAGGTGTGTAATCCCCTTACCCTGACTAGAAGCAAGGGTCCCTACTTGGACAAAGGTGCATGCCTCTGCCAATTAGAGACCCACATTTCTAGCACTCACTCAATATCCAGAACAAATAAAGCAATGTACGACCTCTGATCGGACGTGGATACCCAGGCTTCACAAATGGGGGTGTTGTGTGGAGAGGTTGGCGGTCCCACTTCACATGACGAAACAATGTCTGAACAGCATATACTCTCAATGGCAGTAGAAAGGAGAGCAAAATACACCTCAGCCGCATTCCTGAAACCACCACTTCCATTCGACACAGCCAAGAAACAAAACATTGGTGCGAGGTGGGCTACATGGATCAAAACGTTTGATGAGTTCATAAAAGCGCTAGAAGAAGAAGATTAGAAAATCAATAAATATTTGAAAAACCTTGCAGATGATGGAGTGAATGAAGTGCTAAAGTCTCACAAACTGATGCAACATCGTACCGACAGATAAAGGAGGAGTTTGAAGCCAAATTTAATCCAATGCCGAATATCAACTATGAAAGATAAACCTTCAGCCAAGCACAACAACAAGCTGGTGAAATGATGGATGAATTTGTTGAAAGACTTGACACACTTATTAAATACTATAAGTTCGGCAACTTTAATGATGAAGACTCCGTGCATCTCAGAATCATCATTGGTTGCCTCTCTGATTCCTTTAGAAGACGCATGTTGAGATACACACTCAGTTTTGAGAAAATGCTGATGGCTGCGAGAGCAGAAGAATGAGCAGAATGGCAAGCTGCTGACATGGAAGCAGGAATGGTGCATAATGGATCAGCGTTAACTGTGAAAAGCAAGCACAAGCGAAAAACAGGTGCATGAAAATTGACGTCTTCAAAGAAAACAAAGCTGTGATTACGATGTGTATTTTACTTTCCACATGAAGGGAAATGTCCTGCCATAGGACAAGTCTGAAATGTTGGGGGAAAAAGAACCATTTCATAACAGTGTGCAGAGCCAATGAAAAATCAAGAGCATCATGGCAGAGAAAAAGATGGATGCCAGAATGTTCCAGAAGCAATCTAGCCACACCCACAAAGGCCAAAAATCAACATCAGCTAAGCCTATCATTGTCACATTCATTGTGCAAAGGTTCTTGAATGTCATCACGAAGCACCGATGAAGAAAATGGATGTACGCTGATGATGTCCACCGAAGGACTACATGCCCATGCCTCTTGGAAAGAAGATAGAAAATCAAGGAAAATGCACCAAGCAAAGCAAAGGACTTCATTTGTACACTGTCCTAAAATCACCTTGAAAGTGAAAAGTTACCCAATAACCTTCACTATAGACAGTGGTGCATTGATTAACATCATGCCAGTAAAACAATTTAACAGCCTCTCCCCTATACCAAGATTCCCCCCTCTCAGACCCAAAGGTATGTACGTGGGCCGCTTACAAACCGCTACAAAGTCAAGGGTCATTCACGGCAACCATGCGACACAAAAAGATGTCAGTGAGAGCCACCATTCATGTTCTACAAAGAATTCCTTTAAGTACATGTTTGCTCAGCTTTACCACCACAGCTGGTAGTCATTGATGAATATTCAAGTTTTCCCCTGATGGAAGACCTATCTTCAACAACCCATGACAAAGTTAAAGAATGGCTCAAATGATATCTTTGCAGCGTGGGGTATTCCAGCAATTCTCAAATCTAACAATGGACCACCGTTCAATAACAAAGAGTTCAAAGAATTTCCTGATCAGCTCTATGTAAACCATCAAAGGAGTATACCCCTCTGGCCTCAAGCCAATAGTGTTGTTGAGCAATTCATAGGCACCCTCAAGAGGGTGATTTGATGAGCATCGATGAAAGTTATCGATCTGAACCAAGACCTGTGCCAGGCCATTCGGGCCTATTGATAAATTCCTCACTCCACAACTGTTGAGAGTCCAGTCACCTTGCTATTTGGGAGAGCTATCAGCACACAACTACCTCAATGGACAGCAGATCAATCAATGAATGCAGACAAGGTTCACATCACCGACGTTAGTTACTCACAAAAGCAAAATGAAAGTGTATGCCAACAACCACCGACGCGACGCGCCCAGAAACAGACTTCGACAAAGGAGACTGCATTCTGGTTAAACAGAGACAGAAACAGAAAACTGACACTTCATTTGACGCTGACCCATTGTGGGTTATAGCGCACAAAAGGACACATGGTGACAGCACATCGCCCTGAAAGTACATCGCATGGGACACATCACACTTCAAACACCTACCTCAACAGTTGTCAATGCCTGAGGCTATGATTGAGACAACCCCACTCACTGGTCTTGCTCAATCATCTGAGCCTGTGCCCCTGGCACCTGATCAGGGTGAACTTTATTCATCTCAGGTCACCCGAGCTGGCAGACAAGTGACAGCATCTTGCAGACTAATTGAGGAGATGCAATTTTTAATGGTATCCGCCACTTTTTATTTAACAAAGGGGAAGGCGTAGTGTTTTGATGATGTGCACTCTAAGACCCTTGCGGTTCTGGGTGGACTCTGTACAGGAACTATATAATGTGCTGGGAGGTGTTAAGGTGTGGCCAATGGAAGTATGATGTTATCATGCAGAGTTTGAATGTGTGTTGGAGAATAAAGGCATCTATGAATCAGCTCCATGTTTGGCTTATTTCATTTACATGCTCTAGGGCTGGTTAAGACTCCACACCCACCATTCACACAAATTTACAACATTTATGGTAAATATCACAATACTACCATTCTCCTCATTTAGGCACTGCTCCTGAACAAACTAAGGGGCATATTAGCAAGGGCTGGCGATATAATTATCGCCGCTTTAGCGTCCGTTTTTGGGCGAAAAGCGGTGATAATTATATCGCAATATCATCAAGGACACGCTAGCGCGTGTTTCCTTGATGTAGAGCCCGTTTTTTCACAGCCTCGCCTCGCATCGCTAATGAGATGCAAAGAAGGCGTGGCTGTGAAAACAACACATGTTAATATCGTGAAGGCAGCTTCGCGATATTAACAAGGAGGTGCAGCGATAAAAAGAATCGCGCTACCTCAGCCTTAACTCAGGAATTTAACGTCTGTTAAATTCCTGACTAAGGCATACTTTTAATGGGAGATGGATTATGCTGATACGACCACAGGGTCGTATCAGCAATGTTATCGCTGTGTTCAATGGAACATCGCTGGAAAACCAGTGATGTTCCATTGAAAACTACCGCTTATCGCTAAAATATTATCGCCATAGCGCTATGCGTTGTAAATATAGCGTTATCATGGCGATAATATTCAGCGATAGCCAGCGATAATATTTCTATCGCTATGTACGGCCAGCGATAATTATCGCTGGCCGTTGATAATATGCCCCTAAGTACATCTTACCAAGAACTGCTAACAATAACCAAATAATAGAAAACAGAACTTACTCCCAAAAATAATAAAGATCTTGAGCAAGCCGTGAGAAAAACAATAATGATAGCATTATCCACATACATCCATGCAAGAATGTTATGGAGGTACCTACAATGGTTAACACTTATCACAGAATATTCAACAAATGTACAATTCTCATTTGAAATAGGAAATTGAATAGATCTAGCCTATGTGTTAAATATACACTATGATTTACTCATCGAGTCACCCATCTTCCAAACAAATGAAAAAAAACTATCCCCATTACTAGACTATTTCGAAAACACTTGGGTTGGATGCATGTACCGCTCAGGTGACAGGTGGCAACCCAAGTTTCATATTCTCTGGTGGAACATGTACAAGAGTATTCTTCTAAGAAGAGAAAACACACAATGCTGTGGAAGCATTGCACCATTCCTTCCACGTAACTCTTGAAGGAGCCACTTAAACACTATATAAATTGATAGAGATACTAAACAAAAGAGCAAAGCCATCAAGAGCTCAGAAGAACACAATCTCTGACACAATTGAACTCCAAAATATCAAAGCAAACAAGACAGATGCATAGATTGGTAAATGTAAGAAAGTGGATTATTAGTTGGGATGGATAGTAGTCTACCACAAGTAATAATGAAACTATTCTTGTTAAGCCCAGTAAAGGTTTCTTTCAGTAATTGAAACCTGAGCTAAACCCCTGGTAGCTATGACACAGAGCAGTCAAGCTTAACCTAAGAAAATGTGTGAAGCATTTAGAAGTACCAAACCAATAGAAAAGTAACAAATGGAACACAATAAAAATCCTATTCCAAACTACAAAAATAGAGAGCATTTTAATGAATAAAAATACATCAAATGAAAGAAAATCCAAAAATGGGAACCTTGGATATGAATTGGGAAGGTTTTAAATAAAAGTAGTACAAAAAAGCTTAAAGTGCCAATGGCATGCAACTGATCGTGTTAGACTGGGACATGGGTACGGTTTGAAGCCGACTGCAATGTAGTGGGTCAGCTATGAGGAACAGGTTGAAACTAGTCACAGAATTACTATCGGAATCAGAAAACTTTCAAGAGTTCGAGTCCTCAGCAGAAAAAGGCTGCAGGCTAGATCAGAAGACTGGCTCATCGGCGATAAGTTCACAAAGGATAATGTGCCAGTGAAGGAATTGACGCCAGCGGGAAAAGCTCTGAGTGGGAAAATTCGAGAGTTCACACCCAGAAACCTGTCAACGGCGATTGGATGCTGTTTGGTGCTGGGTCTACTGAAGACTTCTACATTCAGACTTACGGCCTGATTCATATCTTGGCTTTATAGATATTCTGTCACCACAGCAATAGAGTGTTCATACCACCAAGACTGTGGTCTACCTGCCCAAATTAATTTTGGCAGACCTTTGGTTTAATCACGGCGGAGACTACTCTGTCTCCACCGTGATGAAAGCCCTTTGATGGCCCGGCAAAGTAAGAGCTGTCAGGGAGTGACCTCTAGTCCGCCCACCTAATTTAGATTAGTGAAATTAGAGGTCAGCTTTCACAGCCCATCACCACCACTGGTGGTAACAGGCAGTGAAAACTACAAAACGCTCTGCTCTGCTTGAAAGAGGACTAGCATGGCGAGGGGAGCATTGTCTTTTTTATTTTCAGAAAGAAAATCCCACTTCAGGATTTTCTTTTTTGAAGATAAAAAACAAAACAGGGGGGCGTGGCCAAGATGGCGAACGAGTAGGACGCGCCTGCTTGTAGCTCCGTCTCGCCAGCTGGGCCCGCTGTCCAAGCTTTGAGTCGCAGGGCCGCCGTGGCTGTAAATCAAGAGTACCGGTTGGCCTGAGGCTAGGGGCTTCCTGTGGACTGACTCAAGAGGGAGAAAGGGTGAGAAATCGGCGCCTGCAGTGAGGAGTACGTGGCCGGTGAGCAGGCCTGATCGAAATCGGGGCCTACCATAGAGAGGCGGCACTGGAGTTCAGAGAGCTGCGGAGGTGTTACTGACGAGCGGGTCCCAGGACCTGCGCAGACAGTGATCGGCGCTGCTGAGGTTCCTGGCTGGCGTTGTGTCCCTGCGCCGGCCCGATCTGTGGCTACTGAGAGGTCTCTCGCCGGCCGGCTTGCGTTGAGGACGGCCGATAGACTGAAACTAATTGGCAGAGGAGGGCGAAGGCCCATGAGCACAACAAAGATGCGCACTATGAGCAGGCACCGGAAGGGGTGAGGAGGTGCCCCGAGCTGTCAACGAGGCAACGGAGGAAGAAACGATCGGCGGTCTCGCGGAGCCCGACGTCAGGCAGGTAGGTAGGGCACGGCCTTCGGGACTCGTCGTGCTGCGGAGGGCCTGCGGGAGGCCGAGAGGGCCGGAGCAGCTGCGGAGATCAGACGAGAGAGCCTCCAAGCCCCCTGAGACCGCAGACTACATCAGCTTGGGTCTCCAGTGGGGGCTGTGACTGCGCGTCGGCCTGCCCTGCCTTAACAACTTAAATCTGGACCCGCTGTCAGCCGGACCGCACTTGGGCGGGCCGGGAGGCTGAGATAGCCAGGTAGCGGCGGCTGAAGAGCCCACAAATAAACCAACGCCCACAGGGCTACGGTGCCGGAGGGGGTGCGGAGGTTCCCCGAATCACAGGAGGATAAAGCAAAAGGTCCTGAGGTGCCTGACGCAGGCGGGCTGGGCGCGGCCTGTGGGCCCATATTCACAGCAAAGCCTATGGAGCAGAATCGACCTGGGGCATGGAGTCCGCACTCCTTGAATCAGACCCTGTTATAAGAGGATGACCTGAGCAAGGGGAAGAGACGGCTGGGAGAGAGGAACGTAGTGTGCGTCGGCCTGGAATACAACAGCACCCGCCACCATATCAGCCGGCACAGCTGGAGACTTGCCTGAAGGTGAGGGGGCTGAGAACATTTACATACAGGGTGAACATGGTGAAGGGCAGGAAGAGGCACATGAAAGGCCTCACTGGTAATTGAACTGTGGGGCTTAATCTTCAAACCCGGCTCACAGGGAAAGGGGGACTGGTACCTCCTACCAGTGCTAAAGCACACAGGCCTGGACAGCATTACTAATAAGCCACTCGGGACCTGAGCCAGAAGTAATCAGCCTGGTCAAGAAGGGGGTCATTAAGCTGGTGATAGCCTGAGCTGGAGGGCCTTAGTCATGACAGAAGAGTTAATAGATAGGGGGGTCGGGACCAAACTGTCTCTCTGGCGGTCACCCCACGGAGTCTGCTGGGGTCCATGTGCCGAGACCGGAAGATAACAGTTTGGCCAAGCGAAGTGTTTGAACTGCTGGGAGCGGACCCTCTCCTGAGCCGAATCAGAGCCAGAGCAGTACCCACAAGATGGCCATGGTGAAGGGGAAAAAGGACCGCTCTGTAAAAGATCTCTTGCTCAAGACGGCTAGTGGGGGCTCGACAGACACAAAGCGCAGCGGAATCAGGAGATTCAGAGGACCCCCTCACACGCGCCTTTATAGAAACCCTATTCGCTACACTACGGGAGGACTTGAAGTCATTGAAAACGGACCTAATTCACTAACTAGGAGAGGTCAGGAAGGATGTAGATGCGCTAGGAGACAGAGTTGATATGCTGGAATCAAAAGGTACAAGTAGAGATGAAGAGTTGGAACAATTACAACAAGAAGTCATTTGTCTCCGAGAACAACACCTTGATCTCCAAGCACATGCCGAGGATCTTGAGAATCATTCGAGACAAAATAACATTCACTTGAGGGGGGGTTCGCACGGAGCGGAGGGTCAGTCCATTAGTGCATACTTGGAGAATATCTTTAGATCGGTACTGGAGGGTCCGGAAGAAATGGAGATCAAGCTGGACCAGGTGCATCGGGTGGGGCCCAGGAGACCATCCCCAGCTTCTCCTGCAGACATCTTAGCATGTGTTCATGACTTTACACTGAAGGAGCGGATACTACAGAAAGCTAGAGACTCTCATCCGATTCAGTTTCAAGGGCTACAGATCACCCTCTTTTAGGATTTGGCGGCCTCCACGTTGTTAAAGAGGAAACCTTTCCAGCCTGTCACAGCGCACCTCCGCGCTAACAAGATCCTGTATTCATGGGGCCATCCTTTTCGCCTCATTTTCCGATGGGAGGGGAAGGCTCACCAGATTCGTTCACTTAAAGAGGCGCACCAAGTCTTTGGGATATCAGAAGATCCAGCAACTAGTCCACCGAGGTTGAATAACTAGAAAGAAGGGAGTGACAGGAACAGATGGAGGACAGTGGGGCCTGGTCAGGGCCCACTATGACAGGACCCAGAGACTATCGCAAAAGAAAGACAGGCGGTATTGGCGTAACTGGGGGAGGACTCGACCGATCCAGCCTGAGTGGATATACACGCTGGAACACAATGCACCCATGATGAGGCCGGCTCCTATGGTCCCACGATGTTGGATTCAAGCGGAGAGTGGGTCCAGGAGAGGCAGGGCGGCGGGGTGATCCGAGCCGCTTCCTCCCCCTTTCCATGGGTTTGACCTCCCAGGACTATAATACATTCTTAATTATTTTGTTATTTGTTTGGGGTTTTTTGGGTGTTTCTTTCTCCCGTGCCCCCGAGTCCCAGCCGTTTGCACCGAAGTACGGGGTTTCTACTCTCATGCAGCTTAGGATTGATCCCTTTAGCACAGCCACTCAGCTCAGCCCACTTAGCAAACTCTTTAAGTAAAATCTTAAATGGGTATAGATGTTGCACACTCTTAAAATTCGTACCCTAAATGTTAAAGGGCTCAACAACCCGGTGAAAAGACAGGCCTTACTTTCCTACTTAGAAAATTCAGGGGCCCCCATTTGCCTCTTGCAGGAGACTCATCTCCTCTCGGGGGACACACATAGACTTCGCTTTAGAGCATTCCCCCAGCAAATATTCTCCTCTCTCTCCACCAAATCTGCGGGAGTGGCCATCCTCGTCTCAGCCTCATTTAAAGGAAAGCTGGGTTCCAAGATAGCCGAAATCAACGGTCGTCTACTGGAATAATCCTTCCAAGTGGGACCTCATTCCATAACCATTGGTTCTATATATGACCCTAATGAAAAACAGGAACACTTCATTCAGTCAAACACAAGGAGATGATGGACGGAGCGCTGAAACTTTTCAGACACTCATCCCCTGTCACAGATCTGGGTTGAATCCATCATCATTCTTTAGCTCACTTTGCCACCCCAGTTCAGACACAGCTATATGCAAATCAGTCTTGACCCTGTGCCTCATGGGAACAGTCCAGACGGAACTGCCAAGCCATGTCTTCCCTGGACCGGAAACAAGCATCCTGGGACCGGTTTTGGGCTAACAGCCCTCATCAGCCAGGCTAGCTTGAATCCAGTGGCAAAGTGAGCAAGGGACCCACGTCTGGGCATACCCTCCCAACTTAGGGCGAACAAAGCAAACACAAGGAGATGATGGACGGAGCGCTGAAACTTTTCAGACACTTACCCCCAGTCACAGATCTGAGTTGAATCCATAATCATTCTTTAGCTCACTTCGCCACCCCAGTTCAGACACAGCTATATGCAAATCAGTCTTGACCCTGTGCCTCATGGGAACAGTCCAGACCAAACTGCCAAGCCATGTCCTCCCTGGACCGGAAACAAGCATCCTGGGACTGGTTTCGTGCTAACAGCCCTCATCAGCCAGGCTAACTTGAATGATGGATTTAGGCCCAGATCTCTGTACTGGGGTGAATGTATGACATTGTTCTGCATTCTGTCCATAAATTGTTCTTTTTGCATTTGTCACCCCGAGTGGGACGGGTATGCCCAGATGTGGGTCCCCTGCTCTCCATGCCTCTGGAGTCAAGCTATCCTGGCTGATGAGGGGTGAAACCCCGAAACCGGTACTAGGATGCTTGTTTCCAGTCCAGGGAGGATCTGGCCTAGCAGTTCGGGCTGGACTGTTCCCATTGGGCAGAGGGTCAAGACTGATTTGCATATAGCTGGGTTCAAACTGGAATGGCATGGTGTTAGACCTGTCAGCCCTAGGGTGGTCTTGCCCTGTTTTTTTCCCTTTTTGCGCCTCATTTTTGCCACCATATTTTTACTGGACCTAGGTCTCCGGGCGCCTTGCCACTGCTGGTCAGTGCTGAGGTGCAGGTGCTCTCTCACTAAAGATGGCTGCCACGGGCCCCTGCTACTGCAGAAGGGCCTTCCACACATACACGCTAGTAGCCAGGGTCAGGCTGGGACATAGGGATACAGTATCCATCCCGTCCCCGCCTCTGGGCCCCATAGCTAGGTAGGTGGAAGGTTCCAGAACCTTCCGGGCTGTGGGAGGAGTTAAGTTTTGCCGCCTTTATGAGGGTCACCTGACCTAGGGGTATAAGAGGCTTGGAGGGAAAACCTTTGGTCAGTTAGGTTGAGGCACCGCTGAACCTGGGAGAACCTGCGCCGGAGTATAGGCTTTAGGGCCTAGGGGGGAGACCTACACTACTGCTGCTGACAGGGCTAAGGCCCTGCTGAAGTAAGATAGCTGAGGAACGCCCACCACCCACTGACCTTGCCCAGTGTGAGGGGACCCAGGGAACCACCTTCAGCGTGCTGGGAGGAACATCAAGCACTCCCAGAACCACCAACTCACAACCCCCCCCCTTTCATAAGAGCCCCAGTATGCTGGACATGTTGAGGGGTTCCCTCTAGGATTTCATCCCGCATAGTGTCCCGCATGCTGCAATAATTATCTAGGCCTGAAGTATGTGCCTTTGCAAGGGATTTTAATATGCCGGAAGTGTTTTGCATGTTCTAGGCCCTGTGTTATTAGTGCACCCGGTAATCATTATTGGTGCTGTGTTTTAGGAGCTGATTCCTGCGGCCTTTTAGTGGCCAGAACTGTTGAGGGTCTTTTAGAAGAATGTGCACCAGTTAAAGAAATGTAATGTATAATCTGCCTAATCTGATGCAACCTTGATTGACATAAAAGAACTTGATTTTTAATTACACAAGCCTGGTGTGGTGTCCGGTTATTGCTTCGCATTTCTGAGTCAAAGTAAGAGTGTGCTGCACAACTGCCTTACACATTGCCTTCGCGTGCCTTCCCCGCTTTGCGCCATGCTACCGTAACGGTCTCGGTAACCCCGTTTCCAACTTTGGTGTTCAGCGGTGAGATAAGGACTGGTATTTGTGCAGCACCCTACAGTGACTCAGTGTGCGCCGCAATTAGACACCTAGTGAAATGCAAGTACTAGGAACTCTTTTGTGATTGCCGATTGTGTTAGTCCTGCGTAAGACCTGCTACCTACAATTTAGAACCCCTTCCTTAAATTGTCTGGGACCCCACCTAGGAGGATGGAGTTTGAGTTAGCCGACCTAGAGAGGTACACGGTGACACAGCTCAAGGAGTTCTGCCTAGAGAGGGGGGTGGCCGTCAAGCGAGGTGCCAGGAAGGAGGTGCTTCAGAAAGCTTTGAGGGCATGGGTAATGGCCCACCCGGAGGGAAGAGGGGATGAGGAGCAGAGGGAGGCAGACGACCCAGGAGAACTGAGCCTACTGAACATTGACTTCAGCGAGAATGTGTTGCCAGGAAGACGTTCCAGGGCAGGCAGTAGTGCGTCAGGGGGAGTTTGTCAGCAGAAGAATTCAAGGACAGGAGGGAGCAGAGGCAATTGACATTAGAGTTGGCTAGGATGGAAAGGGAGGGAGAGCAGGCAAGGCTAGCCATGGAGGAAAGGAGGCTTGTACATGAGCTTAGCCTGAAAGAACTAGAGCTCCGAACCTTGCAGATGGAGATGGAAGGCAAAGGAAATGGTGGCAGCGTACCTGCTGGGGTTCCACAGGAGCCCAAATTGTATCTACCCAGGGAGGTGATAGCCAGCTTTAGTGTGGGTGATGACATCGACAAGTGGTTGACGGCGTACGAGGTAGCTTTGGTGGCCCATAGAGTTCCTGAGAGCTACTGGGGAGGAGGACTTTATAGGTACATACCTCCACTAGTAAGGGACACACTTTTAACCTTAGAAAAGGGGGATCGGACCAACTACCCTATCATGAGGGAGGCCCTGCTCAGGAAGTTTGGCCTCACCCCAGAGAAGTACCGCCAAAAGTTCCGCAACAGCCACAAGCTCACCACACAAAACTGGGTGGATTTTTATGATTATGCCCGGAAGGCATTGGAAGGTTGGGTGCGTGGCAGCGAGGTTGATGATTACAAAGGGCTGTACGACCTGTTTTTGAGAGAGCACATCCTCGAGAAATGTTTTCCGGAGCTGCGCCAGTACTTGGTGGACCGCAAGCTGACCAACCCAAGGGAGCTTGCAGAGGAGGCAGACACGTGGGTCAGCACTCGGGTGTCCCACAAGGGAGCCGGGGCGGATCCCCCGAAAGGTGGACAGGGGTTCCCCCCGAAGAAAGAGGAGGGAGATAAAAAGAGGGAGTTCTTTAAAGGTCCCCAAAATAGACCGCCTGGGAGAGGGGTAGGTTCCCCATCCCAATCTGGATACCAGAGACCCACTTACCCTGACAGGAGTCAGCAGCCCAGAACTGTCCGGTGCTACGAGTGCGGGGAGGTTGGACATTACAAGGGGGATCCCCAGTGTCACAAGAGAACCCCAGCCCCCACAGGAGGTAAGAGCCCCGGGGTGGCCAGTGTAGCGCTTGGGGAGGAGTTGTCCCTAGGTAGGGGAGGTGAGTGGACAGGCTTGACCTTAGTTTCCCTGGGGGATAGAGAGATCATCCCACGGGTTCAGGTACCCGAGAACACTGCCAGTATCGGCAGAGGGTCCTGGTGAACGGGGAGGAGGTGGAGGCTCTGAGGGACACAGGTGCCAGCATGACGATGGTGAGACGTCAGCTGGTGTCCCCAGAGCAGGTGATTCCTGAGGAGTTCCACCCGGTTGTGATGGCTGATAATAGCCTGGGTCATTACCCCGTGGCCCAAGTTCCCTTTGAGTGGGGAGGAGTGTCCGGTCTGATGAAGGTTGCGGTGAGCCCTGCCATGCCAGTTGACTGTCTGCTGGGCAACGACTTGGAACATACTGCCTGGAGAGAGGTAGAGTTCAATGCCCATGCTGAGATGTTGGGGTTACCAGGATGGACTTGCGTTATCACGCGGTCCATGGCTGCCCGACAAGGAACTCAGCCCGGGTTGGAGCCTGAAATAATGGCCCAGCCCACTGCTGGACGAGGAGATGTCCGGGAGGAGACACCCGGTGAGATGGATGGGGAGCCCGCGGAGGTGGCCCCGGAGTCCGCTGAGGTGGTTGGTTTTCCCGTGGGGGACCTGCCGACCCCTGCAGAGTGGCAGGTGGAAGGAGGGCCTACCCGGGAAGAATTTTGCCGGGCACAGAGAGAGTGCCCTACGCTTGATGGCATACGGCAACAGGCCGAAGCCCAAGCAGCTGGAACAGAGACTGGTAATTACCATGTCTACTGGGAGGATGGTCTCCTCTACAGTGAGCCTAAGGCTCCGGTGCATGGGTCCTCAAGGGCCATGGTGGTCCCCCAATGCTACCGGGCCTTTCTGCTAGAGTTGGCACATGAGATACCACTAGCAGGACACCTGGGCCAGGACAAGACGTTTGCACGTTTGGTCCCACATTTTTACTGGCCCAGGATGCGCGTCACTTCTGACACGTTTTGCAAGACCTGCACCACTTGCCAAGCGAGCGGCAAGACAGGGACTAAGGTGAAGGTCCCTCTAGAACCTCTCCCAGTGGTCAATACCCCTTTTGAGCGAGTAGGGATTGACATTGTCGGGCCGTTGGATCCGCCGACTTCTGCTGGGCATAGGTTCATTTTGGTGCTAGTAGACCACGCCACCCGGTACCCAGAGGCAATCCCTCTGAGGACCATCACAGCACCGGTGGTGGCGCGGGCCCTCATGGGGATTTTTACCTGAGTGGGATTCCCCAAGGTCGTGGTGTCAGATAGGGGCACGAATTTCATGTCGGCCTACATGCAGGCCATGTGGAAGGAGTGTGGAGTGACCTACCGGTTCTCCACTCCTTACCACCCCCAGACGAACGGGCTCGTGGAGCGTTTCAACAAAACCTTGAAGGGGATGATCAGGAGCCTACCCGAGGACTTGAGAAGAAAGTGGGACGTCCTCTTACCCTGTCTGCTCTTCTCCTACCGAGAGGTGCCGCAGAAGGGGGTCGGTTTCAGCCCCTTTGAGCTGCTCTATGGCCACCCCGTTCGGGGGCCCCTCAGTCTTGTCAAAGAGGGGTGGGAGAAGTCTTCCTCGAAGCTTCCCCGTGATGTGGTCAGCTATATGCTGGCGTTCCGCAGCCAAGTGGCCAAGCTGTGGAAGGAGGCCTCGGACAACTTAGAGGCGAGTCAGGCCGTCATGAAGCAATGGTATGACCGGAACGCGCGGACGGTAGAGTTAGACGCTGGACAGAAGGTGTGGGTCATGGAGCCAGGAGAGCTTAGCGCCCTCCAGGACCGGTGGACTGGGCCGTTTGAGATCTTGGAAAGGAAAGGCCAGACCACGTATGTCGTCGACATGAAGACCCCCGTCAACCCCACAGGGTGCTCCACGTCAACCGCCTGAAGCCACACCAGGAGCATTCCGAGCTCACTCTCTTGATGATAACGGATGGAAGTGAGGAGGAGGAGAGTGAGCCTCTGCCAGACCTTCTGGCGGCCCATGAGAAGGATGGTTCGGTAGAGGGAGTAGTCCTCGCCCCATCCTTGACCCCAGAGCAACAGAGGGACTGCCGCCAGGTCTTGGGGCAGTACGCCTCGTTGTTTTCCCTCACGCCTGGAATCACGCACCTGTGTACCCATGATGTGGACACAGGGGACAGTCCGCCAGTGAAGAACAAGTCTTACCGGCTGTCCGATAAGGTCAAGGCTAGTATCCAGGGTGAGGTTGTCAAGATGCTAGAACTGGGGGTGATTGAGCCTTCCAGTAGCCCTTGGGCTAGTCCGGTGGTGTTGGTGCCGAAAGCGGCCCCCCCGGGCACCACACCAGAACTTCGGTTCTGTGTGGATTATCGTGGACTCAACTCAGTCACCAAGACCGACGCTCACCCGATCCCTCGGGCGGATGAGCTCATTGACCGGCTGGGAGCAGCCCGGTATCTGAGTACCATTGATTTAACATCAGGCTATTGGCAGATCGCCATGGCGGAAGGAGCAAAGGAGAAGACTGCGTTCTCCACCCCCGAGGGCCACTTTCAATTCCAGGTGATGCCCTTCGGGTTGAAAAATGCTCCAGCCACTTTCCAGCGGTTGGTGAACCAGGTGCTGTCTGGCCTAGAGGCCTTCTCTGCTGCCTACCTGGATGACATAGCTGTCTTCAGTAGCAGCTGGGAGGACCATCTGCAGCATCTCCAGGAGGTGCTACAGGCTTTGCAACGGGCTGGTCTAACCATCAAGGCCAGCAAGTGCCAGATTGGACAGGGATCTGTCGTGTACCTGGGACATCTGGTGGGCGGAGGTAAGGTGCAACCCCTCCAAGCCAAGATTGAGACCATCATGGCCTGGGAGCCCCCAAGACCCAAACAGAGGTCCGAGCTTTCCTCGGCCTCACGGGATACTACCGCCGGTTCGTCAAGGGATATGGAACCATCGTGGGCCCATTGACGGAATTGACTTCAAAGAAGCAGCCACGCAGAGTCATCTGGACGGCTGCCTGCCAGGAAGCCTTTGAGACCCTTAAACGTGCCATGTGCACCGCCCCGGTGCTCAGGACTCCAGACTTTGGACGGGAGTTTATCGTGCAGACAGACGCTTCTGAGCATGGCATAGGAGCTGTGCTCTCGCAGCTGAATGACGAGGGCCAAGACCAGCCAGTGGCCTTTATCTCCCGAAGACTACTCCCCCGGGAACAGCGGTGGAGTACCATCGAGCGGGAAGCCTTTGCTGTGGTTTGGGCTGTGAAGAAGTTGAGGCCATACCTTTTTGGTTGTCACTTCTTGATCCAGACCGACCACAGACCCCTTCGCTGGCTCATGCAGATGAGAGGCGAAAACCCCAAATTGTTGAGGTGGTCCATTTCCCTCCAGGGGATGGACTTTCGGGTGGAACATCGACCCGGTGTAGACCACGCCAACGCTGACGGTCTCTCCCGGTTTTTCCGCCTTAGTGAAGAGAACTCCCTAGAGGTTGGGAAGCTCTCCCTCTTTCGGCTGGGGGGACGCGTGTTAGACCTGTCAGCCCTAGGGTGGTCTTGCCCTGTTTTTTTCCCTTTTGCGCCTCATTTTTGCCACCATATTTTTACTGGGCCTAGGTCTCCGGGCGCCTTGCCACTGCTGGTCAGTGCTGAGGTGCAGGTGCTCTCTCACTAAAGATGGCTGCCACGGGCCCCTGCTACTGCAGAAGGGCCTTCCACACATACATGCTAGTAGCCAGGGTCAGGCTGGGACATAGGGATACAGTATCCATCCCGTCCCCGCCTCTGGGCCCCATAGCTAGGTAGGTGGAAGGTTCCAGAACCTTCCGGGCTGTGGGAGGAGTTAAGTTTTGCCGCCTTTATGAGGGTCACCTGACCTAGGGGTATAAGAGGCTTGGAGGGAAAACCTTTTGGTCAGTTAGGTTGAGGCACCGCTGAACCTGGGAGAACCTGCGCCGGAGTATAGGCTTTAGGGCCTAGGGGGGAGACCTACACTACTGCTGCTGACAGGGCTAAGGCCCTGCTGAAGTAAGATAGCTGAGGAACGCCCACCACCCACTGACCTTGCCCAGTGTGAGGGGACCCAGGGAACCACCTTCAGCGTGCTGGGAGGAACATCAAGCACTCCCAGAACCACCAACTCACAACCCCCTTTCATAAGAAGAAGAACTTTTCTGACAAGAAACGTTTGTCACGGACATTACCCCAAGCCACTTCTGACAAGAAGCTCCTCGCAGGAGCCTGAAACCAAGAGTAACAGGAACCCAAGCTGAATCGTCGAATGGGGATCACGAGGCGAGCGCTGTGTCCTAAGCGCTAGACCTTCACCCCCCTATCTACCCAGACCGACAGCTGGACTGTCCCCCAAGAACCCTTCCCACACAGCCCTGTGAATAAGGCTGTCAGCGCGCCCCGCGCTGCAACTCCACGTGGGAGGACTTGACCCCCAGTCACTGACCTTGTGACTGGATCGCCGCCGCCGCCGCGTGAAGAGAGGTGCTGAGATGAGGGAGACCTCTCCCCCTTTTATGAGTGTGGTGAGGTGCGCCGTCCGCGCCCTCACCGAAGCCCCCAGAGATCACCGCCGGGCCCGAGACCCCTACCGCTGCAATCGCGGCAAAGAAAGACACCGCCGCAGCCCAGGAGGGCCGCGTGAGAAGAACTGAGGCCCACCGCGGCCTCCAGGCCCGTGGACGCCGTTGCCGTGGGGCCGGGGACGCCGACCGCGTCATAGGTCGCGCCCCCGAAAAGGCCGCGACGTGATTGGCCCCGCCGGAGCCAGCAGCAGAGGAGCCGGAGGCGGGAGGCGTTGCCCGGCAACCAGAGAAGGCCGCGACGCGATTGGACCCCGCCCGGAGCCGAGAAGGAAGACGTCGGAGGGGCTCCACTGCCAACGGGAGCCCCCAGAAGAACTCCAGGGCCGCGCTGGGATTGGGCGGCATCGAGAGCCCGCCCCCCAGCACGTACGGAGGAGGAAGAACTCCGTGTGCACACGCGGGAAGCGGGGAGCCGTCTGGAAGGACTACCGGCTCCCGCTCCCGTTACCCTCACTCACCGCTGACTCCACGGGGGCCGGAGGAGTGCAATACCGGCCCCCCAACGACCCGACAAGGAAGAGAGAGGCTCCACAGCCTCGGTGAAGCTTGGCAACGCCGGCCGGAGGGCCGTGGGACTCGCTCCGGGCCCCGCCCCGTCCATCAGAGGGCTGGCCCGGGAGGGAGTCCGTCGAGCAGCAGAACAACCAGCCACATCACCACAGGTGAGCCTGGGAGGGCCCTAGGGCTCTAAATCAAGCCCCTGGGGGCCGGGGGCCACAATTTACAGGGGGATTAACGAGGGAAGAGCCCTCACTGACATTTTGTACCAGGCAAGGCACCTGGTGAGAAGGGGGGCCAAGCCTAAGTTAACCCTCACCTCCCCTGAGAGAAATAGGAATCCCCCATCATAGGGAAGCCCCAGTATGCTGGACATGTTGAGGGGTTCCCTCTAGGATTTCATCCCGCATAGTGTCCCGCATGCTGCAATAATTATCTAGGCCTGAAGTATGTGCCTTTGCAAGGGATTTTAATATGCCGGAAGTGTTTTGCATGTTCTAGGCCCTGTGTTATTAGTGCACCCGGTAATCATTATTGGTGCTGTGTTTTAGGAGCTGATTCCTGCGGCCTTTTAGTGGCCAGAACTGTTGAGGGTCTTTTAGAAGAATGTGCACCAGTTAAAGAAATGTAATGTATAATCTGCCTAATCTGATGCAACCTTGATTGACATAAAAGAACTTGATTTTTAATTACACAAGCCTGGTGTGGTGTCCGGTTATTGCTTCGCATTTCTGAGTCAAAGTAAGAGTGTGCTGCACAACTGCCTTACACATTGCCTTCGCGTGCCTTCCCCGCTTTGCGCCATGCTACCGTAACGGACTCGGTAACCCCGTTTCCAACACATGGTGAGCAAAAAAATGATGGATTTAGGCCCAGATCTCTGTACTGGGGTGAATGTATGACATTGTTCTGTATTCTGTCCATCAATTGTTCTTTTTGCATTTGTCACCCCGAGTGGGACGGGTATGCCCAGATGTGGGTCCCCTGCTCTCCATGCCACTGGAGTCAAGCTATCCTGGATGATGAGGGGTGAAACCCCGAAACCGGTACTAGGATGCTTGTTTCCAGTCCAGGGAGGATCTGGCCTAGCAGTTCGGGCTGGACTGTTCCCATTGGGCACAGGGTCAAGACTGATTTGCATATAGCTGGGTTCAAACTGGAATGGCATGGTGAGCAAAAAAATGATGGATTTAGGCCAAGATCTCTGTACTGGGGTGAATGTATGACACTGTTCTGCGTTCTGTCCATCAATTGTTCTTTTTGCATTTGTCACCCCGAGTGGGACGGGTATGCCCAGATGTGGGTCCCCTGCTCTCCATGCCACTGGAGTCAAGCTATCCTGGCTGATGAGGGGTGAAACCCCAAAACCGGTACTAGGATGCTTGTTTCCAGTCCAGGGAGGATCTGGCCTAGCAGTTCGGGCTGGACTGTTCCCATTGGGCACAGGGTCAAGCCTGATTTGCATATGGCTGGGTTCAAACTGGAATGGCATGGTGAGCAAAAAAATTATGGATTTAGGCCCAGATCTCTGTACTGGTGTGAATGTATGACATTGTTCTGCATTTGTGTCCATCAATTGTTCTTTTTGCATTTGTCACCCCGAGTGGGACGGGTATGCCCAGACGTGGGTCCCGTGCTCTCCATGCCACTGGAGCCAAGCTATACTGGCTGATGGGGGTGAAACCCTGAAATCGGTCCTAGGATGCTTGTTTCCAGTCCAGGGAGGACCTGGCCTGGCAGTTCGGGCTGGACTGTTCCCAGGGTCAAGACTGATTTGCATATGGCTGGGTTCAAACTGGAATGGTATGGTGGGCAAACAAATGATGGATTTAGGCCCAGATCTCTGTACTGGGGTGAATGTATGATATTGTTCTGCATTCTGTCTATCAATTGTTCTTTTTGCACTTCATTCAGTCAGCAGTGGCAGAGGTGAGCACATCTACTGATAAATTCTTGGTTGTCGGGGGGATTTGAACTTGACATTTGATAACACCCTAGACAGGTTGGCCCAAAGACAGGGACAATCCGGAATGCTCTCTAAGGAAGGACACCAAAGGTTACAAAACGCAGGCTTGCTGGATATCTGGAGGGATGTACATCCCACAGCCCGATAGTACACACTCTATTCGCACTCACTTACAACATATGCCAGAATAGATTACATGCTGGGTTCTCACGCTATCAGAGCACAAGTCACGCAGGTGGAGATTCACCCTTGCACTCTGTCTGATCACTCGGCAGTATTTGTGGATATCTCCTTGCCAATCGCTAACCCCCCTTCACGCACTTGGCACCTGAGAGACGCACTTTTACAGCGCCCCAATGTGATCGAACGAATAAATAAAACTATAAGGGATTACCTAACGGTGAATTATACCCCCGAAACCTCAATAGCAACCCTATGGGATGCCCTAAAGGCAGTGGTCAGGGGAGAATTTATATCAATAGCAACCCAGGACAACAAAAGTCGGAGGGAGAGGAGGGACCTCCTGACAGCACAGGTACAAGAATTAGAGCGCATCCACCAACGGACAGGGGCTCCAAGGGTTTGGCGCCAGCTGGAGGCCGCACGCGTCCAGTTAGCGGCAATAGATTTAGATAGAGCAGAGTACGCTGCACTGAGGCTGCGCCACACTTTCTACACTGGGGGTGATAGGAGTGGGAGACTACTAGCTAATAGATTGCGGTTGCAGAGACAGGCTGCGGGAGTAACTGCAATATATGCACCGACCGAGGAGGTACGGGAGCCCGATCACCAGATTGCGGAGACATTTCGCCAGTATTACAGATAGCTTTACGAGGCGCAGGATTTCCCTACAGAGGCACCAGCCCAGTACATGCAAGGGGTAGCAATGGCAAAACTGACACCAGACCAGGCGGAGATTATTGAATCCCCCATACAATTAGCAGAGGTAATCACCACTATCTCCAAACAGAAAATGCTAAAATCCCCAGGGCCAGATGGGTTTACAGCTCTTTTTTATAAATCATTCTGTCATATACTGGCCCCAATCCTCACCAGGGTGTACAATGCTGTTGGGTCTACATAGCAGATTCCCCAAACTATGCTAGCAGCATCAGTTGTAGTGATTCCCAAGCCTGGTAAGGACAAGAGACACTGTGCCTCTTATAGGCCGATCTCTCTACTTAATGTAGATCTTAAATTATTTACAAGTGTACTAGCCGCCCGATTATCCCCCCTCCTCCCTGGCCTAATAGATCTGGACCAGGCGGGATTCATCCCCGGCCGCCAATGCGCTGACAATACTAAAAGATGACTCCATATCACTGATAAAGCGCAGAGGTTTGAGACAGAGCGTATGCTCCTATTGATTGACGCTGAGAAAGCGTTCGATACGGTCCATTGGCCCTATCTAGAAGTAACCCTGGGACATTTTGGGATCCCCAACAGAGTCATCCGATGGGTCTTTAGCGGCTATACCAATGCAACAGCTTCAGTAAGAGTGAACGGATGTGCCTCCTCTCCCTTCCCAATACAAAGAGGGACTAGACAGGGTTGTCCCCTGTCCCCTCTCCTTTTCACCCTATATATGGAGCCTATGGCTCAAAGAGTGCGTGATAATGCTCAAATTACTGGGGTAAGTTTCGGGGGTGACAGCATACCCTAAGTTTGTATGCAGATGACTTTATAGCGTCTCTGGAGGTCCCCGATGTTTCACTTCCGGCCTTTTTGGCTGAGTTGGAGGAGTTCTCTCGGGCTACAGGGTTTAAAATTAATATTCAAAAATCCCAGGCTCTCAACCTATCCATTAAAGCATCCACGCTAGCAGACCTGCAAGCAGCATACCCTATTCAGTGGACACCAGATGCATTTCCCTATTTAGGGATACAATTGGCCGCATCCCCGCCACAAACAGTGTCACTAAACTACAAAGCCTTGCTTATGAAAACACATTCCTCCTTTAGCCGTTGGAAATCATATACCTTATCTTGGCTGGGCTGAATAGCGGCGATCAAGATGACAATCTTACCCCAAATTCTATTTCTTTTCTAGACCTTGACGTTAGTTCCCCCTCCTGGTACCATACCTACCTTACAACGAGAATTAGAGCACTTTATCTGGGCCGACAAAAAACCCCGCCTACGCCGAGATCTTAGTTATAGACCCCAGGGGAGGGAGGTCTCGGGATTCCAAATCTTCAAAATTACTATTGGGCAGTGCAGATCAGGCCCCTGGTGGAATGGTCCCGGTCTGAATCTGAAAAGCACCAGCTGTTCATGGACAGGGCCCTGGCCAAAACACCCCTGTGGAAGATCCCCTTCCTCCCGAAACAGAACCGTCCCAGGAATCTCTATCTTTCGCAGGTCACGCAGACAGCTCTGGGGGCTTGGGATAAAGTGTCGGAGAGAAAGATGTTAACGACGTTCCCATCTCCTCTGACACCCATAGCGGAAAATTTAGATTTTACTCCTGGGTTAGATATTAAAACTTTCCACTGATGGACACAAGAGGGTAGTCGATCCATTGGGCACTTCTTTGACGAATCTGGTCCCCTGTCATTCGAGGACTTTCGTCAACGCGTAGACCTGCCTGATACCGAGAGACTTAGGTATCAACAAATTAGGCACTGGGTGATGCAACCAACGATACTTCCTCAAGCACAACGCCATCTGATGTCATTTGAGAAGTGGTTTCTGTCCAAGTCATCTGATTCTCGCCTTATCACAGAACTATACAATCCCTTAAGGCCTCCACCCCCAACTATCAAATCCCCTGGCCAGAGGCGATGGGAAATCAAACTAGTTAGAGAACTCACACTGCGCGAGTGGGAAAACATATATTACAGAGCTAGGCACACAGCTTGAAACGTAGCAGGTATGGAAACAGCGACAAAAATAACTACCTCTTGGTACCTCACACCAGTCAGATTACATCACGGAAACCTTGCACAAGACCCTTTATGTTGGAGGGGGTGTGGGGCTCAGGGAAATTATCCGAATATTGGACGCAGGTCCTAGATGATATAGACAAGTGTTTTGACATACAACTTCCTCGCTTTCCGAGATATGTTGTGCTGGGCCTACCTAATGATCTTATGTTTCCACTTAAATCTAGGAAAGGCAGACAGATAGGCCTTGCCCTAGGTGCAGCTCTACAGAATATTTTGGCGTTGTGGGGTACTGATAGACTTCCAAATCATACGGGCTGGCTGCATTGCATATGGCATTTCTTGGGCATGGAGCTGATATCTTACTCATTGGCTAACAAGGGGACCTCTTTTTCCGAACTTTGGAAGCCATTTCTAGAAATGCTCTCAACTGAATTCAAGGAACTCACATGCCCCAAGTACTCACGAATACTACGACTTACAAAACCAGCGCAGGCGGAACATTAATAGATTGCAATGGTGAACTATATGAGAATGAGCTGGGGCCGGGAGGGAGGGGGCTAGGGGAGGGAAGGGGGGAAGAGAGCAGCGAGTGGGGTTGTTGGGGTGGACTCTTCAAGGGGGGTGGGTAGGGGAGGGATACAGTTCATTAACAGTTTTCTTTGTAAATTTCATGATTCATTTATGTGCCTAATATAAAATTCAATCAAACCATTATAAACCAAAAAAATAAAACAGTTTGGTACGTGGCTCTGTCATGCTTGATGGATCTGTGCATTAAACTGCAAAAAACATTGACAGGAACCACAATGAAGGCTGTTCCTGGCAATTTTTTAAGAAATGACCACCACCTTAGCAGTAATTTAATAATATGGTGGGAGGAGGTGCAAGGTGACGTAGTAAATTACTCCATCACCATGACTGCCAAAGCTCCATCCACCAAATTATATATCGGCCCCTAAGACTCTTTTCTGGAAGTCAGATTTCCTCAATGGGGCAAAGCTGCAGGTAGTAGCTGAAGAGGGTTCAACGTCTTCGGGTGCCGGTCTGGGTTGGGCCATGTTAGAATTAGGGGTCTCTAGTTGGCAGTGGTATACACCCTGTCGAAGTAGGTACCCTTTCCTCTAGTCAGGATGAGTAAAGTACACACCTGAGTTTGCCTGTGCTCACCCTCTGGGAGCTTGGCATAGAGCAGTCAAGCTAAACTACAGAGGCAATGTATGAAGAATTTGTGTATAACCCGCAGTAACACAGTGAAAACACCTCAAATGGACACCACACTAGTTTAGAAAAATAAAGTATCTTTATCTAAACAAAACAAGATCAAAAAGACAAAAATTCAACATGCAGATATTAAAATATATCTTTTCAAAGGTAAAAACAGTTCTGTCCATAGAAAACCTTGTATACATCACTTTTAGCACAAAGTACCTGGGGTGCGTCAAAATTACAGGCCGAAAACAAGCGCCGGGAAGGTAATGCATTGGTTCCTTACTTGCAGGGAAGATGATGCGTCAGTTCCTTGCTTCAGGGGAGGTGATGCATCAGTTACTCACTGCGACGAAGTGCAGGTGATGCATCAGTGCCTTGCTGAAGAGGAGGTAATGCGTCGGTTTCTTAATGCAAGGGGAGGTGATGCATCGGTTTCTTACTGAAAAACCCGGTGTTGTTGTAGATTTGCGCACAGATGTGATGTGTGTGAAAATCCAGGTGCTACGGGTCAATGCATCAGTGATCCAGGCGCTGCGTCAATTTCTGTAACCTCAGACAGGTGATGCACTGATTTTTCCAGGTGCACAGCGGGGCCTGCGTCAGAGTCAGAGTGGTAGTTTTGGACTTCGGAGACTCAGCGCTCGACACTCGGGCAGCAGCGGTTTCTCGGGCTGCGAACAGGCGCCGCATAGAAATTTTCAGCCGCACCACAGCGATGCGTGTGTTTGTCAACCACACGACGGTTTGCGGCAGAAAAAACGCCACTGGAAGGGCAATGCATGGATTTTCAGCAACAAGAGCAGCAAAACAGCCTCCAAGGGCTCAGAAGTGGAGTTTGGCACAACAGGTCAGGTCAGAACTCCCAGCAGTAGACTTCAAGGATGCTGCAGGTGAAGTCTTTGTGTCCCTAAGATTTCAGAACAGTAGGCAAGCTCTGCATCAGGCCCTTGGAAATCTTCTCAAGCAGGATTCACCTCAAAGTTCAGTCTTTATCCTCTTTCAGGTAGAAGCAGACAACTGTAGGCCAACCAAGCAAAGCAGCACACAACAAAGGGCAGTACTCCTCCTCACAGCTCTTCAGCCTTTCTCCTTGGCAGAGGTTCCTCTTGGTCCAGGAGTAATCTAAAGTTTTGAGGATTTCGGTCTAATACTGATACCCATTTTTCTCTTTGAAGTCTTTGTTCAGAAAGTCTCTCTTGCTCAGCAAAACCAGTTCTGTCCTCCTGGTCCAGCGCACTACGCAGGAGGAGACAGAATTACGCAGGGCAGCCACACCCTATTCAGGTGCTACTGACAACTTCTCCCACCACTCTAGCCCAGGATGGCTCATCAGCATATGCAGGGCACACCTCAGCTCCCTTTGTGTGAGTGTCTAGAGTGAATGCACAAACAAGCCCCTGTCAAATTAAAACCAGACATTGATTCCACAGGCAGGCAGAGACACAGGATGGTTAGGCAATAACATGCCCACTTTCTAAAAGTGGAATTTTCAAACACACAATTTAAAAACCACCTTTACTAAAAGATGTGTGATTACATTCTGATCTCAGGGAGCCCAAACTCCAAATCTCTAGCTGTTCGCAATTGAAAGTTACACTTGTAAAATGTTACCAGGCAGTGCCAATGAGAGCCTAAGGGCAAGCTAGTCCTTGCAATACTGAAAAATGACATGTAAAACACACCAGTACATGTCCTACCTTTCACATACACTGCACCTTGCCCATGGGGGTACCTTGGGCCTAGATTAGGGGTGCCTTACATGTAAGGAAAGGGAAGGTTAGGGCCAGGCAAGGGGGTGCCCTTGCCAGGTCAACATGGCAGTTAAAAACTGCTGCAGACCCTGCAGAGGCAAGTCTGAGACTCATTTGAAAGGCTAGTTGTGTGGGTGGCAAAATCAGTAGAGCAGGCCCTCTAGTAGTATTTGATTTCCAGGCCCTGGGAACACATCTTGCATTTCACTAGGTACTCACCAGTAAATCAAATATGCCAAGCATGGAGAACTGAACCGAATTACAATTTACACAGGAAGCCCTTGCACTTTTACACTGATCGGCAGTGGTAAAGTGCCCAGAGTACGTAAACCAGCTAAAGCAAATTCCGGCACACAGTCAAGAACTAAAGGAAGTAGAGGCCTAAATTCTGGGGAAACAACGCCAAGGATGCCAGGTCTAACAGGCCATCTGAAACAGATTTGCTGCTGTGGAGAAGAATGTAGGGGGAACCGTGGTAAAGTCTGGCCCACTGGCACAGAACTCTCTGTGAATCTTCTGACAGGTTGGTCCTGGTTCCTCAACAGTTCTCCAGTCAAAAAGTTAGTAAAAAAGTTCTAAATCCCAGTTTTTTAGATTTGAACAAGAGGATTACATTCTGACCCCAGCCAAGTGTTCCAGGTCCTCAGGAACAGGAATTTGGTGTCAGGACTCAGTCCCACAGAAGCCACCAACAGGGTCCAAGGCAGGTCCAGTTGAAACTTGTCATCTTGGCTCTTTTTGGAACCTGGACTTCTTGCAGTTTTTGTGTCCCTGCAGCTTAACAGGAGGGCAGCTAACTGACCATTGGAGTTCACTTCCATGTCCTGGATAGAAGTGGAAGCAGGACCAGTTCTTAGGGTTTTCCTCACAGGTCAACAACAAGTTCAGTCCCTCTTCTGTCTTCCATAGGTTCAGTGGTGGTCTGAAGAGGGGTGCCACAATAATGCATGGCACTTGTCTGCGGTGGGTTAGGTTCTTGATCCTCCCTAATCAATAGTAAAAAAGTTCCCAAGGGTAAACTTACCTATTTTTGCAGATGTTCCTGTGTGTTTTACTGCAAGCAATCCAACAGTACCCTCTGTACTTAAAGCCAAGAAGGCAGAACCTTTCTTTCCTTGTGCAGAGATCCTGTGCCCAACCTAGAGGTGTGGTCAGGGAAAGGAGCAACCTGGGTCGGAAATGAGTAACCTGGGAGGCACTTGGAAACCCTCTCGAGTCTTTCCAATTTGTGTGTGACACCATTGAGATGTTGCATAGATTGCCGTGAGGCAGACTTGAATTAAGCACAGGGTGCTTCATTCCTGAGTTTGCGTTGGCCAGGAGGAATGTGCTCTACATCCTCTATTAAAAGTCAACACAGTGTGGAATTCTTTTTATGTCAGGTTCCATTTTGTGACACTCAATAGGAAGCCTGAAGGAGGTGCATACGCCTTTGGCCTTTAAGTGAATTTTAACTGTCTGTACTTTTGCTGTAACCCCAAGGCCTTGAGAAAGTCACAAGTGTACGAGACAACCTATTGCTATGCTTCTCTTGCTGATTTCATAGGTTAATGCCCATGTGTAGCTAAAGACCTTATTCTGATTATGTTTGGACAAAGGAGTGGAAAACCCCTACTGTTTGACTGAGCAACTGCCTCTCTTTGGCTGTTCATCATTTGTGCAATATATGCGATAGAGCACAGATAGCACTCTATTTGTATGAGTGCACTATACTCATGATTTAAACGCACTTCCATACATTCGTATTGTGTGCTGTGTTTTGGATGATAAAGAATCATTTAATGTTAAACTAGTGAATGTATTAAGTAGAATTTTGTATGTATTAAAGCAACACGCAAACAGAAGTGGATCAGTGGCACCCTCACTGTAGTGGTGCTTATTGTTATAACTGTGGTGATTGTTGTATCTCTAGTTGGATATCAAAATGATGAACAGAACAAGGTACAGACAACATTCACTACACCAGGCTCTGAGATAGATGAGAACCCAGACGCTCATGACCTAGAAATGATTAAGGAAACCAGTCGTAGATTGCATGTTGATCTGTCAAAGGGTGATTTCACTTTGAATGCGTATGCTCGATGATTGTATGTGTGCATGCAGTTACCTGCCTCAGTGGAGGAAGGCATTCGATATCACCATTTGCCTGTGACGTATGGCATTACATGTAGTGTATTATTGAGCATGTTCTATGGCAAGGCACACTTCGAGTACTATTTCTCTAATTATGATGTGGTACTCTCAGAAGTTCCTGTTCTGAAATATATGAATAAATATGATTATTATAAGGGAGTAGAGAGGATGTCAAAGTATTTTGTGCCTACCATCACATTAGATACGTCCTATGCCCATAGATACAATTTAACCTGTATGTTGACTGACATCGAAAAGAAGTTCATAGATCAGATAGAAGATCGACATAGACTGACTCTTTTCAGACCAGATCCAAAGCATAAGGTTACCCCATGGACCAAAGAAGAATTAGATCATAAAGCAAAGGGGAGTTTTGGACCCATAGCATTAGATTTCCACCAGAAAGGAAAATTGTGCATTAGACACCCCACCACATATTATGATAAGATATTCGTGGGTGAGAGTGATTGTGAGCATATTTTTTTGATTGAAGAATCAATCAGAAAAGCATTACTGGATAAATTAACAGTAGTGCCTAATGTGTATTTAGTGTGTGGAAAGAATGCCTATGTGAAGTTGCCCAAGAACTGGGATGGCACCTGCTATTTGGCTGTCGTATTTCCTAAGATTTTCCATGTGAATGATTTATGGCCTCTGGAGAAAAGGAGACCACAAAGAGGGAAACGTGGTGCGAGTGCAGGAGAAGTGATTGGCGACATATTTGAAGCTATGATACCGAGTATGGGTGTGATTCTGAATGATTTGAAAATCAGAAAGCTGGCAACATTAGTGGATAAGCTCTCCATAAATACAGCTCAGATTCTACTACTTGTAGATGGGGAGATGGTGTCGATAAGGGCTATGGTTTTGCAAAACCGTCTTGCCCTAGATGTGCTGCTAGCAAAAGCCGGAGGAGTCTTCAATTTATTGAAAGTTCAACAGTGCTGCACTTATATTCCTGACAACAGTCGGGATATAAGGAAATACATCAATAATATTTCAGATATACACCAAGAGTTACGTGAGATGGCTGCTGAGGGACTCTGGGAGCAAGTGGGGAAAGGCTTTGGCAAGGTAGGCAGTTGGTTTGGAAGTCTGGGACAAGGAATAATGGGTTATATTTTGAAGCCTATTATAATAGCTGTCATTTGTATAATCGTCCTATTAGGAGCCATCAAGGCTTACAAATGGCAAAGGGCAAGACATCATGAGACTGTGTTGAAAAGAGAGAATTACAACTTGAGCGACTGCAGGACAGTCATTACCAGCACCTTAAAGGGTTAGAACGATTCAGACAGGGACGGCAAGCTACAGCTCCTGTTTAGGTCGGTCTCTTCTACTAGGAGAAACTACAAAAGAAAAGAAAATTGGTGTTATGACACTAGTCATAGGAGGGGGGAACTGATAGAGCACAGATAGCACTCTATTTGTATGAGTGCACTATACTCATGATTTAAACGCACTTCCATACATTCGTATTGTGTGCTGTGTTTTTGATGATAAAGAATCATTTAATTGAATCATTTGATGTTAAACTAGTGAATGTATTAAGTAGAATTTTGTATGTATTATGACTCCTTCATGCATAACGTGCAGGACAATATTATATTATATATCGCAATTGTGGTCTGTCTAAATTGTCTGAATTATAGGCCCAAAAGTTTCTCCTTGCTCTCGAGAAATAATGAATTAAATGAGTGTTATGTTCAAGGTTAGAGTGTTCTCACCCCATTGCAGGTGCAAAAGTACACATCATTATTTTCAGAGTTAAGGAGAGATCCGGAATGCCTTTGAAGATAACTGGAAGCGAGAAGGGAGGATGCTCTGAGTATCGGGTCTGTCTGGAAGCCAAGGACACTGGAAGATACCTCTAATTAATTTTGCTTCATGAAAGAGCACCAGCTACTGTACAGAGGCTTAGTGGAAACTTTTAGAAAGGGTGACGCAATGTTGATTTAATCCCATCTTTTTGTATGATGCGCAGGGACAGAGAAACCAGACTTCTGCTAGCTTTCGGAGAAGACGGAGTATCTTAGAGCGAGCTCCATAGCCTTAAGCTAAACAACCCATTTGACGTGAGTACTTCTTAGGAAGTCACACGTGCTGACACCATTGGGGAATGATAGAAGGGAGACAGGAAGGGCCCTCATATAGAATAGTGTAGGGAAAGATTTTATAATTTTTTCAATGAATCGAGAGCTGAATCTTGCATCTATTTTGTGTTGCATTGTGATTTTGGAATTCATAATCATTTGTCTTTTGGGCCGCATTACTTATATTAGAAAGATCGGCTCTGTATTAATTTTTCTGTATCTCTATACTTTGCTATTGAGATGTATTTACATCCAATTGTTTTTGGCCTTATAATAAATATTCAAATTGCACTTCAGAGTCAGTGATCTTTACAGGCATGACAAATTTGTTGATATCTGTTTACGCTGTTTTCCTCCCCTCAACCACTTTAGGTAAATAAAAGATCGATCGCTTACGCTATACTTAGTAGAGGTTTTAAGGGTGCAAGGTAGTGTAATCATATGCAAAATGTATAGCAATCTATCAAAACGCAAGTTAACTTCTGTATGGAGAAGTCCGGTCCAAACTGACATCTGGCTCCTCGCAGCATGTGAATAATAAGATACATTAGAAGTCTAATTGCCTAATGTCTGTCTTATTATAGACTTCCACATATTTGGTGGAGAATGTGGGCATGACTCGTGCTGTGCCAGGGAAACCTAGCAGTCGAAGTACTGCTTTGCATTGGTGAGAGTGGACAATTTTTGTGGCTATCTTCAGTGCCACACTGAAGGACTTGGTTTCCTCTCTGCAGAGATTTCTGTGAGCTCTCCGCCTCACCACAGGTTAAATTCGCCCGTCGTCATGCTTTCATTGTTTCCCACTGTTTAGAATGGCAGTTTGATTCTAACTGTAACTTTATATAAGCATCCTTTCTTTTCAGTTCCTGTTTTTCTTTGTGTAAATATTGCAGCAGTTGATTTATTACATGAACGCCGTGAGGGAAACGGCTCACCTTGCCACCAGCTCTTCATCTCGGGCGCCATGAGGTGAACGGCACGCATCTTGCTGCTCGCGCCATGAGGGAAACGGCAAGACTACTACTCCCAGCAGCCCTCAGGAGTCCCGCAGCTGTGTCGCGGGTATCTGCACATGCAGGTGCCATTTAAGCGGCAAGCGCCCCCCGCAGCACGGGTTACACGAACTCCGTGAGGGAAACGGCTCACCTTGCCACCAGCTCTTCATCTCGGGGGCCGTGAGGTGAACGGCACGTATCCTGCTGTTCGCGCCATGAGGGAAACGGCAAGACTACTACTCCCAGCAGCCCTCAGGAGTCCCGCAGCTGTGACGCGGGTATCTGCACCCGCAGGCGCCATTTAAGCGACAAGCGCCCCCCGCAGCGCGGGACGCGCGCGGGCGAAGCCCGGGCCAAGGGCGGGCCCGTCTGCGCCCGTCAGAGGCCGGAGGAGGCTGGGCTGGGCCTCCCCTCTAACTTTCTTGCCCCGGGATCTGCAAACAAGGTACTGTGCTGTGTCCCCCAGATCCTTATCTTATAGTTATTGGAATTGTTTTTCCTTCTACTGGCACACAGTGAATACAGCTCGCATCTCAAATGACTCTATGCTGAGAATAATCTTGGAACATTTATTCCGCACTCATTTTTCTATGTGTTTGTTTGAGTTGCACAGACCCTCTTCTATTTTATCTTTGACTTTTGGAAAGCAAACTATATAAGTTGTTTCCCGCATCGGCTCTGTAATTTTGTGTCTGTAGAATTTGGTACTCTAATCGCGCTGGTCCCAGATAGTGCTCCCTATTAGAGGTTTCCCCAATAGGTATCCCAGTAGTTGTGGATACCCATAGAGCCTTGTAGTGGAGATCTGTAACATTAAGCTCCTGTGCCCAATCTAAATCTAAACCCTTTTAACCAACGCTAGAGTCTAAACACAGAGATACTGTAGAATGGGGAGACGAACCTGCGTTGAAAAGAAACAGGCCCTGGCTGTGCCCAAACCTGACACCAAACCAACTTCTATTGATAGGATGTTGGAAAAGGCCTTAGGAGCTGTGGCCACCGAAATAGAGCGCACTGAGAGACGACTGTCCTTGACCCCAAATCTAGAAATCGCAATGACTGATCCTAGCACCTCACAAATTATAGGGGTTTCGATAACTGATTCTCCCAGTGACCAAACATCAATAATTGAAGCAGTTAGCCCCGAGC
This sequence comes from Calotriton arnoldi, assembly GCA_963921515.1. Taxonomy (NCBI): domain Eukaryota; kingdom Metazoa; phylum Chordata; class Amphibia; order Caudata; family Salamandridae; genus Calotriton; species Calotriton arnoldi. Next base: position 253,287 of record CAWUFW010013892.1, on the reverse strand, counting down.
AACCTAGGGCTGCCACATCTAACCAATCGGGTAAAAAAGGTAAACCCAAACCCAAAGTGAAAGCAGCAGTAAGAAGGAAGAAGCCCGCAGGAGCGATTCCTGATAATGGGAAATCTGGGATTGGTGACCTAGAAGACAGCACAGAAACCACAAGCGATCAGCCAGGGTGGGTCACCAAGCTAGTGGTGGATCTACAGATCCAAATGAGGGATATAGTTAAGGACGAACTCAGACCTTTACAGGAGAGGGTTGACAGGTTGACAGTACTTTTTAATGACTGGACAAGCACTAGGGGGGCAGCCCATTGTAATGCTGGTCCTGAAAGCAGAACACGAGATCAGACCACTGCAAGTATTACACTGGCCAATCCAGGCCCTAAACCCAGTGAACAAGCTCTGCTACCAACATCAAACAGGGAGACACATACATCGGAGGCTACCAGAGGCAGCATTTTAAGGCCCCCATTGGTTACTTCTAATTTAGCCAATTGTCCACCTTTACTTCATAAATCTAGAGGGCAATGGCAAACAAAAATACAACAGGTAGGGGGAGGTGCCCCCATAAGTACAGAAGCTACCAATGACTCCTTCCCCCCTCCAGTCATAAACTTACCTCCTGCATCAACCCCTTACGTCCTTATCCTTGCAGGCATCCCTGAACTTAGAAGGGACCAATATGAATCCCACCAAGAATTAAAGAATAAATGTATCCATTGGCTTATAAACCACAGGCATTTTAGTTATGAGCATGTGGAAGAGATTTTAACTACACGCAGGGTGGGCTGGATAGGCAGGCGACATAAGGATTTACATGGAGATTGTATAGTAATTAATTTTAGAAACCCGTTGATGGCCCAAAAATTTTTAGCTAGAGAGGATGGGAGAAAATCGGGCGGCACCCAAGTGCTTCCATTGGGTTACTTCTACCCCCCCAACAGGCCCCACCATGATATTAGGCATTATGAGCGGGGATGGAGAAATGACACCAAGAATTGCGAGTTACCTCCCCCGGACCAGCATTGGCAAAGGCAATTTATTTTTAATATTCCCACAGCAAATAGGTATAGCAGCTTAGACGGAGTAGATTGACTCAAGGATCAGCCCCCCAACATTAAAGACCAAATACGCCCGCCCCCAATAGCAATCGAGGCTCAGGCTAGTGATATAGGATCTTGCACGCCGCGTGGGGAAGGTAAAGCCTGTGGGAGCATGAGCGGCTCCCCTGGCTGCGCCCACGATGGCTGTGACATGGTACCGAGGGATAATCTAAAACTCTCACTAACCAGAGGGTCCGATCTGATGGACGAAAGTGTGAAGAGAAAGGCCATACCGCAATCATCCCCTTTAGTGGCTAACAAACTGAACTGCCCCAATTGCCCAAAGACAAGGGTTTTATCGTGGAACATTGCGGGTCTGAATAATAAGTTAGATGACCCAAATTGGGGTCTCTTTGTTAGCCAATACGAGATCTGCATGTTCCAGGAGACATGGGCCAGAGGGGATGTTTCCAAATTGGGTTTTGCCACTTTCAGTATTCCTGCAACATCAGGGGGTAAAGGGAGACCATCGGGAGGCCTTAGCACATGGGTGGGAGTTCACTTAGGTTGTACGGCCAAGCAGATTGACACAGTATCTAACGATATTTTGTGTGTTATGCTGCAGTTTCCATTAAAGATTTCGGTAGCTCTTTTAAAAGTGTACTCTAGACCAACCACCCAGGGTAAGGAGTCTAAAACGTTGGAAGAACTAACTACGTTCTTAGCGACCATTGCAGATAAACATATGGTGATCCTAGGAGGGATTTCAATTGTCAGTTTGAGCCACTAGAGGGAATGCTCCAGGATAGCCTATATGATGAGGATACATTTTGGGCAATCCCGGAGACCAGGTGTTCACCAGTCAAAAAATGGTGCCCCCTGGTGATCCAGATGAACTGCCTTGCTTTGAAACATTCCCTAAGAGCTTGCAATGGTAGAACTTTGTCTGACACATCGAGTAGTTATACCTTCCATAGAAATGAGCGTGGCTCTCAATTAGATTATATTTTAATTGACTCCAAATCCTGGGACAGGCTAATTGATTTTAAGGTTATTCCACGGCTAGACAGTGACCATTATGCGTTAGTACTTGAACTAAAAGAGCTCAATCCTGGGAGTGTCCTTAATATGGATAATCCTATTGATGATAGGTTGACACTTTCAAATTGTAGGAGAAGAGTGCGATGGTCTGACAATCAGCCAATCACAAGATAAACTTAGCACTTTATATGAAGCCCTGATCCCGGTGCTTCTGACAGCATCTAACTCAATAACTCACCATGGGGATAGTATAGACTCCGAGATGGTTATAATGAACCATGGCAGGTTAGGAGAAGTCACATTAGACTTCTTCTATCCCAAAAAACCAAATCGGCCAAGTAGGAAACTCCCCACCCTTGGTATAATGATCATTGCCGTAATGCCAAAAGATCGCTGGTTCTGTCCATCAAGGCCAACGATCGCCTGTTAATTAAAACTGCTAGGTCGGCCTACAAGGTGGCCATTACTGAAGCCAAAAAAGGGTGGGAAATGGATAAGTGGGATGTTTTGAGAAGCTCCTTGGGAGCTAGGGATATGAGGACCTTCTGGAAAGTTGTCAACACAGGTAGCTCTGGTGCTAAATCACCGATAGAGCCAAATTTGGAAGCAGAGGTCTGGCGGGACCATTTTGAATCTCTCTACTCTAATGGAGATATACTGAACGCTGAGATAATAGAGGGATGCCCTGGGGGGACTGACTATTCCGCCAAGATAGGGGAAACCAATGAACACTTTGACGATAGCTCTAGTACAAGTATAAGTCTAAATGAGATTAAGGGAGCCCTTGCCAAAATAGCTCCAGGTAAAGCACCTGGATTAGATAAAATTCCAGGGGATCTTTTCCGCAGTGAACCATCTGTATGGGCACCATACCTCTGGGTGCTATTTAATGCCATATTTCAAGGCATGAAGATTCCCCCCAGTTGGGCCGGAGCCGAAATAATCCCCATTTACAAAAAAGGTTCACCGCTATTACCAACCAATTATAGGCCGATCAGCCTCATAGACATTACGCAAAAAATGTTTGCGCGTGTATTGCTGCTTTGGTTACAAACTTGGATGGAGGAACGGAAGATACTTACCCCCTACAGGCAGGGTTTAGAGAAAAACTGTCTACTTTGGACCAAATACTCAGGCTACAACTATTACACTGGAAGATCGTGTGTTTAGAGGGTGACATCCTCTATTTAATATTTGTAGACCTGAGGTCAGCTTTTGACTTGGTCCCAAGGGAAAAATTGTGGGCAGTCCTCCACGAGATGGGGGTTCCAGCATATCTATCCCAACTCATAAAGCGGCTGCATGAGGAAAATGTCACCCAAATCAGGTTTGGTAAGGATGGAAAGCTAACTGCACCCATCCCGATCAAACGCGGTGTTCGACAGGGCTGTGTGCTTGCCCCTACTCTCTTTAGTCTATACATAAACGGTCTAATAGATTATTTACTTGTAGAGAAAGACCTCGATGCACCCAAGCTGGCCTCGCGTATAATTCCAGCAATGATGTTTGCCGATGACACTCTATTAGTATCTAAATCACCCATGGGGATTCAGAGGGTACTCAATAGGTTTGAAGCATTCTGTAGTGAAAGAGGATTAGAAATTAATCTACAGAAAACCAAATTTATGGCGTTTAACAGCCCTAAAAGCACACGAGCAAACCCTTCACTAAATGGTAAACCCCTCGAGAGAGTCTCCTCTTTCGATTATCTCGGCATCACAATCACAGAGACTATGGATTGGGGGGCGCAAATCAAAAAATCATCACTAAAATTGTCGCAATCGTCAGGTGGTATCATGAAGGTTTTCTGTAAGTCCAGCCAGAAACCAGTGAGTCCTGCCATTGAAATTTATAAGGTCCAAGCCAGGGGAGGGGCGCTATATGGCGCAGAACTATGGGGTCACTCTAGTTCTGAGAACCTAACGCAGACAGAGAACAACTTTCTCAGACAGTTGTTAAATCTCCCATGGAGCACCCCTCTAACTCCGCTCCGATTAGACCTGGGTGTTAGGGCAATCACCGATGAATCTAACCTTAGACCTTTATTATATTGGCGCCGCCTGTGGGTTACTCCAGAACTTCTATCATACAGGGAGGAATTAAAAGAAGTGATGAACCTGCGGGGGGCAGCCAAACTGCCGTGGCTTGCGTATATCAAGCATATGCTAGCCAGCATGGGGTTGGGGGAACTCTGGGCTGACCCTGAGCTTGCTTGTCATCTCACTCCCCAGGAAATCGTTAAAGGCCCATTATGGGGAGTATAAAATGGCTCAGCTTTTTAGTAGCCCCCGAGCAGGCAAGTTAACCGCAGCCTTTTTAGAAATCAAAGATAGGTATAGCTTTGAGCCGGCCCTGGATGACATCAAGCCGGCAGCTGCTAGAAAGCTCTTTCTTCAGTTTAGGCATGGGGTTTTGCCTCTCCGCTGTTTTACACACAAGTGGGGGGGTCTGCAAATCCTGAAGTGCCCGGCATGTAACTGCCCTGCAGAGTCAGTACTCCATGTGTTTTTTAGCTGTCCTGGCTACCATAAGGCAAGAAAACGATGGCTGGTGCAGATTTGTAGAAACCTTGGAACTAGGCGCTGTTCTGATGCTTTCAGGATACTGAAACACGACTGTAGTATCCCGATTGTTTACTCAGTTGCAGGTTTTCTATTTTCTATGTGGTGTACCCGCAGGATATTTTTAAAAGCATCCTTAAATAGTTAAGATAATGATTCTGGAGGAAATGAAATAATCTTTTCATCAAATTCCCGGAAAAAATATCTATCTATGGTCACCCTTGCCAGTTTTAAAACTAGGTCTTGTTTTTACATGATTAGTTTTATTTGAGCTATGTATGTAGGTTTTCCAATTATGTCACAGGAAAATTGTTTTTCTACTTCATATGTTTTCTTAAAGTATGTATTTTTTTCTATATGTTCTTAATGCTTTTTAAAATGTTAGTATTGTTTCCTGTCCTTGAGTAGCTTACTAGTCTACTACCATAATTGTTGCGAAAACCCCATGCAGAAGCAGCCTGCATTGTGGGGCTCCCAGTGCTAGGTCGTGCCAACTGCTGCATAAAACTAGTGGTAATAATAGCGGTCATCTTTTTATGAAAACTGTTTTTACTTAAATTATTTATTTATTCGCACTATGCACGTTCCAAAAGTGAATCCTTGTCCTCTGCTTTGATCAACCCTCTGTTATATCCTCTGCCCTCGCTTTCCTTTGGTGAAGTAACTAGAATAGAGGGCATTTAAATTGAGTGTGGAAATTATTTACTTCATATGTGTGCCAGCAATGTTCATTACTGTTTTTATTATTTGTTTTTCACTACATGCAATTGATTTTCTTTGTAGTTTCAAATGTATTTGTATGTACTGTGTCTGTACTTTTAAGGTCATACTGACCGAAATAAAGTTTATTGAATTGAATTGATTTATTGGAGTGTTAATGTGATCACTGAAGGTCTCTCTTACTGTTTTGTGTGCTCCTGCAATTGGATGCTAATGTATATATATATATAAAGTCGCTATTGTCTGTATGCTCCTATTTTAGGATGCCTACTGTATATAGCTTGTCGCCGCATAGGGGAGTGCATAGGGGAGTGCAGTCATGTCTCATTGCACATGGCACCAGGTTGCATATATATGTTTATGTGGTGACAAGAGCGGGTAGAGACTTTAGCAAGTAGAAGGGTACCAAGTTATAAATAAGTTATGTGGTCACATGAGGGTGTGTAAAACAGTAACATTCCCTGATGGAAAGGCATGCTTTTAAGATTATTATGTAGAAACCTTTCATGTGAGTAAGGCAAGGCAGAAAGTGCTCCCCTAAAACAGCGCAGGGCGAGAGGCTCCACTGACAGTGCACTGTCTAGGGGTCACATGGTACCCAGGTGTAGATACATTTTTTTTGCGAGCAGTGTCCAAAGGTTTTTGTGTCAAGGGTACTCTGGTGTAAATATGCTTTATAGCTAGACACAGATAAGATTTGGTTATACCAGGCGTTTAAGACATTAGATTGGCCAACAAAGCAAAGTGGTTGTACGTATGGACAATGCACAGTTAAATTTGGTTTGACTGTTATACAGTTATTGATTAGTCAATTTTGTATGGATTGATGTTATGCACTTGTTAAACAAGCGGAGGTAGTGCTCGGGTAGGAAAAGAGCATCAGCTTAGGGACAGTTTTAAAATATTTGTGTATGAATGAGTGGGGTGAAAGAAATTCCACCATTCTATGCGCTGATTGCTGATGTATCAGAGTGATTCTTGAATGTTTCTAAGTGCATGGTCAGCAATCCTACTAAGGGCTGGCGGTGTCCTTGACTCTATAAACTTTCTTTCCAACCCTTTTATGCTGTCCTGCCTCATTTTTGGGTGTCAAGGTTGTGGATCCCTCTTTGAGATCACACACCTTTATCACCTACTTTTTCCTTTTGGGGACAAGGCTGTGGGTCATTTCAAAGACCAGATACCTCTGGCGCCTATTCTTTACATTTATACTTCCTACTTGTGAAGAATGAATGTGTGTCTTCTAGTGGACTGGAAGTATGTGTCATTGTTATGCAATGTCATACTGTTTTTGTTTGACTTGGTGTTGTGTTGTATTTTATTATCAACAATGCACAGCATTTCTTTGTCCCTGTATCTTTATTTTGTGTAATTTCTCTCTTTACCTCTTTTGTCCAGTCATCTTGATTGTCTAGAATGAGCCCCAGGAAATAGTTATGAGGACTTTCTAGCACCTTGATACGAGTGTAAGTGATTGTTTAAGCTGCTGGTCGATTAATATTGGCTTGTTTTCTTAAAAAATTGCACACTGCTCATATGATTAACAGACAATTATAAAACTGTAGAGAAATGTGGCAAAAGAGGAAATTGCTACCCCAATCTGTTCTTCTCTCACAATTTCACACCCACAGAATTCGAGAGACAACAATTGAGGTGATTAGGTGGCATCGAATAGACCACCACCATATGCTAGGGTGCCAAAAATGAATCCTTAAATGTGTTTTCTCAATTAGTGCATAAGGAGCTTCCAACCTTTGAGTTTCAGCTTATAATGGATAAGAGTACATTGTACAACATATTTCCGGATGCTGTTCATGACCTGACAAATGCTCATCAGGCTCTCTGCAATATTATTTATCAGGATTCCCAAGAAAGTGTTGGAGTTCCCCCCTGTGTGACACATGGTCTTGTCTGGCTTCAGAAATATGATGATTCTTATTTCCTTTTCATAATGACGGCCCCTGCACTTAATTGTTGCATTTAAAATATTGTTACTAAAGTGCTAGAGTGGCATACACATCAGTATAATTTATTCAAGGATAGAAAGAGGCTCACCATAATAAGACTCTTCTCTTTTCCATGGTCTCCAAAAACTCTATGTTAGAGTCTCAGGCCTGTTGTTAGAAGGTACCTTCAGAGACCAGAACATGCCTGATAAATATCACTTGTCATCTAATGTGTTTCATTTTACTGCAACAAACGAATCAAAGGAGGGAGGTAGAGGCATTTTCCGTGAGATGCACTCTTCTTGCAATGTCAAATTTAGGGGTAATCACTAGGAGTGCTCCCTCACCATTCTCTCTGTATTAGAGTCTCTTCATTCTGATGATAGTGAGACCCTCAGTTATCACGTTCCTCACTGTTGTATAATAGACACTGGTGTACTTGAGGCTAATCATAGGGCATTTCCTCGACCAGGAGGTTGAGTCTCATCCCAAAAGACATTGTGGGATTTGTGCCAATCAAGTGAGCTAAAGTTGATTACTGTCTTCAAAAATGCCTTTATTTACAAACATAAAAAACAGTAGCAAGGTTAAAAGTCAAGGGGATGCAAAAGGACCCTTAGGTCGTCCTACACATCCTGTAAGTGCTCAAAAAGAAGTGGTCAACATGTTTCAGCCAGTATTCACTCTTGGAGGGTCAGCAGCTTTCTTTAGGACCCAATCGAATCTCAGATCTCTACTGTACCTGGTGGAACAATTTGTCCCCCCCCCCCTCCGGAACTCTGTATTGTATTGCACATTCATTTGGGGTTAAATCCTGATAGCCCATGAAACAGAAAACAGGAAAAGACAATTTATTCCATATATGTACACAATGTACCATAATTAACAAATAATGTCTGGTGAAGAATTTTGGGCCAGATGTACGACCCTATTTTGCATGCGCTAACGGGTTTGCGACCATTTTGCGCATGCAAAAGTACACAGGGCCATGTACAATCCCTAAATAGCGAGTCGCAATTTATTTGTGACTCGCTATTTAGGAATTGCGAGTCGCTGTTAGGAAGGGGCGTTTCCTTCCTAATAGCGACCGTAAAACCATGTATGAATATTTTGCAGTCGCAAAACACTTCCTAATTACCACCCTCTTCAAGAGGGTGGTAATGGAGTCGCAAATGGGAAGGGGTCCCCAGGGGACCCCTTCCCCTTTGTGACTGGCTCCAAAATATTTTTAAGGGCAGGCAGTGTTCCTAGGGACCACTGCCTGCCCTTAAAAACTGAAACGAAAATGTTACATTTAAAAAAAAAAAAATGCATCCCGTTTTCCTTTAAGGAAAACGGGCTGCATTTAAAAAAAACTGCTTTATTTAAAAGCAGTCCCAGACATGGAGGTCTGCTGAGCCCAGCACGACACCATCCCTGGGAGTGCCTGCCATTCCCAATGGGGTCGCAAATTGCGAGTAGCTCATGAAGCCTCGCAATTTGCGACCCCATTGGGAATCACAAACAGTGTCTCAGACACTGTTGTGCATACCAATTTGCAAGTCGCAAATTGCGAGTCGCAAATGCGACGCAATTTGTGACTTGTAAATTGGCGGGTCGTACATCTGGCCCTTTAGTGCTTTACGATAGTATTAAACATTGTTGGTTGCAGATTATCGGTGGGTCCCGATAAGGACAGTGAGGTATGGATCTTGAACGTAATTCAAAAAGTATCACCGCATCAATAATTCTTAAAAAGGTACTAGGACAAAATGGGCCAGTTGCAAGAATATAGCCAATGACAAATATTACCTTCTCGAAACATAATCAGCTTTCCTCTCATAGCTCAAGAAGGAGAGCAAACTAAAATAAAGAAACAACAGAATGGTTAACTAAGACAACTGTTCAGTCTGTGTGTATTGCAATATTAAAGACAATGGGGTGGTACTCTCTTACATCCTCATTTTATTGCAAGCCAGTTGTACGCATGGGATCTATCAAAAATACAGTCTCACTTTTATCAGGCTGTAGTCCAGATATGAATGTTTAGGAAAGCTTTTCAAGCACTTAATGGCCAAATTCTTAATTTAACCATAGCCTCAATTTGGATGATGTAAGGAAGAATGACTTCTATACTGCAAAATATAGATAGGTTGCACAATATGAGGTACACTGTAGATTCTAAGGTGGATGTGTGCAAACAGAGCAAGGGATAGGCAGAAATACTTTTACCAGTGACTCTATTTACATCAAGGGCTAATTTGTTAAGGACTCATTTGTTCTTCTCCTGAATCAAAAGGCTGTGCAAGAGAACTGAATGGCTTAAGCTCTTGACAAATGCTTCTTTAAATAATTGATTCAACTCTGACAATAGATTCTACAATTACTTCCCACCTGCAGAGGGTTGGGGGTGATGCAGAAGTTCCACTGTGCCTATCACCAGCCAGTATTGGATACAGTGGGAAGGTGACTGCCAATCCGTGTAGCATAATCTCACGGATTTACCCAGAAATTCAGCAAGATTGCGCAGAATTATGCGAGAAAAGTAATTATGCATTTAGTGTTTTTTTCTTAGTGCACAAATGCCCCCTTTGCATCCACATTGGATGTGAGAATGCATTTTGTGCTATGAAATAGCATTAAAGGCAAGCAAACTCGAACAGTGAGAGCGGGCAGCTGCTCATGCTTGCTAATTATGCATTTGGGGTAGGATTTCCCACCAACTTATTTCCGGCATTTAGCACTTTTTAGTTAGTGCAAAATGCACCCTTGAGTCTAAAATGGATACGAAGATGCATTTTGAGCTAATAAGTATAGATAAATTCAACAGAATATGAATAGCGAGCATGAGCGGTTGCTCTCGGTCACTAAATGTGCTCTTGCAGTAGGATTAATCGCCCAAATTACTCTTAATTATGCGAGCGTGTCAAAGAGTAACAGTGAATTACCAAATTTACTTATATTACTTCAGCATAATTGAAATTCAGTCCAGGCCTATTCATGTATATTTTTTAACAAGTTTGATTTTTCAAAATGTATGCAGTTGGTATGATTAATTGAATCGGGCTTCAGAAATTGTAATTTTTCTGACATTCTCCACTCAGTCAAGGCATTTTTCAAAGCCCAAACAGGATTGCCTCCACTGCTCAATCATGTGGTCAATTTTAACATAAACTCAGATTGATTAACCCCTTCGATGCTCATGACGGAGCGGTTCCGTCATGAGCATCGGTTGGGCTGTGCTTATGACGGAACCGCTCCGTCATGAGCACAGCCCCTGGGGAAAGCGCTGGCGCTCCCCCCCTGGGGCATCGATCTTGCCCCCACAGAGGGGGATGGCAGCGGAAGAGTTTCCGCTGCCACCCCCGGCAACCCCCCACGCTTCCCCATGACGTCAGCGTGCACAGCGCGTGCCGACGTCATCGGGAAGCGCTGGAAGCGCTGGAAATCATTTCTTTCCAGCGCGTCCAGAGGGAGGGTAAGTGTTTCTTGTTGCGGTGGGGCGGGGGGCCGTAGTAGAATGCCTTGAGGCATCGGGGGAGAGGAAAGAGTATTTCTCTCCCCTGATGTCTCAATGCTGGCATTCCTGCTTCACGATCGCGCACAGCGTCGCGATCGTGGAGCAGGAATGCCCCACTAGACACCAGGGATGTTGTTTTTCAAATAAAGGAAGCGACCCCTTGGGCAAGGGTCGCTTCCTAGGGGGCAACAATTAATTGAAGACTTTTCTGCCCCTCCTGGGGACAAATCGACTGTTTTTTTCAGCCGTTTTTGGATCCAGGGGGGGCAGAAAAGCCCACTAGATCCAGGTATCAATTTATAATCAAATGGAAGCGACCCCTTGGGCAAGGGTCACTTCCTAGGGGGCCTGAATTTATTGAAGACTTTTCTGCCCCCCCTGGGGACAAATCGACCGTTTTTTTCGGCCGTTTTTGGATCCAGGGGGGGCAGAAAAGCCCACTAGATCCAGGGATCCATTTTGTGATGAAATGGAAGCGACCCCTTGGGCAAGGGTCGCTTCCTAGGGGGCCAAAATTTTATTAAGACTTTTCTGCCCCCCTGGGGGCAGATCGGCCTGTTTTTTTGCCCTTTCTGCCCCGGTGGGGGGCAGAAAACCCCACTAGGCACCAGGGATTTATTTCAATTGTGATGGGAGTGACCCCTTGGGCAAGGGTCACTTCCAGGGGGCCATTTTATTTTGTAATAGGAATTCTGCCCCCTGGGGGCAGAACGGCCTGCTTTTTGCCTTTCTGCCCCCGGGGGGGCAGAAACCCCACTAGACACCAGGGAAGTAGTTTAAATAAAAGGGTCGCTTCCAGGGGCAGATTTTTTTATATGTGTATTCTGGCCGATTGACCATTTGGGTAGTAACATAGCGTATTAGAATGTTAATTGTTTTATTTTTGTGAATTGCAATTGTAATGCTTTATTTTTTTGTTCTAGTTGAAGGCTTTTGCTCTTTAGACTGTTCCAGGTTGCGGTTTCGTTACTGGTGGCTCTGCTGTTTGTGTAGTTGCACGTGTTTGGTAAGAGAGTTTTTTGTACAATGTAATGAGTTTCATTTCACTGCATGAATTTGTTTTTTGCAAATGGTGTAATAATAGCAGTATGTTTGGCTTCTGTTTTTTGAGTGTCAAAAACATTTTGCATTTGTGCTCGATGTGTATTTTGTTGTCTTGTGAGTAATTGGTTTTGTTTTTTTCTTTCTAGTGGGATATCGTTTTTGCTGTGTCTCTGCAGAGTAGGTGCTGGTGAGTGTAGCTGTCTCTTGTAAGTGAATTGTATAGTTTTTGAGTATATAGATCTTTGTGATAAAGGCACACATTTTTTAACTTACTTGCTTTGCACAGTGTTGGTTGTTGCTGACTTGTTTGTGCAGTCTCCTTTCTTAGTAAGGATAATGGCTAGCCGCAGGATTACTGCTCAGCAGGTTGTTGGTATGCTTTTTGAGTCTTCCTCTGATCATGGTTCAGAGACTGACTCTGCATCTGAGGCAGAGGAGGCAAGGGACGATTCAGGCAGTGAGTTTTCTCTCCACATGGAATCATCGGATACTGAAGATACTCTTAGTGCGGATGAAGTGCCTGTGTTAGAGGAGGAGATTGATGTGCCGATAGTGCGGCAAGAGGCATCTGGGCTGCAGCCTGGGGCTGCAAGGCTTTCGGTTGGTGTAGTGCGGCAAGAGGCATCTGGGCTGCAGCCTGCGGCTGCAAGGCTTTCCGTTGATATAGTGCGGCAAGAGGCATCTGGGGCAGCAAGGCTTCCCGTTTGTATAGTGCGGCAAGAGGCACCTGGGCTGCAGCATGGGGCTGCAAGGCTTTCCGTTGAAAGTGCTGACCTCTGGGTTGCCCCAGGCATGGTGCAGCCGGCATTGCCAGACTTTACTGGTGTTCCAGGGTGTAGAGTGAATACAGAAATTTTTTTGCCAATACATTTTTTTCATTGGTTTATGGACGATGTGTTTTTGGCAGAGATTGTTGAGCAGACTAATTTGTATGCCGAGCAGTTTTTGAGGGACAACAGTGCCAGTCTTAAGCCCCACTCTAGAGCTACCCGGTGGACTCCCACAAATCTGGAAGAGATGAAGAAGTTCTTGGGTTTAACTTTTTTGATGGGCTTGCTAAGGAAGCCATCAATGTCTTCATATTGGTCTACTAGTCCCTTGATGGCAACTGCTATTTTTCCGGCAGTCATGAGTCGTGATAGGTATTTGCTTCTGCTTCGGATGATGCATTTTGTCGATAATGGTTTAGCGTTGCCACGAGATCACCCTGAATGTGACCGTCTTTTTAAGATTCGGCCTGTCATTGATCACTTTGTTGATCGATTTTCTGAGATCTATGCTCCAGGGAAAGAAATTGCAGTGGATGAGTCTTTGGTGTTGTTCAAGGGCCGCTTGGTTTTTAGGCAATACATTCCTAGTAAGAGGGCACGCTATGGAATTAAGCTGTATATGCTGTGTGACAGTAGGACTGGATATGTCTCTAATTTCAGAGTGTACACCGGTAAGGATTCCAGTATTAACCCCCTGGTTGTCCGTCCACTTTTGGAGTGACTGAGAAAATTGTGTGGGAACTTGGAAGAGGATTTTTTAACAAAGGCCACCATTTATATGTAGATAACTTCTACACTGGTGTGCGGTTGTTCAGGGAATTGGCCAAAGTGGACACTGTTGCTTGTGGCACAATCCACTCTAACCGTAAAGGTTTCCCAAAAGAACTTGTTTGTAAAAAGCTTGTGCGGGGACAGTGCAGTGCGTTGTGTTGCGAGGAGCTTCTAGCTGTGAAGTTTTCAGACAGGAGAGATGTCTACATGCTGTCTACCATCCATGATGAAAGCACTGCACCTGTGACTGTTTGGGGTCAGGTTGCTGAAGCGCGCAAACCTGTGTGCATTTTAGACTATAATAAGCACATGGGTGGTGTTGACAGAGTAGATCAGAGGTTGGAACCTTACGCTGCTCTTCGTAAGGCTTACATTTGGTAGAAGAAGTTGGCTATCTATCTTTTCCACTTGGCAACCTTTAATGCTTTTGTTGTGTTCCAGGATTCTTGTCCTGAGTCAAAGATGACTTTTGCTAAGTTTCAAGAGTCTGTAATAGGCAGCCTTGTTTTAGTGGAACAGGCAAGTGTTCCTAGAGTTGGATTGGTGGAGGATGTTGCTAGATTGAAAGATCGCCACTTTCCTGATCACATTCCTCCCACACCCTCAAAAGACTTTCCCAGTAGGAGATGTAGAGTCTGTTGGCGAAGAGGTATGCGGAAGGAGACTCGCATGTACTGCCCCGAGTGTCCTTCTAACCCTGGGCTGTGTGTGCCTGCTTGTTTTAGAATGTACCACACGCAAAAGAATTTTGGGAGCATCCATGAGTGGTAAAGTGAACTGCCTGGCCTCTATTGTTTAATATTTTTGGTTGAGTTTCAAGGTTGGCATTTGTGTAGTGTATTGAGTTTCAGATGTTGTGTTAGTAGATTTGTATCTATTTGCAATTTGTTTGTGTTTTCTTATATTTATTAAAAAAATCCTAAATGTGATGGCGGTGTGCGTGGAGTGGCGCTTGTGTGGCGGTGTGCGTGGTCTGGCGTTTGGCTGGCGGTGTGTTTGGATTGGCGCTTGGCTGGTGGTGTGCGTGGACTGGCGCTTGGCTGGCGGTGTGTTTGTACTGGCGCTTGGCTGGCGGTGTGCGTGGACTGGAGCTTGGCTTGCGGTGTGTTTGTACTGGCGCTTGTCTGGCGGTGTGTTTGCACTGGCGCTTGGCTGGCGGTGTGCGTGGAGTGGCGGTGTGTTTTGATTGATGCTTGGCTGACGGTGTGTTTTGATTGGCGCTTGGCTGGCGGTGTACGTGGACGGGCGCTTGGCTGGCAGTGTGCGTGGACTGGCGCTTGGCTGGCAGTGTGCGTGGACTGGTGCTTGGCTCGCAGTGTGCGTGGACTGGCGCTTGGCTGGCGGTGTGCGTGGACTGGCGCGTGGCTGGCGGTGTGCGTGGACTGGCGCTTGGCTGGCAGTGTGCGTGGACTGGCGCTCGGCTGGCGGTGTGCGAGTAGTGACTAGCTGCTGGTCACTACACACACTGCTAGCCAAACGCCACTCAACGTAATCCGTGAGCTGGTGTGGTTGCTGTGTCAGGAATGTGGGCGTGTGAAAGTGATGGGCCCTTGAATGGCGCTGTCTGCTGGTGTGAGTGTTGTAATGTGCTGGGCCCGCGGCTGGCGTGAATGGTTTTGTATGTGTCACACGTATGAAAGGTGTATGAATGGCCTGTAAAGAGGTTGGTGCCTTGTCGTGGCTTTACAGCTCACGAGCTGTGAGTCAATGGTTCAGTTTCTTGTCCTTTCAAGTAACAGTGCATTTCATTTTTGTGAAATCTCTGATTAATACAACTGTATATACTGAACCATCACTCACCCTCGTGCCAAATCCAACCAGTATGTATGTGTACTTGAGGAATAGGTGGTTGTGCATAAAAATGGGTCTTTTCTGTTTTTGTCAATGTAATGTGTTGGTTTTGTGCCTGGTGGTGTGAATGGTCTTGTGTGTATCATGTATGAAAGGTGTGTGAATGGCCTGTAAAGCGGTTGGTGCCTTGAAGTGGCTTTACAGCTCACGAGCTGCGAGTCACTGGTTCAGTTTTTTTGTCCATTCAATTATTGACAGTGCATTTCATTTTTGTGAAATCTCTTGTTAATACAATTTTATATACTGAACCATCACTCGCCCTCGTGCCAAATCCAACCAGTATGTGTGTATGTTTGAGGAATAGATGGCGGTGCAGTAATCTTTGTCTGTTTTGTCTCTCTGCCAAGCTGTACATTTCATTTAAGAATAACCTAACAACTGTAGTTTTTGTTGTAAACTAAACACCCATGGGAGTGCATGGTGATGTCTCTCTTGTGGATCCCAACAAGTTATCTTACCCACAATGTCCTGCAAACCTCAAAATGTGACTGACATTTTCCTTGCATTTTTGTGCCCAAATTTTCACACTGCTGAAAGTAACAACAAATTTCCAACCCCCAGCATTTCTCCAAGTATCCCAATAGAAATGGTACCTCACTTGTATGGGTGGGCCAAGTACCTGCGGCAGGGAATGGCCCAAAACCTATTGATGTGACATCAACATTACCTATCACAAACCAACCTGGTTTTGCATGGGGGTCCCATGACTTTTTGGCCCGGGCTCGGCATCCATGTAGGGAAACCTACCTGACCCATACATTTCTGGAAACTAGACACCCGGGGGAGTCCAGCGAGGTATGGCTTGCGTGGGTCCCCCATCATTCTCCTACCCATAATCCCCTGCAAACCTCAAATTTCGCTGGAAAATCCACTTTTTCTCACATTTCTGTGTGGAAATTTCTGGAATCTGCGTGGATCCACAAATTTCCTCCCACCCAGCGTTCCCCCAGGTCTCCCGATAAAAATGGTACCTCACTTGCGTGGGTGGGTGAAGGACCCGCGACAGGCAAGGCCCCAAAAGCTATTGAGGCGACATCAAAATTACCTATCACAAACCAGCCTGGTTTTGCATGGGGGTCCCATGAGTTTTTGGCCCGGGGCTCGGCATCCATGTAGGGAAACCTACCTAACCCATATATTTCTGGAAACTAGACACCCGGGAGTCCAGCGAGGTATGGCTTGCGTGGGTCCCCCATCATTCTTCTACCCAGAATCCCCTGCAAACCTCAAATATCGCTGGAAAATTCACTTTTTTGTCAAATTACTGTGTGGGAAAGTTCTGGAATCTGCGTGGATCCACAAATTTCCTCCCACCCAGCATTCCCCCAGGTCTCCCTATAAAAATGGTACCTCACTTGCGTGGGTGGGTGAAGGACCCGCGACAAGCAAAGCCCCAAAAGCTATTGAGGCGACATCAAAATTACCTATCACAAACCAACCTGGTTTTGCATGGGGGGTCCCATGAGTTTTTGGCCCGGGGCTCGGCATCCATGTAGGGAAACCTACCTACCCATATATTTCTGGAAACTAGACACCCGGGGGAGTCCAGCGAGGTATGGCTTGCGTGGGTCCCCCATCATTCTCCTACCCAGAATCCCCTGTAAACCTCAAATTTCGCTGAAAAATCCACTTTTTTCTCACATTTCTGTGTGGGAAAGTTCTGGAATCTGCGTGGATCCACACATTTCCTCCCACCCAGCGTTCCCCCAGGTCTCCCGATAAAAATGGTACCTCACTTGTGTGGGTAGGCATAGTGGCTGCAACAGGAAATGGCCCAAATCGTACTGTGGAGACTTCAAAATTACCTATAGCAAAACTACCTGGTTTTGGGGGGGGCACCTGAGATTTTGGCCCGGGCTCGGCGGCCATCTTGGGAAAGTACCAAACCCAAACATTTCTGAAAACTAGACACCCGGGGAGTCCAATGAGGTATGGCTTGCGTGGATCCCCCAACGTTTTCCTACCCAGAATGCCATGCAAACCTCAAATTTAGTTGAAAAAAACACATTTTCCACATATTTGTGTGTGGAATCACCGTGCCGGCACAAATGTCCTACCACCCAGCGTTCTCCTTGTTCTCCTGAGTAAAATGATACCTCACTTGTGTGGGTGTCCAAAGCAAAATTGGCTAAAAACGTATTTTTTAAAAATGTAGCGCTTAGAATTCTCGGTGCTATACTCTAAATCTCTATGTTTTGGGCTCTTCCTAGCCACAGGCCTTTGGCCCACCCACACAAGTGAGGTATCATTTTACTCAGGAGAACAAGGAGAACGCTGGGTGGTAGGACATTTGTGCCGGCACGGTGATTCCACACACAAATATGTGGGAAATGTGTTATTTTCAACTAAATTTGAGGTTTGCATGGCATTCTGGGTAGGAAAACGTTGGGGATTCACGCAAGCCATACCTCATTGGACTCCCCGGGTGTCTAGTTTTCAGAAATGTTTGGGTTTGGTACTTTCCCAAGATGGCCGCCGAGCCCGTGGCCAAAATCTCAGGTCCCCCCCCCCCAAAACCAGGTAGTTTTGCTATAGGTAATTTTGAAGTCTCCACAGTACGATTTGGGCCATTTCCTGTTGCAGCCACTATGCCTACCCACACAAGTGAGGTACCATTTTTATCGGGAGACCTGGGGGAACGCTGGGTGGGAGGAAATTTGTGGATCCACGCAGATTCCAGAACTTTCCCACACAGAAATGTGAGAATAAAGTGGATTTTTCAGCGAAATTTGAGGTTTGCAGGGGATTCTGGGTAGGAGAATGATGGGGGACCCACGCAAGCCATACCTCGCTGGACTCCCCCGGGTGTCTAGTTTCCAGAAATGTATGGGTTAGGTAGGGTTCCCTACATGGATGCCGAGCGCCGGGCCAAAAACTCATGGGACCCCCCATGCAAAACCAGGTTGGTTTGTGATATGTAATTTTGATGTCGCCTCAATAGCTTTTGGGGCCTTGCCTGTCGCGGGTCCTTCACCCACCCACGCAAGTGAGGTACCATTTTTATCGGGAGACCTGGGGAACGATGGGTGGGAGGAAATTTGTGGATCCACGCAGATTCCAGAACTTTCCCACACAGAAATTTGACAAAAAGTGAATTTTCCGGCAAAATTTGAGGTTTGCAGGGGATTCTGGGTAGGAGAATGATGGGGGACCCACGCAAGCCATACCTCGCTGGACTCCCCCTGGTGTCTAGTTTCCAGAAATATATGGGTTAGGTAGGTTTCCCTACATGGATGCCGAGCCCCGGGCCAAAAACTCATGGAACCCCCCATGCAAAACCAGGTTGGTTTGTGATAGGTAATTTTGATGTCGCCTCAATAGCTTTTGGGCCCTTGCCTGTCGCCGGTCTTTGACCCACCCACGCAAGTGAGGTACCATTTTTATCGGGAGACCTGCGGGAACGCTGGGTGGGTGGAAATTTGTGGATCAACGCAGATTCCAGAACTTTCCAGCACAGAAATGTGGGGAAAATGTGTTTTTTTGGACAATTTTTTAGGTTTGCAAGGGATTCTGGGTAACAGAACCTGGTGGGAGGCAGTCAAGTCACCCCATCCTAGATTCCCCTGGGTGTCTAGTTTTCAAAAATGTATAGGTTTGCTAGGTTTCCCTAGGTGCCAGCAGAGCTAGGGTTAAAAAACTACAGTTAGGCACTTTTTCCAAAAAAGGGTCATTTTTCACTGCGAAATTGAGGTATGTCCACATTGCGTTTTGCGCCGTTTCCTGTCGCGGGCACTAGGCCAACCCACGCAAGTGAGGTACCATTTTTATCGTGAGACCTGGGGGAACGCGGGGTGGGTGAAAATTTGTGGATCCACGCAGATTCCAGAACTTTCCAGCACAGAAATGTGGGGAAAATGTGTTTTTTTGACAATTTTTAGGTTTGCAAGGGATTCTGGGTAACAGAACCTGGTGGGAGGCAGTCAAGTCACCCCATCCTGGATTCCCCTGGGTGTCTAGTTTTCAGAAATGTATAGGTTTGCTAGGTTTCCCTAGGTGCCGGCAGAGCTAGGGTTAAAAAACTACAGCTAGGCACTTTGCCAAAAAAGGGTCATTTTTCACTGCGAAATTGAGGTTTGTCCACATTGCGTTTTGCGCCGTTTCCTGTCGCGAGAACTAGGCCTACCCACGCAAGTGAGGTACCATTTTTATCGGGAGACCTGGGGGAACGCGGGGTGGGTGGAAATTTGTGGATCCACGCAGATTCCAGAACTTTCCAGCACAGAAATGTGGGAAAAATGTGTTTTTTTTGACAATTTTTTAGGTTTGCAAGGGATTCTGGGTAACAGAACCTGGTGGGAGGCAGTCAAGTCACCCCATCCTGGATTCCCCTGGGTGTCTAGTTTTGAAAAATGTATAGGTTTGCTAGGTTTCCCTAGGTGCCGGCAGAGCTAGGGTTCAAAAACTACAGCTAGGCACTTTGCCAAAAAAGGGTCATTTTTCACTGCGAAATTGAGGTTTGTCCACATTGCGTTTTGCGCCGTTTCCTGTCGCGGGCACTAGGCCAACCCACGCAAGTGAGGTACCATTTTTATCGAGAGACCTGGGGGAACGCGGGGTGGGTGGAAATTTGTGGATCCACGCAGATTCCAGAACTTTCCAGCACAGAAATGTGGGGAAAATGTGGTTTTTTTGACAATTTTTTAGGTTTGCAAGGGATTCTGGGTAACAGAACCTGGTGGGAGGCAGTCAAGTCACCCCATCCTGGATTCCCCTGGGTGTCTAGTTTTCAAAAATGTATAGGTTTGCTAGGTTTCCCTAGGTGCCGGCAGAGCTAGGGTTCAAAAACTACAGCTAGGCACTTTGCCAAAAAAGGGTCATTTTTCACTGCGAAATTGAGGTTTGTCCACATTGCGTTTTGCGCCGTTTCCTGTCGCGGGCACTAGGCCAACCCACGCAAGTGAGATACCATTTTTATCGGGAGACCTGGGGAACGCGGGTGGGTGGATATTTGTGGATCCACGCAGATTCCAGAACTTTCCAGCACAGAAATGTGGGGAAAATGTGTTTTTTTGGACAATTTTTAGGTTTGCAAGGGATTCTGGGTAACAGAACCTGGTGGGAGGCAGTCAAGTCACCCCATCCTGGATTCCCCTGGGTGTCTAGTTTTCAAAAATGTATAGGTTTGCTAGGTTTCCCTAGGTGCCGGCAGAGCTAGGGTTCATAAACTACAGCTAGGCACTTTGCCAAAAAAGGGTCATTTTTTACTGCGAAATTGATGTATGTCCACATTGCGTTTTGCGCCGTTTCCTGTCGCGGGCACTAGGCCAACCCACGCAAGTGAGGTACCATTTTTATCGGGAGACCTGGGGGAACGCGGGGTGGGTGGAAATTTGTGGATCCACGCAGATTCCAGAACTTTCCAGCACAGAAATGTGGGGAAAATGTGTTTTTTGGACAATTTTTTAGGTTTGCAAGGGATTCTGGGTAACAGAACCTGGTGGGAGGCAGTCAAGTCACCCCATCCTGGATTCCCCTGGGTGTCTAGTTTTCAGAAATGTATAGGTTTGCTAGGTTTCCCTAGGTGCCGGCAGAGCTAGGGTTCAAAAACTACAGCTAGGCACTTTGCCAAAAAGGGTCATTTTTCACTGCGAAATTGAGGTATGTCCACATTGCGTTTGCGCCGTTTCCTGTCGCGGGCACTAGGCCAACCCACGCAAGTGAGGTACCATTTTTATCGGGAGACCTGGGGGAACGCGGGGTGGTTGGAAATTTGTGGATCCACGCAGATTCCAGAACTTTCCAGCACAGAAATGTGGGGAAAATGTGTTTTTTTGGACAATTTTTTAGGTTTGCAAGGGATTCTGGGTAACAGAACCTGGTGGGAGGCAGTCAAGTCACCCCATCCTGGATTCCCCTGGGTGTCTAGTTTTCAAAAATGTATAGGGTTGCTAGGTTTCCCTAGGTGCCGGCAGAGCTAGGGTTCAAAAACTACAACTAGGCACTTTGCCAAAAAAGGGTCATTTTTCACTGCGAAATTGAGGTTTGTCCACGTTGCGTTTTGTGTCTTTTCCTGTAGCGGGCACTAGGCCAACCCACGCAAGTGAGGTACCATTTTTATCGGGAGACCTGGGGGAACGCGGGGTGCATGGAAATTTGTGGATCCACGCAGATTCCAGAACTTTCCAGCACAGAAATGTGGGGAAAATGTGTTTTTTTGACACTTTTTAGGTTTGCAAGGGATTCTGGGTAACAGAACCTGGTGGGAGGCAGTCAAGTCACCCCATCCTGAATTCCCCTGGGTGTCTAGTTTTCAAAAATGTATAGGTTTGCTAGGTTTCCCTAGGTGCCGGCAGAGCTAGGGTTCAAAAACTACAGCTAGGCACTTTGCAAAAAAGGGTAATTTTTCATTGAGAAAATGTGGTGTGTTCACGTTGGGTTTTGAGCCATTTCCTGTCGTGGGCACTATGCCTACCCACACAAGTGAGGTACCATTTTTATCGGGAGACTTAGGGTAATTCAGATTTGTAAAGCAACTGTTATTACCTATTGACTTTCGATGCATTTCTGCCTTCCAAATGAAAGACATTGTGTAAAAAAAAGTCATTTTGAAAAATGACCGATAATTCTCATGTTAGTATGAGTATACCCAATTTCAAAAATGTGCAAATATCTACTGTTTCTAAACTCTATAACTTGTTCCCATTTCAGAAAGACATAGGTGTCGTTCATACCAATTTTTCCATGTATACATTTTCCCACAATAATTGCTATATACCCGGTACATAATAAAAAGCCATTGCAAATTGCTGCTCAGTTTGTTACTCTACGTTCGTCGGGTTCTTGGTGAACCTACAAGTCCTATATATCCCCACAACCAGTAAGGTCCAGCGGATGTAACGGTATATTGCTTTCAAAGAGCTGTCGTAATTAGAAGAAGTTACAGGTGAAAACGTTGACACAAAAGTCTGTTTTTTTCAACTAATTTTCAATTTTTCCTATATTTAACTGTACGTTTCTATAAAGAAACCTTGATGGATCTACACAAATGACCCCTTGCTGAATTCAGAATGTTGTCTACTTTTCAAAATGTATAGCTTTCCAGGATTCATTATTGCTTTCATACCCATTTCTACCATTAAGTGGAAGGAGGTTGAAAGCACAAAAAATAGCAAAAATAGGCTATGTCCCAGAAAAATGCCAAAACTGTGTAAAAAATGTTGGTTTTCTGACAAAAGTCTGTCATTCCCTAAAAGCTGGGAAAATGGTGATTTCAGCCCCACAAACGCTTTTTGGATACCATTTGCAGGGAAAAACCCAGACGCTTTCATTTGCAGCCCTTTTTTCCCATTTTTCCCCCAAAAAACTAAATTTAGCTGTATTTTGACTAATTTCTGGGACCCCTCCAGGGGAATCCACAAACCCTGGGTACCTTTAGAATCCCTATGATGTTGGAAGAAAAGGACGCAAATTTGGCGTGGATACCTTATGTGGTCAAAAAGTTACAGGGGCCTAAGCGCGCACTACCCCAAATAGCCAAAAAAAGGCTTAGCACAGGGGGGGAAAAGGCCTAGCAGCGAAGGGGTTAAAGCAGTGTTGTGCTTGTTAATGCAAATATGTAAACAATATATCCATGATGAGGTTAAATAAAATGGTGTGAATATTGTTTTCATATTAGTTCCCAGTATCTCTAAGTAGAATTGCTTCTTAAGTAAAAGGTATTTTTCAAATAAATATATAAAACATTTTACTTTTGCTAAAAGCATTTATGACATGATATAGCTTGTAAAGCGAAACTGCTTCTCAATAGGGTGTCCCAGCACTAGAAATTAGACTGTAGTACAAGGACCTACTTGAGATTAAAAAGACAGGTTTTAGGACTTTTCCTAAAGCTGGATCCAGAGAATGTCAACCCATGATCAATGGGAAGGGCGTTCAAAGATTTGGAGGCAAGATAGAAGAGGGATCGTCCTCCTGTCCTAGAACATCCTGTGGAATGACAGTTAACTTGGTGGTTGTGGATCGCAGGTCAAGAGATGGATGATAAGAGCAGATGAGCTTTTGAATATAGATTGGCATTTGTTCAATAAAGATGTAAAGATCATGAAAAGTACAAAATTGAGTCAATGTACACCCTTCAGATTCAATGAAATGGAGTGCCAACAGAGAATATTAAGGATGAGCAGTGGCAGTGAATGTTGGCCAACCTGTAGCTGATGGAGTAAGTAAGGTGACAAACCTAGGTTTAAAGAATTGCCATAGTCCAGGTTTGAAGTGATCAGAACATGGAGCCCTGTGGGAGGAAACATCAAAGAGTGGAAGCGCTTACCTGCAGCTTGTAAGAAGAGTGAAACAAATTGCTGCAACCGTAACAACTTGGGGGACAAGAGAGAGGTTGCGATCCAATGCAATAGGACCTGGGAGGGTGACCAGGTTGCAACGGCTGCTACAGTTGAGACCAATAGACTGAAGGATGGCTGAACATGAGATTGTGATTGCTACAAATTTGTCTGGGACAGGCACAATGAGTTGGGTGTCAGCGTTTGACATTATTTGAGACTAAAAGATCAAACTAAAGAGGCAAAAGGAGAAATTTAAATATTGATTAAATTAGGTCTGAAGGAGAATCTCTGAGGGACATCCTAACATGGATAAGTATTAGAAGAGTTGGATGGAGGACAGATTGTGGCCTACTGGACAAGTAAGAGTGGAAGCACTTAAAAGCAAGTTTATAAATGCCAAATACTGAAGAGACAGCTAAAAAGAAATGGTGTGAGAAACAATGCAAAGGGGACAGATAAATCTAACAATATCAAGGCAGCTATGTCTCCATGATCTAAAATGGCTCAAACATCTTCTGTAAAGGCCAAAAAGGCAGTCTCAAGGCTATGGAGAGAATGGAATCCAAATTAGTTGCAGTTAAGCAAGGAGTTGGATTTAAGGTAGTGAGATAGTTGAGTATTTACTGATTCCTCTGGGATTTTGGGAGGTGAGGGTGAGTATGGTATAGGTCTATAATTGCGCAGGGTGTTGGGCTCCAGAATGTTTTTTTGAATAGTGGTACCACAGTGGCATATTTTCACCTCGAAGGAACTGTAGGAGATATTAATGAGATAGATAAGTGAGTGAAGGACAAATAATATCAAAACCTAGTGACAAAATGTGAGGCGGGTAAGTGTCAAATGTCACAATTTACTTCAAGAGAGGGCATGTTTGACCTCAACATCAAGACCAGGAGCAAACTCTGGGAGGGAAGAACTTATTGTGGTGTTTGAAAAAGTATCATTGCAGGTAAGGATGTCCATTGGGGCTTAGCTGGGAAGTCATCACGGATATTGACAAATGTAATATGTGAGAAAATTGTGAGGTCCTAGCAAAATTGACATGAAGGGATAATAGTTTGATTTATCGCTGGAAGATACATTAAAGAAATCTTTAATTCTAAAACCAGTGAATACTCAAATGCCTTGTTCGCAATCAAATGGATGCTTCTTTTATAATATGTTTTAGATAAAGCTTAGCTGCTGCTAACGCAGAGGTCCATAGAAGCATTAAATTGGCTAAGTCATGGACAAGGTCATTCACACTTACAACAAAGTTACCAATGAGGAGATCTCCTTATAGTAAAGTATAGCGAAAATATAAAAAGTGTATTAAACTTAAAAAAAAGTCAAAAATGTGTTTTGATAAATATTCAATTATATTAATTTTATATATTTATTTTAGAAAGAGAACAAACTGAAAAAAATGCTACGTCAGTATTTACTAAACTTTCAATTAAGTATTTAATATTTAAATATATTAAGTTAAATTAAAAGTATTTTTTAAAGATTTTTTTTTTTTAAATCCCACCCAAACTAGAATGATTTCATGTATATATTAAGTTTTATGAAACATGATTTAAATTAAATTAATATTTTTAGAAAGATTAGATACATTTATTTTTACATAAAAAATGATTAAAATATGTATGATAAAATAATATTTTATTTTAATGTATGCATCATTTTTTAACATTAAATATATGTAAGTTGTTTGACCTGTTAGCTTTGGGGCGGTGTTTCCCAAAGTTTTTGCCTCACTTCCTCCATTTTTGCTGCACTTATCTTTTGCTGTCCCTTAGGACTCTGTGCACTTTACCACTGCCAACCAGTGCTAAAGTGCTTATGCTTCCTCCCTTAAACCACAGTTAAATTGGCTTATACACAATTGACATATATAAAAAAAAATTTAATTGTCTTTCTTGATTTTCAAATATAACAAATAATTCAACAATGACAAGCTGCCGAGAATCACATCACAAGAGCAAATCAGGAGAGCACAATAGCAGGAAAGAAATATCATCACAATAAGCAAATGTGGAAGATCATAGATCAGAGTATTCATTGTATATAATTATAATGTGGATAAGTAGAATATAGATGGCAAGGAATCAGTAAGTGAAGGGGAAGGGAATTAGATTTCAGTCAGTAGTGAAATGTTCGAGGGTGCGAAGGCATTCATGCAAATGTTGCCAAACATCTCTGGGGTAGGACGTTGGAGGGTTGAAGGAGGGAATAGTCTTCACTAACGCTGTCACAATACATCATGCTTTTAAGCTGCTCCAGGAAAGTGTTTCGTTTGTTGCTGCCCCAATGAAGCACGATCTCATGCCTGGCTAATAGGAAGGCCATTGATGTGAGTTGGCGCAGAGAATGCGGTATGTCCCTGGTGTACTGACCGCTAGAATTTATGAATTCCTCCCAGACAGTCACCTAATAGGAGTATTAGGTGTGCCTCATTGGGCCAATTGCTGGAAGGATGGGGGTAGAGCTGAGCACAGCCCCACTTGCAACCAAATAGCCTGGATAACCAGGATACCCAAGATGGGGCAGGGAGCAGTGTGACTTCCAGGGGCCTCTCACCGGGGTAGAACAAGAGGGAGGAAAGGAAGCTCCAGCTAGAACTGAATACATTAAAATTGGAGGCTGATGAGAAGAAGGCTGAGACTAAGAGGGCCTTAGCCAGAGAAAAAGTAAAAGCTGAGGAGAAGAGGGCTGAGGCAGTGTGGGTCCTAGCTGAATAAACTACTGTTTAACCGTGAAGAGAGCATAAGGGAGCTGGAGCTAAAGGCAAACCAACCTAGAGGACCCAAGAGTGATGGTGGCAGCGCACAACAGTGTCAACTGGAGAACTAATAATATGCATACCCCAAGACCTGGTGCCTAACTATGTGGTGTGGAATGATATAGACAAGTGGTTTGCTCCTTATGAAGCTGTACTCAGGGTACACAAGGTCTCAGTGGAATACTATGGGTGTGGCCTGTAGAAACACATGCCTAAGGTAAGGAGGGATACAGTTCTCACACTAGAGGCAGAGGAATAGACCAGGTATTCCAAAATGAAAGCAATACTTGTTGCTAAGTTTGGGTTGCCTCTGAGAAGTACTCCCAGAGATTCAGGGAAAGCCAAAAGCTCCCAAATCACTCCTGGGTGGATTTCCTAGACTATGCAAGGAAGGCATTAAAGGGCTGGATGAGGGGCAGCAAAGTGGATGACTTTACTGGGCACCACAACCTAATTTTGAGGGAGCACATGCTCAAAACATGTCTTACAGAGCTGCACCAACACATTGTAAATAGCAGGCTTACTGATCCCAGGAAACTTGCTGAGGAGGCATACCTCTGGGTCAGCACCAGAGTATCTAAGAAGGCATTTGGTCAGACTCCCAAAAGGGTGGTCAGGGTCCTGAACAGAATAAAAAGGGGGGAGATAAAAATAAAACCAAGGAGTTCTCTCAAGACCCCTAAAACGGGCAAGGGTCCCAATCCCAATCTGGCGACAAAAGGCTTTATAGACCAGAAAACTGGAAAGTTTGTCCCCAAGTGCTATGAGTAGTATTAGTATGTCAAGGGAGATGCCAAGTGCGCCAAGAGGGAAATGTCCCAGTGGTGGACAGTCACAGGGAATGTGTAGCCCTTAGGGAAGAGATGGCTCCAGGTAGTTTGGGGAAGACCTGTGAGGTTACCCTAGTGCCCTTGGTGATACAGAGATGGTGCCCAAAGCCCACATCAGTGTACATATCAGGACCCTCTGCTACTAAAGTCAGTTCCAAGGGCCACATGCCTTCCAATACTTTAAAGTATAGGCAGTGGGTCACTGCCTATAATTGGGCAGAAGGTGGAGGCTCTGAGGGACACAGGAGCCAGTATGACCACTGTCAGATGTCATCTGGTGTCCTCAGAGCAGGTGATACTTAATGCATTTCACCAGTTTGTGGTAGCAGACAACTGGTAGAGCCACTACCGTGGTTCTGGTTCCCTTCAAGTGAGGGGGGTCTCAGGTCTTCTGAAAGTTGCTTTGAGCCCTGCTATGCCCATGGACTGTCTGTTAGGGAATGTCTTGGAGCACATTGCCTGGAAGAAAGTGGAGCCAGGTCATACCTGGAAATGTTAGGTTTGCCTGAGTGCATCTTTGAAACCAGCTGGTCCAGGGCTGCCCAGGAGGGGACTGAAGAAGCTCTTGCTATAGTTAGGTCCAGTAGCTGGTTGGGGAGCCTGTTATGTCTTTGAGGCTCAGATCAGGAGGCTAGCAGACTAGCCCTTCAAGTCACTCTGGGGTCCTGGGTTTGAAGTGAAGTTCAGTCAGGCAAGAGCATAGCAGGCTAGCAGTTGATTTAGAGCAGCAGTCCAGCAGAGTTTCAGTCCTTGTAAAGGCACAACAGTCCTTCTTCCTAGCAGAGTATCCACAGATCCAGAAATGTATTCAAGAGTTGGTGTCTGAGGTCCTACTTTTATACCCTGGTGCCCTGGTTTTGGAACGTGGGAGAAGCTTATAGACAGTGGCTTTGAAGTGCAAGGATTTCCCTGCCTCCCATGCCCTGGCTGAAAACTGGCTGAAGTGACAATACAGGGTTGTTAGGCCCTTTGTGTGAAGGCAGAGCACAGGCTATTTAGTTGTAAGTGGGGCTGTGCTTAGCTCCGTCCACCTATCCTGTTAACATATGACTCATCCAGGCACACCTAATCCCTACATTGTATGACCATCTGGGAGGAATTCACAAAGTCTAATGGTCAGTTACACCTATTCGTGTGACCCAAGCCAGGCTATAGGCTCAAAAGTGCTAAGAGCAGAAAAATACTCACTTTCTAAAAGTGGCATTTTTATAATTGTAATAAAAAACCCGACTTTATCATTAAATAGGGGTCTTCACCACAATTCCAAAGACACCAAACATGATATGGCTACCAGCTGCCAATTGAAAATTACAGCTTATTAAATGTAATAAGGAATCCCCAATGTTATCCTATGGGAGGGTTAGGCCTCACAGTAGTGAAAAACTAATTTAGGAGCTATTCACTACCAGGACATGCAAAATGTTAAAGTACATGTCCAACCTTTTAATTACACAGCACCCTGCCCTATGGGCTACATAGGGCCTACTTTAGTAGTGACTTATAAGTAATAAAAGGGGAATTTAACGCTTGGTAAGGGGATTAAATGGCAAGTCAACATGGCAGTTTAGAACTACTCTCAGGCTCTAGTGGCAGGCCTGGGACATGTTTTACAGTGCTACTTAAGTGGGTGGCACAATCAGTGCTACAGACCTACCAGTAGCGTTTAATTTAAGGCTCTGGGTACATGTAGTGCCACTTTATGAGAGGCTTATAAATAAATTAAACATGCTGATTAGGTATGAGCCAATGTAACCATGGTTCTAGAGGTGGGAGCACAAGCACTTTAGCACCGGTAAGCATTGGTAAAGTGCACAGACTCCTAAGGCAAAAACATGGATAAAGGCCCTGTTTTGTAGAGGCACTTGTTAGGGGAAACGACCTTTACAACGCGGTCGTTACAACGCGATGCTTTTACATCGCAGTCATTACAACGCAAGTCATTACAATGACTTGCGCTGGATGGCGCTCTAGACTAAGGAATAGTAAGATTTACTATTCCAACACCTTCCCTACTGTACGTAGACTGGAGTAAATCATACTATTCCTAAGTCCAGCGCCCTCCAGCGCAAGTCGTTGTAACGACTTGCGTTGTAATAACTGCGATGTAACGTACCGCGTTGTAATGGGATGCGTTGTAACGTCACATATTCACTTGTTAGTTCTACGCCTCTCTAAACTCAGTTGGATCCCTCTGTGTATACTCTCCTGAGCCACTAAAATAACCCATGGGGAACCCTCCACCTTACATGTGAACCCCATGTGTGAAACACCTAACCATAACTTACTCACAGATGTATCCCAGTAGACAGACATTACCGCCATGGCCAACAAAGTGATGTGTCCCATTCCACCCCTTGGATCAGACTTCTGTCCACAACCCAAGGAAAACTCTTTCCATTAGGGCAGTAACCAACAGAGGCCACTGACAGCTGTCAGTGTCAAAAGTAACCCTGGGCGAAGTTCGCGTTGTCGCGCTACGTGGAATTCCGCGAAGTCGCAAAAAAACTCCACGAGCTATGCGGAATTCTGCAAGCACGCGGAGTTGCTTGTTCCGCACGTTCGCGATGAGTTTTTCCTGTTCGGGAACGCGTATTGCGTGTTCGGGGACGCTCATTGAGTGCTCGGGGGGAAATATCGCACAAACTTCACCACGCGGTCACCAATGGGCGCGCCCATCTTGTTTTTCACTTTTTGATATGGTTCTGGGCCTGTTTTTCTATCCTCCCTATATCTTTTCAATCCTTTGTCTCTAGAAACTTTTTTTTAATATTTTTTATTTATTATCTATCCCTCTCTATTCCTGATTGTATATTTTGCATTTTTTCCTACATTTTGTGTGTTTTTTTGTGCGTTTTTCACTCTTTTTCTATTACTTGCTTTTTTCATTTCTTTTACTTACTTTCTTACTTCCTACCTTTTCTTTTCCACACCCCCGCCTACCCAGAACCATGGCGAAGAGCCTTAAAAAAACTAAGGGCCAGGGGAAGAGGCCGAGGAGTGAGAGCCACGACCACCTTCCTTGCAGAAGGCTGGGCCCACAAGGGGTGCAGCCACGGGCGTTATTCAGTGAGGCGGAGGTGGCCGCACTGTTTTTTTTTGTCCAACGCCACCTCCCCTTAACCCTGGTAGCAGGTGGCAGGACTGGGTCCGGGTACGGGCTCCGGGAGCATCACCGGCGGTGGGAGTGGGAGAGGGTGTGCCGGGCAGTGTTTCGCTGCTCTGGGGTCCGGCGCACCCGTAAACAATTGACGCACCGGTGCCATCCATGCCCTAAATGATGTTTAAATTCAACAGACACCACAGAAACAGTTGTTTCATGCACCCATGAGTAGCTCTTGGCCTATTGGTTGGAAAACCCATTGGCAGACTAGGCCACATAGTGAATCAATTCAAATCAATAATATTGCAAATGTATTAGAAAATGTAGTGAACTGTGCTGCATTTTTTGCTGGGTTAAAAAAAAGAAACAATTGCATGCAAATCAACAACAAGGCATGGGCACCACAAAGAAGGCTTGCAGGCTGCCAGCCACATGGCCAGGCCACCACAACAACAAGAAAGGGAAGACAGACAAGGCAGGCCTATGGCAAAAGCACACTGGCTGCCTTCACAAAATGGCCGCCAGCCACATGGCCAGGCCACAACAACAAGAAGCAGTAAGCCAAGAGGAACAAAGGAAAGATATGCAGGCCTATGGCAAAAGCAGCACACTAACTACAACCACAAAATGGCCACCAGCCACATGGCCACTCACAACAAGCAGGAGGGCTGGAAAACAATGAACTCAAGCAGGCCTATATGGCAAGACAAAGGAGGCATGCTAAACAACACAGCTTTAATGCAACAATACAAAAACGAAAATCCATAGGGCTAAACAAGGTTTGCAAGTTACACAACAAACACACCACACACATCCAACACAGGCATTTATTTAACACACACGAAAAAAGTGAAATACCCCCCAAAAAACCCATTTTGCAATTCAATCCAATGTCATCCATGCCCTAAATGATGTTTAAATTCAACAGACACCACAGAAACAGTTGTTTCATGCACCCATGAGTAGCTCTGGGCCTACTGGCTGAAAGGCCTATTGGCACTGGCAGACTACTGGGCTAGTGAATTAAATAAATGTTGCAAATTAATTTCAAAAGTTGGAGAAAATGCAGTGAACTGTGCAACATGTTTCCTTTATAAAAGATGAAAAATTACTTACAAAGAAACAACTGGGCTCCTACTGAACTACAGGCCACCCACCACAATACATTTTTTAAAAACAATGAAAAGTACAAAAAAAATGTAGGTGCAATGCCTCAATCAAACAAACAACATCAATTTTCCAACTTACTTGTGAAATCTCAATTTCAAAAGTCTTCAAATCCAATGATATATGATGCAGCAGCCACAAAGAGTGATCCTTCCAGCTCCAAATCCAAATGAAAAGAGAACAGGAGATGGACAAAGCACTGGGAGGAGCCAGATGGACAGGAACAGGAAGTTGGAGACTCTGGGGCACTTTCTTCCTCTTAAGACAAAAGTTAAAAAAAGGACTCCTTGCACAAAAAAGTACAGCCAAATGTCAATCTGAGGAGTTTTTTTAATCCAAATCATAATTTCGAGAAGGTTTTGATGCTGCTCGAGAGAGATTCTCCTCCAGATTGCAAATTCTGCATGTTCGGGATCACGATCTTCGCAAAACGTCCGCTGGAAGTCCGATGGCACGCCCGAATGACGTGTTCGCGGCCAGCTACCAAATCTCGTGGCGCTCGCGAACAGATGGAAAATCTCATCGCGATCGCAGGCATCCCGGAAAGTCGCTCCCGCGCGCACAAAAATGCATTTTGAGAGCGCGAACACAAAAAAAACTCAGCTCCGGAGCGTGGAGTTTTCGGTAACGCCGCATTCTATGCGGAATGCGGAGTTGCCAAAAATCCGCAAACTCCACGAGCGGAGCGGAGTTTACGCCCAGGGTTAGTCAAAAGCCAGGCCCCAGACCATCCGGGGATCTTTGACCTCTGCGGTGTCTCAGAAAGGAGACTGTAGCCCCAAGTGTTTTGCACCCTACTTCCTCTCTTGCTCCCACCAGTCCAGAGATGGTAGTCTGGGACTGGCCACTATACCCAGGATCTATACCCTGAGGCTGAACAGGTTCCTGGTGAGTCAGGACTTCCAGGGGGCAACCATCACCTCCTCTCAAGGGTGACATACTCTGTCTGTGTTATGAAAGAGTCTGCCTGGTGCAGATCTCCTGCCCTCTGTCTTTGTGATTGTGCAGGGAGCCCCCCAGGCCAGACATGGCCAGACGAGGGTCAGTCTTGGGGTGCTCTGTTCTCAGAGCTGGTAAACCATGATCCACTGGTCCTCCCACTGTGGACTCTTTCCACCTCCTACTCCTCCATCTGGGCCTCTGCTCCCTCTGCTGTGAAGTTGTACCCCCAGAAAACTGAACTGGTAGGGAACTATTGGCTGCCGCCTCACCCAGTTCACCTGACACTGTGCCACTGCCACCAGCAGATGATCTCTTGGTACAGACTAGGTCCCCCGTCTGTGACCCAACTGGGAGAAATCTAATCACTGGGGTTGCAAATGGGGTACCCTGGGTATCTGTCCACCATAACAGCCCCTCCTATCCTCAGAAGGGACATGGGACCCCTTTTCCCCTACACTATACTGAGACATGTCTGGTCACTGTGTACCTCCCCCTCACTTTGTTGGGGAAACCTGAGCCACCCTCCTTAGGATCACTCCCCAGTGCCTTCCCAGACACTCTGGTACTAACCCAGAGGTCTGCTCCTTTGACATCAAATTGTACAGACCCTCATAGGTGTTTACCTCACTGCCCCAATATAACTGTCTGGAAACAATACACAACCTCCAACAGCAGAGCCATTCATAGTCATGTGACCCAGGACACTGGCAGAAGGACAAAATGGTTGGGACAAGAAAATGCAAACTTTCCAAAAGTGGCTTTTTCAGAATTGTAACATAAAATCCAACTTCATCATTAAAGAGGATTTTACATTACCATTAATTTAAGTGTAAAAAGCATATCTCTATCTACTCCCAATCCAAAGTTAGCACTTATTAAATGAAATAAGGTAACCCAGTGTTAGTCAATGGGAGAACAAGGCCATACCACAGTGGTAAATGACTTTAGGAGTTATTCACATGTAAAATATAAGTATACATTCCCTACCTTTTAAATACAAAACACCCTGGGCCTACCTTAGGGGTGACATATGAATTTTTAAAGGAATGTTTTGCCAGGTCAAAATGGCAGTTTAAAACTGCACTAGAGGCTGTAGAATCAGGCGTCAGACATGTTCTAAAAGGCTATTTCAGTGGCTGACACATTGAGTGCTGCAAACCCACTAGTAGCATTTAATTTAAAGACTGTGAGTACATGTAGTAAGTACCGTTTGCTAGCGACTTACAAGTAAATTAAATGTGCCAAATGTGCAGGCCAATTTTACCTTGTTTGAAGGAGAGAGCAGAAGCACTTTAGCACTGATTAGCAGGGAACAAGTGCCCAGAGTCCTCAACAAAAAGGGATTCAGCAAAGGAAAGCAGAGGAAATCAAAAATGTTTGTTGTGACCTTGCAAAAAAGGGCCAGGTTCAACAATGACCCCTTTTAATTATTTCATGCATATGAAAAAAAAGAGAAGCAAGATACAGTATCACTCACCATCCTTGTTATTTTGCTCTCTCACAACTTGGCTTTGTCACTTGGTTAAAATTTGCCATAAGTGGTCTGCAGAAGGCAAAGGAAGACACTGCTCAATGGGTAGACTTTCATTTAATACACCATGCAACCTGCTAAATGTGCTACAGAGACTGTTGTCTGTGATTTTGCCAGGCCCAGACTGGAGCCCACAATTGGATACAATTGTGAATCTCCAAACCCTAACAACACTGTCATTTTGCACCTTATACCACATCGTGTCATGGGATACCATACTTAATGGAAATGATGTAAAAGGCTCTGATACCCACATGGGTCTGACACCGCAAAATAAATAACTAAATAAGTAAATAATATCCAAATGAATGACCACTTGTCCTTTAGTGGCTGACCAAAGCTTTTCCTAAATTACTAATTTGCCAAGGTGTCAAAGGGGAAATATTACTAGCTGGTTAGTTCTTAGGTTGTTTTACCAGAATGCAATCTTATAGTATGGATTAATTGAAAAAGAACCACACAAGGTATTTATAAAAATATATATTTATTATATAATACTCTCTAACACGTTTAGATATCTCCTACCCGGAGATAAAAACAATGCACACAATACTTTGCACAGAAATACAGTAAATAGCACAGAATACCGAGTGGACCACGGGGGGGGGGCAAACCATATACTAAGAAAGTAGTATAAGAACCACGACTCGGGTCAAGACAATGTTGAGAGGACGTAGAAGTGCTGGGGACCCAAGGAACCACCCCATGTGAGTGACTAGGAACCCCATGGAGAGCGTGTGCAGTGTGGGAACACGACCTCGTGCTCCATACAACTCAACGTGTAAGTCGCGTTTGGAATTTTAAAGATTAAGGACCCTTCCCAGTGGACCCTGAAGAAACCCCATGTAAGACAGAAGGTTGGAGAGTCACCCCACCCGTGGATACCCAAATACCCACATTACCTACACCAAGGAAGCCGGGTGCATAGGTGTGAAGTGGTGTCGGAAACCGCAGTTGAACCCAATTGAGGACTTCCGGAAAGTGCTGCTGCTGAAGAAGGAGAAAGTGTCTGGTGGAATCAGAAGGTGGATTCTAGTTGAGAGGAACCTGCAAGCAGCGGGGACAGAGTCTATGTCACTCAGTAGTGACCAGGAGATCTGGAAGACGAATGCCCACCAATGCCGGCAGTTGCAGGAGAGTTGACGAGGACCATGACTCTGCAGCTGTGAGGACCAGGCGACGCTGAGGAAGACCAGGAGCCATGCAAGAGCTGTCCCATGTCGGATGTTGAGTGCTGAGGGGTGGATGTCCGGCCGGTGCACCAACAAGCCTTGGCAAATTTAACCAACACAGAAGTCGAAAAAGGTGCAATGACGGGACCAGCAAGATCCAGGGGACTCACCACAAGCAGGGGAGTCAGGGAAGTCCCTGAGCAATCAGGGGAGAACAAAAGGAACAAAGGTGATCCTCAAATGGACCCACAGGCCGGAGGCCCTGGAGTCGCGAGAGGACCTCAAGCAGCTCACCAAAAGATGCAGGCCACAATGCAATACGATGCGGTGTGGCCGAAGATTCTGGTTACTGGAGATGCTCGAGGTTGGGGCTATTCAGAGCCCGAAGACCTTCTTGGAAGGAAGCCAACATGCCTTTGCAACTGCAAGTTGACGTGGTGCACAGGGGTTCGGTTATTGCAGCCCCCACGTGTGCTCAAACTTCATAAGAAGGCAGGGCAGGCCTCGAGAGCTATGGAGAACCACCACGTGTGTTGCAGAACCTTTCGGAGTTCGGAGGAGCTCAGGATCAGCAGACCGGTCGACTTAGTAGTGGTGTCTGCGAATGCAGGGAAGTGACTCCTTCACTTCAAGGGAGATTCCTTCAGGTGTCTTTGATGACCACAGGCCTTGGAAGGTTCCTGTATGGTGCACAGGCACAGACGATGCAGCAGACTGGAAGGGAGATGAAGTTGAGCCCAAACGAAGTCCAGCAAAGTCCAGAGTGCCCCGACGGTAGAAGAAGAAGTGGTGTCTGATCTGAATCTTGCCCCACGACAACTCTAGGGAACCACCCACAGGTAAGCCCTTAAGTACCCTAAGGAAAGGGTTGGGACGATTCAGGGGACCCTCCCAGGGAAGGGTCTGGACAGGGGGTAGGTTACTCCCATGTCCTTTGTCCAGTTTCGCGCCAGAGCGGTTTGAACTGGACTATGCATGGGGACATCAAATGTGCCCCTCATGTAGACTGAGTGGTGCTGGCAAGAGCACCCACCCTGCCCCAATACACTAAATCCTGTCTGGGAGGTGGTCACACCTCCCTGTGACAGGATACCTATTGTTCTGCCTTCCCCTGCTTGTGTTTGGCCCAGCAGCAGGAGGGCAGAATCATGTCTCTGGTCAGCAGCAACCATTTTGTGCTGTTCGGGTCTAGAAGACTGGTCCTGGGAGCACTGAGAGCCTAACGGGGGGCTCTTACAGTGCTTGGAATCATACAACCCACACCGTTTATGGTGTGGGGGTATGATTCCAACATGTTTGATACCAAACATGATAGGATTTGTTGCAGCCAGTTTCGAGATGGTCATCGCATAATTACGCAGTGCCCCTCTATATAGTATATGGCTGCTTCACTTACAACCCGGGAGAATAGACTCTGTAGGCTGTAGGGGTGTCCTGTTCATGTAGGGGCACCCTCACACTTAGAACTAAGCACCCTGCCTTCAGGATTGATAAGGCCTGCTATAGGGATGACTTATAGGTTTTAAGTGCAGTGACCCTAGATATAGGAAACCTATATCTTTAGTAAGTGGTGCTAGCACCAGCTTACACAGGCTGCAATGGCAGGCCTGTAGTTCCATTTTGATGGTCTCCCATGGGTGGCATAATGAATGTTTCAGCCCATGGGGGACCTCTGGGGTACCTAGGCCCTGGGTACATATACTAGGGACTGATAAGGGTACCCCAGTATCCAATCTGGGATGCACCTAAGTACTGAACATAACAATTTAAGGGAGAAAGCAGCTAGACCAGGGTCCTGATTAGCAGGATCTCAGTCAGACTAGTCAAAAACAGCTTAGCACCAGGCAAAACGTGGTGGTAACCATGCAGAAGGATCCTACTTTCCTACATTAGGTAAAGGTATTAAATTACCTTACTGTGTACCAAGTAAGCAGTCGCACAAAGGATCTTCCAAGTAAGCAGTTGCACAAAGGATATTTATCTATTTTAATGAAAAGGTGTGACCCACAAAGAAGTAGCAGTATTTCTGTGGAGCTTCTGTTCTGCCATTTCCAGTAGAAACAAATACAGGGGCCTATTTACAAGCCAATTGCGCCGCTGGTGCATCACTTTGTGTGACACACCGCCGGCGCATTTTGCTGCGCCATATTTACAAGGACACGAAAAGCCACCCTGCATGGCTTTTCCTGTCCTTGTAAATATGGCCCCTTTACACGGAGCACTTTGTGTGAAAAGGCATTCCATGGGTGTTGCTGTAGGTGTTCCCATGCAACACCCATGGAACTTGATACATTTCCAGATTTATGAGAAATCGTTAACCTGGAAATGTGTCTGAAGACTACACCTCCTCAGGGGAGGTGTAGGGAGGCGCAACTAGGAGAAATGTATTCATTTCTCCTCTTTTTTTCCTCTTTCTATGCGTGCTGCAGAATGCAGCACGCATCACACATAAGAG
Source organism: Calotriton arnoldi (assembly GCA_963921515.1). NCBI lineage: Eukaryota > Metazoa > Chordata > Amphibia > Caudata > Salamandridae > Calotriton > Calotriton arnoldi. Next base: position 215,808 of record CAWUFW010013892.1, on the reverse strand, counting down.
TTGAAAAACGCCATTTCAGACTGTTTGTGTGCAGGAAGGGACCTCCTGCACACAAACAATCATCCCAGTGACGCAGACATCCTTGCACCATGGTGCAAGGGTGCCTGTGTTGGCGTATGGCAGCAAATTGTGCGCCAGCGCTGGGAAGAGCAAAGGGATCCGTCATATCCTTGTCGATATGACACATCCCTGTGCTTGGAAAGTACTGCTGCAAGTCATTTATTTTAAATGAGGCCCACAGTTCTTAAATAGTTCTGTGACAGGCGGCTACTAAGCTTGTGAAAATGCCACATTGACTGGATACTTCAAGACATCGAGTGCCCATTGTGAGAAGTTGGCCTGGTATATGCTGTTCACTAATTAAAGTGGACACCTTGCACCAGAACAATTCGACTCTTATGGTAGATAGGTTTAAGACAACCTTTTTAGAAAGCTATCCTAGTGGTAGCTGTGGAGAGCAGCCTTCAGGCTAAGTCTTGAAGGAATGTAAAGCAGCTTGTTTTACCACACAATCTCTTGAATCACCAAATGAAAAGACACCACACAGGTATATATATCAAATATATATGTATTTATTAATAAACACTCTCTACTAATCTCTTTATGAGATTAGAGGATAGGAACATATGTACAAGTCAAATATTATCAGGATAAGTTTAGCACAATTGAATATTACAATCTTAGTTTGCTAGACCTAGGTCTAGGGCATCTAGAATCGAGGGACCCCCAAGAACCACCCCAGGTAGTTGTAGGAGACCCACAGGGGACGGACGCGGTGACCTGGCACCGATGCGAATCCTGTACGAGTCTATGCGCTCAGACGCGATTGAGATATCAATGTTCAAGGTCCCTTGCGTGTTCGAGGCGAACACACCGATCGGACTCAGTACGAGTCGAAGGATACGGTCTACAGATAGGATTTGCAAGGGAGTCGGACGCGGTGTGTCTAACACAGACGCGAACCAGGTACTGAGTCAGTGCGAGAATCGCACGGGGAAAGTAAGAGTTTTAGGATACTTCTGGTGAACCTACAAGCAAGTCACTTACAGGGTAAGTAGTTCGAGGGCCCACACCCACAGGAGGACAGGAGTGCTGGAGTTACCTCACCCAGGGAAGCCGGGTGCACAGGTGTCCTTTGGTGTCGGGTCGCGGCATCGTTTTCAATGGCGAACAAAGAAGACTTGCTGCTTGTGAAGTCCGAAGAAGTGTCCGGTAGAATCCAAGCCTGGATTCGGTGGAAGGATGACCTGAAAGCAGAGGGGACAGTGTTCAAAGTCACTTGGCAGTGACTCGGGGCAAGGAAGATGAATGCCCACCGTCGTCGCAGGGTTCAGGTCGTTCAAGGTTGCCTTGACTCTTCAGCCACGAGGTCCAGGAGGCGTCGACGACAACCAGGAGCTGGATTCGGTGTGTCCCACAATGTCTGCGGCTTACTGCGGTGTCAGCAACTCAATCGGAGCCAACAAGTCTTGGTAACAGCAAGTCTCGAGGAAAGTGTGAAGAGGCAATGGCGCAGACCAGCAAGGTCTGTGGAACTCACCCAGCAAGGGTAAGTCAGGGCAGGCCTCGAGAAACCAGGGGAGCCCTTTTGTTTCTTTGGAAAGTCTTCTGGGGACCCACAAGCTGGCTGGCAAGGGATCGCGAACATGCCTCTGGAGGATTCTCTCACAGGGGCCCACGGTCACTCGGGATGTGGTAGGCCTCTGATCTTAGGAGGGTTTCCTGCTGGAGGCTGGAACCACATGTGGTCCAAAGCACAAGTTCGTGGAACGTTGTGAGGGGTTGCACTCGACTATAGTGCACGGTACCCAGGGGTCGTGGTTCCTCGTTACTCTTGGGGTGCACTGGCCTCAGCTTCGCTGGGGACTCACGATGGCCTTTGAGAAGTCAGAAAATCCACTTCTTGGGCTGCAGGGACTTCGGACTCCGGCGGGAGCGGCGTAGTTTGCGACTGTCGTTTGTAGTTTTTGGTGCCTGCCAAGCAGGGGAGTCACTCCTTGACTCCAAGGGAGATTCTTCAGTCTTCCAAAGGTAGTGGAACGTCGAAGGTCTGGGATTCTTCTTGTAGAGCGTCATCCAGGGAAATCTATGGTGCAATGCACAGGTTCCCCCTCTTATACTAAAAGGAGGGGAGGGACTAGCTCTATGACCCTACCTATGGGAGGGTCAGGGGAGTGGGTGGCTACACCCACTTCCCTTTGTCCAGTTTCGCGTCAGAGCAGGGACAGGTAGCCCCTGAGCCGGTTTGAACTGGCATAGGCACAGAGGAGCCTTCTGCTCCCCCAGTGCAGGACTTCAAAGCACTCTAAGAGTGCACCCACCCAGCCCCAATACACTAAACCCTGTCTGGGAGGTGGTCACACCCCCTTGGGACAGGATATCTATTGTTGGGCTCCCTCCACTGCGAGTGTTGGTCATCAGCAGGAGGGCAGCCCAGTGTCTGTGACTGGTGGCATCCATTTTGTGATGCCAGGGCTCTGTCGGATTCTACCGCGTTTCCACAGTAGGTACATGTCTATCCCTCTAGAAGGGTGGAATGCTACCCCCGCTGCCAGGACTTGCGGGGGTAGTATTCCAAGGTGTTTGACACCAAACACGACATGTTTCGATGCAGCCATTCCAAAGTTAGCATTTTACCGCGAGGATATAATGCACTTTAAAGTATATGGTTTAACCGCATCCACAAACAGCACCAGAGAATGGACTCTGAGAGCTGCAGAGGGGCCCTGCTCAGGCAGAGGCACCCCCTCACATAGAAGCCAAGCACCCTGCCCTCAGGATTGATAGGGCCTGCCTTAGGGGTGACTGATAGGGTTATATGTGTGTGCAGGAGAGATATAGGGAACCTATATCTCAGTGAGGGGTGCTAGCACTTCCTCACTCAGGCTGCAGTAGCAGGCCTGTGGTATCAGATTTAGTCTGCTTCCCAGGGGTGGCATAATACATGCTGCAGCCCCTGGGAGGCCTGTGAAGTACCTATGCCCTTGGTACCTAAGGTACCATATACTAGGGACTCATAAGGTACAACAGTATCCAATCACTAGTGCACCTAGAGTGCACTCCAAGTCGTTTAGAGAGAACAGAGAGGCTGGGGCCCTGATTAGCAGGGTCCCAGCCTGACTATAGCCAGAAACCAGTGTAAACATCAGAAAAAAAGTGGGGGCAACATAAGAGGCAGATCCTACTCTCCTACACAACCCCCCAAACGCAGGGACACTAAACTAACCTTGACCAGTTGAGTCTTCGTGTTCAAAGTGGAAATACCTTGAGAGTCCATCTGCATTGGCATGTTGGGTCCCAGGTCTATGTTCCACTGTATAGTCCATCCCCTGTAGGGAAATGGACCACCTCAAAAGTTTTGGGTTTTCTCCTTTCATTTGTTTAAGCCATAGGAGGGGCTTCTGGTCGGTCTGAACTATGAAGTGAGTACCAAACAAGTATGGCCTCAGCTTCTTCAGGGCCCATACCACAGCAAAGGCCTCCCTCTCTATAGCTGACCAACGTTTCTCTCTAGGGGTCAGCCTTCTGCTAATAAAAGCTACTGGCTGGTCTTGACCTTCATCATTCAGTTGAGACAGTACAGCTCCCACACCCAGCTCAGAAGCATCTGTTTGGACAATGAACTTTTTGGTGTAGTCTGGACTCTGTAAGATGGGGGCAGTGCACATGGCCTGCTTTAGGTCTTCAAATGCCTTTTGACAGCTAGCTGTCCACTGAACCTTTTTTGGCATTTTCTTTGAGGTCAGATCATTCAAGGGGTCACTATAGATCCATATCCCTTGACAAACCTCCTATAGTACCCAGATAGGCCTAAGAAGGCTCTCACCTGTGTCTGGGTGGTTGGAGCAACCCATTCCATTATGGTCTGGATCTTGCTCTGTAAAGGCTGAACCTGGCCTCCACCTACAAGGTGGCCCAGGTATACAACCTGACTCTGCCCTATCTGGCACTTAGTGGCCTTGATAGTGAGGCCTGCCTTTTGCAGGGCCTCCAAAACATTCCTGAGGTGGACCAGGTGATCCTGCCAGGAGGAACTAAAGACAGCAATATCATCTAGATAAGCTGAGCAATAAGTTTCCATCCCTGTCAGAACTTTATTCACCAACCTCTGGAAAGTGGCAGGTGCATTTTTCAATCCAAAGGGCATCACCACAAAGTGGTAGTGCCCACCAGGGGTCGCAAATGCTGTCTTGGCTTTTGCATCATCAGCTAATCTGATCTGCCAGTAGCCAGCTGTTAGGTCAAACGTGGTTAGATACTTGGCTGAGGCCAAAGTATCAATCAGCTCATCTGCCCTTGGTATGGGATAGGCATCAGTCCTAGTGACTGCATTGAGGCCTCTGTAGTCTACACAAAACCTCATTTCTTTCTTACCACCCTGGGTATGAGGCTTGGGTACCAGGACTACTGGACTAGCCCAAGGGCTATCTGAAGGCTCAATTACACCTAGCTCCAACATTTTCTGGACTTCAGTCCTGATACAGTCCCTGACATGGTCAGGTTGCCTGTAGATTTTATTCTTGACAGGCAGACTGTCTCCAGTGTCCACCTCGTGGGTGCACCAGGAAGTCTGACTAGGGGTCAGGCTAAACATATGTCTAAACTGTTGCAGAACTTGTCTGCACTCAGTTTGCTGATGGTCAGTGAGGCTGCTTGCCAAAGCAACACCATCTACTGACCCATCATCAGGGTTCTGAGAGAGCAGGTCGGGGAGAGGGTCACTCTCCTCCTCCTGGTCCTCATCAGTTGCCATGAGCAAGCCCATGTCAGCCCTGTCAACATATGGCTTTAATCTGTTGACATGGAGCACCCTCAGGGGGCTCCTGGGAGTTCCAAGATTCACCAGATAGGTGACTTCTCCCTTCTGTTCAACTATTGTATGGGGGCCACTCCACTTGTCCTGGAGGGCTGCTGGGGCACAGGCTCCAACACCCACACTTTCTGTCCTGGCTGGTATACAGTCAGTACAGCCTTTTGGTCATGCCAAGCTTTCTGTAATTCTTGGCTGGCCTCTAGGTTTTTGGTTGCCTTTTTCATGTACTCTGCCATCCGGGAGCGGAGACCAAGTACATAGTCCATCACATCTTGTTTGGGGGGCTTGAGAGGTAACTCCCAGCCCTTTTTTACCAAACACAGTGGACCTCTCACAGGATGCCCAAACAGAAGCTCAAATGGGCTGTAGCCAACCCCCTTCTGTGGAACCTCTCTGTAGGCAAACAACAGGCAAGGAAGAAGAAGGTCCCATTTCCGCCTAAGCTTCTCTGGGAGTCCTTTAATCATTCCTTTCAAGGTTTTGTTGAAGCGTTCAACTAAACCATTGCATTGTGGGTGATAGGGGGTGGTGAACTTGTAAGTTACACCACACTCCTTCCACATTGCCTTTAGATACCCTGACATGAAGTTGGTACCTCTGTTAGAAATGACCTCCTTTGGAAAACCCACTCTGGAGAAGACTCCAATGAGGGCTCTTGCCACCACAGGGGCTGTGGTGGTCCTCAGGGAATTGCTTCTGGGTACCTGGTGGCATGATCCACTACCACCAGGATAAACCTGTGCCCAGATGCAGTTTGAGGGTCAAGGGGACCAACAATGTCAATCCCTACCCTTTCAAAGGGTACCCCCACCACAGGTAGTGGTATCAGGGGGGCCTTTGTGGTGCCACCTGCCTTACCACTGGCTTGGCAAGTGATACAGGAGCGACAAAACTCCTTAGTGTCCTCTGACATATGTGGCCAATGAAAATGTGGAACAAGCCTGTCCCAGGTCTTGTTTTGGCCCAAGTGTCCTGCTAAAGGGATGTCGTGTGCTAAGGTCAAGAGGAACCCCCTAAACTTCTGAGGTATTACCAACCTCCTGGTGGGTGGCTCCAGGGGCTGGGTCTCTACCTTCAGAATATAGGAGTCCCTCATCCCAATAAACTTTATGGGACCCACTAGCACTCCCAGCAGCCTCAGCAGCAGCCTGCTGTCTGAGGGGTTCAAGAGAGGGGCAGCACTGTTGCTCCTTCCTCAGATCTTCCCTAGAAGGGCCCCCTGCCCCCAAGAACTCAACCTGATCAGGCTCAAGTCCCTCTGGGGCAGTTCCTCCTTCAGGATCTGCTTCACCTCCCTCTGGGGGTGAATCTGTGATCTGAGACAGAGGGAAGGCACTGCCTTTACCCTACTGCTCCTCCTCTTGGGAAGCATCTGGTCCATTGTTCCAGGATCCAGAGCTGGTTCAGTGTCATGCATTCTTGCTTGTGACCTGGTCACAGCAAATACCTCTGCAGGGATGCCCAACATCTCAGCATGAGTCCATAACTCTACTTCAGACCAGGCTGAAGTCTCTAGATCATTGCCCAATAGACATTCGACAGGGAGGTCTGCACTGACTACAACCTTCTTGAGGCCAGTTACCCCTCCCCAGGAGAAATTCACAACTGCCAGACTATGGTTGGTCTTGGCGTTGCTTGCATTGGTCACCTGGTACATTTCGCCCAGGATGATCTGTCCAGGGTCCACAAGATCCTCTGCCAGCATGGTGACACTAGCACCTGTGTCCCTAAATGCCAAAGCCTGTTTGCCATTTATTACAGGCTGCTGTTTGTATTTGCCCAGGTTACTGGGACTCACTAGGAAGGACATATTAAGGTCTCCCTCACAAATCAGCATTGCCTGAGTGGGCACTCTGACTAGGTCAGAGTCCACTTCAGAACCCAGGGTCAACCCTACTAAACCCTTAGTCTGTGTACCACCTCCACCAGTAGCTGAACTAGGGGGAACAGTTGCCTTAGGGGCAGGAGTGGTGGTGGTTTGGTCTTTGGACTTGTTACAGTCAGAAGTCCAGTGCCCTTTCTGTTTACAGAATTTGCACCAGGGCTTCTTTTGGCCTTTTCCCTTGTTCGATTGTGACTCCCCACCAGATGCAGATTTTTGGGGCCCTTGTGAAGACTTCTGGTCTTTTGACTTATCCCCACCTTTCTCAGAGCCCTTAGGATCTTGCTTCTTGGTGTCACCCCTTGGTTCTGGGGTTTCTGCCTCACCCTGGTTCTGACCCACTTGTCTGCCTTCTTTCCCAATTCTTGGGGAGAGGTCAGATCCGAGTCCACCAGGTACTGATGCAACAACTGGTTCTGGCAATTATTAAGGATTTGTTCTCTCATCATCAGATTATACAATCCCTTAAAATCAGTAACCCTACTGCCAACCAGCCAACCCTCCAGAGCCTTGGTTGCACAATCAACAAAGTCAGTCCAGTCCTGAGTCTGTGCCTTCTGGGTGTCTCTGAACTTTAACCTGTACTGCTCAGTGGTTAAGCCAAACCCATCTATCAGTGCACTCTTCAGGACTTCATAATCATCAGCATCCTCTTCTCTAACAGTGAGGAGCTTGTCTCTACCTTTATCTGAAAAGGAGAGCCACAAGATTGCTGCCCACTGCTTCTGGGGGACCTGCTGTACTCTACAGGCCCTCTCCATAGCAGTTATCCACTTGTGGATATCATCCCCACTCTGGTAGGGAGGAACAACCTTGCTCAGGTTCCTATGGTCTGGAATAGATTATCTGCCTCTAGGGACACTGTTGCTGCCACCAAGGGGTTCTAACCCCTCTCGTCGAGAAGCTCTCTGGATCTCCAGGGCTTCTCTATCCAGTGCCAACTGCTTGGTTCTGAGGGCAACTCTTGCTTCCTCATACTGCAGCAGTTTGCACATTCTTTCAGTGGAGGTCTCTCTTATGGGAAAGTATGAGTTCCTCTGCTGGACAAATTCTCTGCCAGAGTGATAAGAGTGCTCAGATTCCCTGGAAGGGGACCTATGCCTCTCATCCACTCTGTCAGTTCTCTTAGGGAGAATTCCTCTGTCCTTTTCAGGCCCCTTGAGGCCTGGCCCTTCAATCACAGAGTCCTGGTCATTCGGATTTTCATCGTCTGACCCAGATACTGTAATTGACCCACCCACTGATTCAGACCCATTGGTTCCTAGAGCCAATCTAAGATCATCTGCTGTCAGCAGATCTATCAGGTGCAGGGTTGAGGGACTCTGTCCTAGTCTCAGGTGTCTTTCAACACACATGGCTCTCAAGTCAGAGAAAGCCATGTCCTTGTACTGAGGCTGAGTGGATCCACTGGTTCCACCCTTTAAGGACATTCTAGTGTTGTGCAGTGTTGTACTACCTACACTAGTTTGTGGCCTACTGATCCTAGCTTGAGCTGTAGAAAGGTTGTGCTATCCCTTGGCACACAGCTCTAAGTTCAGTAGAACTTATCGATACTAAGCTTGACTTTATATGTACCTTTAGTACCTATAGTGGTTTTCAGTTAGTAATTCAAATAGAGATTTTCTGGTACAACAATAGCAAGCTGGAATCCCACACGCTGCCCACCAATGTGAGAAGTTGGCCTGGTATATGCTGTTCACTAATTAAAGTGGACACCTTGCACCAGAACAATTCGACTCTTATGGTAGATAGGTTTAAGACAACGTTTATAGAAAGCTATCCTAGTGGTAGCTGTGGAGAGCAGCCTTCAGGCTAAGTCTTGAAGGAATGTAAAGCAGCTTGTTTTACCACACAATCTCTTGAATCACCAAATGAAAAGACACCACACAGGTATATATATCAAATATATATGTATTTATTAATAAACACTCTCTACTAATCTCTTTATGAGATTAGAGGATAGGAACATATGTACAAGTCAAATATTATCAGGATAAGTTTAGCACAATTGAATATTACAATCTTAGTTTGCTAGACCTAGGTCTAGGGCATCTAGAATCGAGGGACCCCCAAGAACCACCCCAGGTAGTTGTAGGAGACCCACATGGGACGGACGCGGTGACCTGGCACCAATGCGAATCCTGTACGAGTCTATGCGCTCAGACGCGATTGAGATATCAATGTTCAAGGTCCCTTGCGTGTTCGAGGCGAACACACCGATCGGACTCAGTACGAGTCGAAGGATACGGTCTACAGATAGGATTTGCAAGGGAGTCGGACGCGGTGTGTCTAACACAGACGCGAACCAGGTACGAGTCAGTGCGAGAATCGCACGGGGAAAGTAAGAGTTTTAGGATACTTCTGGTGAACCTACAAGCAAGTAACTTACAGGGTAAGTAGTTCGAGGGCCCACACCCACAGGAGCACCGGAGTGCTGGAGCTACCTCACCCAGGGAAGCCGGGTGCACAGGTGTCCTTTGGTGTCGGGTCGCGGCGTCGTTTTCAATGGCGAACAAAGAAGACTTGCTGCTTGTGAAGTCCGAAGAAGTGTCCGGTGGAATCCAAGCCTGGATTCGGTGGAAGGATGACCTGAAAGCAGAGGGGACATTGTTCAAAGTCACTTGGCAGTGACTCGGGGCAAGGAAGATGAATGCCCACCGTCGTCGCAGGGTTCAGGTCGTTCAAGGTTGCCTTGACTCTTCAGCCACGAGGTCCAGGAGGCGTCGACAACAACCAGGAGCTGGATTCAGCGTGTCCCATGATGTCTGCGGCTTACTGCGGTGTCAGCAACTCGATCGGAGCCAACAAGCCTTGGTAACAGCAAGTCTCAAGGAAAGTGTGAAGAGGCAATGGCGCAGACCAGCAAGGTCTGTGGAACTCACCCAGCGAGGGTAAGTCAGGGCAGGCCTGGAGCAACCAGAGGAGTCCTTTTGTTTCTTTGGAAAGTCTTCTGGGGACCCACAAGCCGGCTGGCAATGGATCGCAAAGACGCCTTGGGAAGATTCTCTCACAGGGGCCCACGGTCACTCGGGACGTGGTAGGCCTCTGATCTTAAGAGGAGTTCTTGCTGGAGGCTCGGACCATACGTGGTCCAAAGCACAAGTTCGTGAAATGTTGTGAGGGGTTGCACTCGACTATAGTGCACTGTACCCACGGGTCGCGGTTCCTCGTTACTCTTGGGGTCCACTGGCCTCAGCTTCGCTGGGGACTCACGATGGCCTTTGAGAAGTCAGGAAATCCACTTCTTGGGCTGCAGGGACTTCGGACTCCGGCAGGAGCGGCGTAGTTTGCGTTCGTCGTTTGTAGTTTTTGGTGCCTGCCAAGCAGGGGAGTCACTCCTTGACTCCAAGGGAGATTCTTCAGTCTTCCAAAGGTAGTGGAATGTCGAAGGTCCGGGATTCTTCTTGTAGAGTGTCATCCAGGGAAATCTAGGGTGCAATGCACAGGTTCCCCCTCTTATACTAAAAGGAGGGGAGGGAATAGCTCTATGACCATACCTATGGGAGGGTCAGGGGAGTGGGTGGCTACACCCACTTCCCTTTGTCCAGTTACGCATCAGAGCAGGGACAGGTAGCCCCTGAGCCGGTTTGAACTGGCATATGCACAGAGGAGCCTTCTGCTCCCCCAGTGCAGGACTTCAAAGCACTCTAAGAGTGCACCCACCCAGCCCCAATACACTAAACCCTGTCTGGGAGGTGGTCACACCCCCTTGGGACAGGATATCTATTGTTGGGCTCCCTCCACTGCGAGTGTTGGTCATCAGCAGGAGGGCAGCCCAGTGTCTGTGACTGGTGGCATCCATTTTGTGATGCCAGGGCTCTGTCGGATTCTACCGCGTTTCCACAGTAGGTACATGTCTATCCCTCTAGAAGGGTGGAATGCTACCCCCACCGCCAGGACTGGCGGGGGGGTAGTATTCCAAGGTGTTTGACACCAAACACGACATGTTTCGATGCAGCCATTCCAAAGTTAGCATTTTACCGCGAGGATGTAATGCACTTTAAAGTATATGGTTTAACCGCATCCACAAACAGCACCAGAGAATGGACTCTGAGAGCTGCAGAGGGGCCCTGCTCAGGCAGAGGCACCCCCTCACATAGAAGCCAAGCACCCTGCCCTCAGTATTGATAGGGCCTGCCTTAGGGTTGACTGATAGGGTTATATGTGTGTGCAGGAGAGATATAGGGAACCTATATCTCAGTGAGGGGTGCTAGCACTTCCTCACTCAGGCTGCAGTAGCAGGCCTGTGGTGTCAGATTTAGTCTGCTTCCCAGGGGTGGCATATTACATGCTGCAGCCCCTGGGAGGCCTGTGAAGTACCTATGCCCTTGGTACCTAAGGTACCATATACTAGGGACTCATAAGGTACCACAGTATCCAATCACTAGTGCACCTAGAGTGCACTCCAAGTCGTTTAGAGAGAGCAGAGAGGCTGGGGCCCTGATTAGCAGGGTCCCAGCCTGACTATAGCCAGAAACCAGTGTAAACATCAGAAAAAAAAGTGGGGGGAACATAAGAGGCAGATCCTACTCTCCTACACCCATATGGCCAAAATACAGCAAGGTTACAAATAAAATAAACTTTATGGGTTGGGCCACAGTTTTTCACTAAGAGAGAAGTGCCATAATTGAGTAAGAATTTGGTGATATTGCGACGGGAACCCGGGATGTCATCCATCCCCTCCTTTGAGGAGTGACCGGGACTCTCCCTTTTCTAAGTCGAGGCCGCCAGAATTCTTGTTTATCTCCACTTATAAAAAATTGACAAATGAGGACTCAAAAAAAAAAAAAAAAAGAGTGAAGTGCCAAAGGCAAAAGGGTGACCAACCAGTAAATAGATCTAATTTTGCATAAAAGAAACCTACATTTCCCATGAGTCACTCATGGTATTGTGTATGCAGGTCTAATGAACTCTTTCAGGAATAGTCACATTGTGTATTGACGAATATTTTTCGCGATCAACACACAGAGATCTTACGTCGAACCTGTTAGATCTGCTGCAAATGCCTTATAAGCACCCCCAGTTTTTGCTAATTTCCAGTGTTCACTAACCTCTTAGACCAATGTGCAGCTTTGACCCGGCACCTACAACGTAATTAGCAGTAACCACTCAACTGTTACAGATTGAGTATTCAGAAATAAATGCCCTTGATGTTGTTTACTTCTATTCCGCAGATGTCTTAAGAAGGGATTGCTACATATATTGTCCTTAATGCATCCTAGAGTTACTTTTAAATGAAGTACTGTTAGTGGCTGTTAGTAATGGGGCTTCTGGTTGGCTAGGGTATGCACCTAAGCCAGGCAGAACCCACCACTCTAGTCAGGGCAAGTAAGTTACACACCAAAGATAACCTGTGCTCACCCTCAGGTAGCTTGACGCGGAGCAGGCAGGCTTATCATGAGAGGCATTGTGTAAAGCATATGCGCAACACAACCACAAAGCAACACAATTAATACACCACAAAAAGACTCCACACAGGTTTATAAAAAAATAGCCTATTGTATTATAAACACTTGAAGGCCAAAATGACATGCATTAAAATCAGGTATCCTGATAAATGCAAAAGGAAATCATAACATCATACATAATAGCATCCGGGCATAACATACTTTACAGCAAGTTGATCAGAAATCACACATGAATTACACTGTATCACCCTCACCCCCTAAATACCCAGAGAATGCCCACTGATTTAGAGGAAGTACACATCACCAGAAAACATAGGCCCCAGCGCATCTTCGCTTTTAGTAGTGGGTTACAGTAGTTTTGGTGTGCTCCGCTGAACCAAGTAAATTTAGGAGCAGTGCGTAGGCCACAGGAGCCACTGCGTGCCTACTCACCGGAATACGGTAATCCTGAATTCCATGTGGGGTAGGGGAACCCCAGTGTGCCGATTACCAACTATACAGTTGTGCTACCATGCGGGAAGAAGGCTTCCTTGGTCTGTGGTGGACAACCAACTGTCAGGCCCTCGAGACCGGTAGGTTTCAAATAGAAGGTAGTTGTATTCAGCCACGCACAGACTCCACAAATCATGCAGAAGACCTTGCTGGGTCTCCTGCTTCCCAGGATTGTACCGTGGCCGGCCACGGGGAAGCATGGGATGGCTGCTCCAACTCAGGACGTGCATCCAACCCTGCAATACCTTCTGGCCAAATGGTTGGAGGTAAGCCCGGGGAGCCGAGTAGGGGCCGCAGTGATGGTTGTGCTGGTCTGTCCTCCGGGACAGGTTCCGGGCAGCACCTCATGTTGGTGGCCTCCTCATGACCCATTGATACTGCAAATTCCACTAGCACGGGGGGACTGGACACAGCCCGCGGGAATCAGACATGGTGCTTGCTGGTCATGGCACAACTTATTTCAGGTGCTGCAGTAGTCTCTCCCAATCTAGGTGATAGTGTTCCTCTAGGGAATTCCTCTAACTTTTAGGAGTGGTCGGCGAGCCTCAGAAGGGGGGCCTGCGTTGACAGTGCAGCACATGTGCTGTTTTAAAGAAACCAGAAAAAGCGCTCACCAGGAGCAGATCATAAGAAAGTCTACAAATGAGGCTCTCACCATGCGCTAATGGTAGGGCCTGGGAAGGCCAGCCTCAGAGCCCCACAGCAAATTCTGGAGGAGCCACTAGTCCCAGTAGAGCACTTGGGAGGATAAAGGGCAAGCAGGCAGGCCAGCACAAGAATCCTTGTTGCCGGGTGGCAGTTTCTCCAGCAACCCAACAGGTGAGCAGGCCAGCACACAACAAAGCAAGAAGTTCAAATGGCGGTTGCTCCTGACAACACCACAGTGCCTTGGTAGGACAGGGTCAAGTAGCAGCTGGCAACAGAATAACAAACAGAAAAGAAACCCAGTGAGTCCTTTATGCCACCCCACAAGTAGCAGATAGAAGGGCAACAGCAGAAGAGCAGTCCACATGAGTCCTTTAAGCAGTGCAGCAGTTTTTCTGACAGAGATGTGGTCTCAGTTTCAAAAGTGCTCTGAAAAACACAGGGTCAGGGCCCCTGTACTTATACTTAAAATATGTTTTTGTTCAAGGGGGGATTTCAAAGGAAACCTTAGAAGTACACAACACTCCCTTTCACCCCAAGCTCTGGCTCCAGACATCAGGAGGGGGTAAATCAGCCCTTTATGTGATGGCAAGACACAGCCTAACAAATGTCAAGTGTGAACCCTCCTCTCTCTCCAAGTCCAGGAAGACCATCAGTTTGCAGATGAATGCAGATGTAACCCTCTCATACCTAACACTTCCTGTGTGAAGGCTGTCTGGAAAGTGTGTACAAAGTGTAGCTTTCACTCAGGCCTAGACGTAGATTGGAGTCAGGCTGCAAAGCACAAAGAGTCATATGCACAGAGAAATGTCCACCTTCTAAAAGTGGCATTTCTAAAATAGTAATGTAAAATCCAACTACACCAGTAAGCAAGATTTCTCACTCCCATTCTAAGCATACCAAACATGGCATTGCTACTCCTTTCAGATCAAGATTTACCACGTAAACGCATATAAGGAAAGTCTCAATGCTAGCCTATGAGAGGAGTAGGCCTCACAGTAGTGAGAAACAAAATAGGCTGTTTGTCACTACCAGGACATGCCACACAATAAAGGCCATGTCCTACGTTTTACTTACACAGCACCCTGCCCATAGGGCTACCTAGAGCCTACCTTAGGGGTGACCTATATGTAGTAAAAGGGGAGTTTAAGGCTTAGCAAGTAGTTTTAAATTCCAAGTAAAAGTGTCAGTAAACTGCACACACAGGCCATGCAATGGCAGGCCTGAGACAGGTTTGAAAGGCTATTTCTATGGGTGGTACAAGAAGGACTGCAGGTCCACTAGTAGCATTTAATTTACAGGCCCGGGGTATTTGGGATATCACTGTACAAGGGACTGACAAGTAAACTAAATATGTCAAACAGGTGCAAACAAATCATATCACGTTTAAAGGAGAGAGCACATGCACTTTAGCACTGGTTGGCAGTGGTAATGTGCCCAGAGTCCAAAAGTCAACAAAAAGAAGGTAATAAAAATAGGCGGAGGAAGGCAACATCTTTGGGGATAACCCTACAAAAAGGGCCAGGTCACACAGTGGCCATGCTGTTAGGTGAAAATATTATAATTTCAAAGCAATCAAACACCCTGTTAAACAATGAAACTTATACCATTTGATTTTAGAAATTATTTTCCTTTATGTTGTAATGTTGGTACTTTGAGTTTAATAAAATCATCATAAAGAATATTCAAGAATGATAATTATGGCCGTTCATCCTAAATTCTAGCGTCCCCGAGATGACCTCTCCTCCCCTATCCATCCCCCTGGTTATGTATCATGCTCCCAGTCAGGGTCCCACTTTATAAGTGACCTTCATCTTTCCCCTACATAGTTCATGGCGCTAAGGAACTTTAAAAAGATAAATTCACATCATCAGTTAAATCCTTTATGTCACTCTATATCTCACATCAAATTGGTTGCCAGGACAGCAGTGATAAAATATAAACTGTCTGCCCTTTATCCTGTAAGCTCACTCTGTGCAGCACACAGTCTGAGATGTTGTCTCTATTTCTGTCTGCTTCTCTAATAGGCTGCACATCGCAGATGACTGACTTGAGGGATCTTAAGTTTCAAACTCATTAACAGAAAGCACATTGTTTAACTCCGTTTTGTAACCTATTCAGCAAAGAATTAAGATAATTACAAACTAAAAAGAAAAAACCCGTTTTCCCAATGTGTTCTTTTTTATGTTCTATTTGACTAAGTTCTAACTTTTGGCCGTGCCTTATTAATTTCACTTACTTTGTAATATTTCTCTTAATACTGCCAGGCGTTTATTGCTTACTTCAATCCTGTTCATCACTTGCACAGCTTCTGTGCCGGATAGAGGCTGTTTGGTAACTTTGAATCTTCCGTTCCATTATGCTTCCTAATTATTTTCGATAAATACAAATGACGTAATTATCATAAGTTAAAAAGAGATAACTAGGCAATGCATACTGTGTACAAAGACAGGAAATGTGGCAGCAGCAAAACTGATTTTTTTTAGAAATGTGTTATTTGCTGAGTGCTGTAGCCCACTTTGCTGCAACTTGGATGATTGAAGTAAAAACATTTGTTGTAATATCTTGGTATAAGATTAGTGATCTGGGAAAAATTAGTCACCAGCTCTAAGCCAATTAAACTGCCAGCATTTTGGTACAGATCTGATGATCTGATGTACAGTTGGTTGTTGTAATAGCTTTGTCACTTTGAAATCACTGTGCAATTAATAATGTAATGAGGCCTGATGCACTGAGAGTCGGTCCAATGGCTGCAGTGTGCTGCTGGTGTAAGTCATACAAAAGAGGAGCCTGTGTAATTTGGGAATAAGAAAGTTTGGCAGGTTCTAAGAACAGGACTAGACAGACAAAATATCACTGGTTGGTCAGAGCTTGGATGATGGAATCAGTAAAGTAGGCCAGTCTTCAGAAACTGTAATTGAATTACGGTGTCTGCATAAAAGCATAGGAGGTGAGCTTCGGACCAGTGTAACTTCACCGGACCAGTGTAACTTCACTGGACCAGTGTGACTTGACTCGAATGGCGTCATATTCCATGTAGGAAGAAGAAAGTTCAGGGTTTTCCAAGAATGGGGCTAGGCTCCCTAAGTATTATTGGCTTGTCCAGAGTTTGTGTGCCCTACTCCCAGCTTTACTACCATGGCCAGGGCTTCGTCAAAACAAATAGGATCATTGATTGCTCAAGGTTGTGGTATTATTTGGATTCATGTAGCATCACTAAAACCCTCCTTATCCCAATTGAATTTTACACTAAAAAAACTGGGCTCCACCAAAGGAAAGTTTAATTCAGGCCCGAAATGGGTTACATATTGGCAATCATATTTGTTCATTTATACATCTTTGGGGTTCAATGCATTCAAGTCAAAACTATTAAGGGAATAAACTGGGCCAGATTCACAAATGCAGTGCTGTGACTTACTCTTGCAGTACTTTTCTGAAGTTTGGGGCTAACAAAAAGAAAGTCTGTAGTACTTCTGACTTACCCCTGAAGCACCAGAGTAGGCCATGCCAACTTACACCCTAATATTCTTGAATTTGGTCCATTTCATCCAACATAATTTCTGCAGTTCATAGAGTGGTGGGTCAGCCTAGGGTCTTGGTTTTCCTAAGGGCCAATTCACAAAGATTATGTTGTAAGTTACTGTTGGAGCACTCCTGAATTCCAGGAGTAACTTAGTAGTGTGTCTGGATTTCCCTGAAAATCATTAGTAAGCTGGTACTACTACAAGAATCGGTCACACTTACTCATCGACCAGTCTTTGAAAATTGGGCCCAAAGAAGTTATGAGTTCCTAGTAGAAAAAGGAATTTGCCTGTCACTATTCTTATGGAAACAAATATGCCCACTAATAATTCAACGTTGTTCTTTGGCAGGAAATGTGGGCCTTGAGTAAAATTTAACTGCAGGCATTGCTTCAATTTCGTACCCGGAGTATGTTGGTATCTGGTCTGTTTCATTTGTCCTTTGTCCTTTTTTCTTGTTTGCCTTTCCATGAAGAGTGCTTACTCTGTGCATACTGCTCACGCATCTCTCAGCTACATAAGGCCTTTGAGAGTGTTTTCTTTCTCCTTTGACAACTGATAGTGACAAGCACTTTTGGCATTCTTTCAATAAATTTGTTTCCTGTGCCCTTATAATTGGGTACTTGGCCTACATGCCAGGCCATAATTAGATTTCTGCATGTTTATGTTCACCTGTTCATTGGTAGCCACCTTCCTTTTAGTATAACATATTTTACTGATTTGTTCTTTACCATTTTGTTTGGTTTGTTTTTATTTTCAGTAGATGGTCGCCCTGCATTTTCAGGGTTTTGCAAGCAAGGATTCCTTTTTTTCCATTTCCCTTGTTTAGTTTCTCATGAAGGTCGCTGAGCCTGTTCCTATACCTCATCTGACCATTGGCCATTTAAGGCACCTGTGAATGCTTCAAAAATGGGTGCCAAGCATGGATCTATCATTCACTGCACAGATAACATGGTCCTATGATTTTAACATAGGAATACGGTTTGTTTATTTTACTCTGATAGAGGCTACTTTGTCTGTCTCTTGCTGTAGAAGGTGGAGCCAAAGCAAACAGCTGGAATGAGAGAACATTCTAAGAATATCAATATGAGGCAAACAAAATCGGTGAGAAAGTGGTTATTTCTGGGGTGTATGGTGGTCCACTACAAGTACTACTGCCGCTGTTCTTGTTAGTTCCAGTACAGGTTTTAGTTATTTATTTAAACCTGAGATCAACCCCTTGTAGATATGACACAGAGCAGGCAAGCTTAACTTAAGTAAATGTGTAATGCAAGTACCAAAACAGTTAAGTTGAAAACCCAACTCAATAAAAAATCCCACGCTCATTTATAAACACATTTGAAAGAATACGGTGCATTCCAGCCTTTGTCCCTCCAGTAGCGCTGTTTTGGCTGCCTAGTGCCAACACACCATGGTGCAAGGATGCCTGATTGATTTTGTGCAGGAATGGGCACCTTGCTGCACAAAAACGATCCTGAGAGGCATATTCCTCTTTCAGTGTGTGTTGAAGAATGCAGCACACGCAGAAAGAGGAAGTAACAAGGAGAAATAAAGATATTTCTCCTCGTTACGCCTCACCTGCGAAGGCGTATCTTTTTCGCGCATGCCCAAGTCTACCATTTTTGGTAAGTCTGGGAATGCATCAAAAACCATGGGAGTTGCGTGGGAACACCCATGCAACGACCATGAAACACATTACCAGGGCAGAGTAGCGCAACACAGCAATTTGCATTGTGTTGCGTTACTCCAGATTTATAAAGCCACTCAGGACCATGCAAAGTGGCCTTGTGTGGCTTCATGAATCGTATTTTGGACCTGTGTTGCTCTTGCACCACGTTGTGTAGTGCAAGAGCGATGCAACTCTTCTCATAAATATGCTCCTCATTATTTAAGTGACCCTGGGGCGTGGCTTTCTTTTTTCTTTGAACCTGGCTCACCAGTAAATGTTTCATTTTTCTTTTTGTTTCCTTGACCATCACCAGTGTGATTACTTTTTAAACAAGTGGGTGCTTTTTCCTCATGTATGGGGCACCTGCACACTCGCTACTATGACCATGCAGGAATCTAAGCCCATGCGCTAAGGCCAGATTTTCATGCCCCTGTGATTCTCCTGCTAGTGATGTCACTGGTTTCTGCTGCCCTCTATCTTACCTCCTCTGCTTTTTCCACACTGTCTCAATAACCACAAGAGAGAGCATGACAGGAAAGTGCGATGGCACATTTAGGCCCACGGGATGCCCACTTCTGTGCACCCACTAGACAAAGGCCCAGGAGCACCTGAGTGCCTGGATTACCCCATGTAAATGCTCTCACCTCTAAACTCGAAACTCAGGGATAGGTGAACATAGAGAGCTATCAGTCCTCTGGATATGCTGGTCCCTGTTCCCCGGGGACTGTCCCTCCCCAGGGAGTTTAATGACAAAACTGCTAGGCATGGTTATAATTTTCTCGACCCAGCTGTCACAGGTGCCCCGAGACATTGCAAATTGAGTGGAGCAAACAGCAGGGTGTCTTGGGCCCCTAGGGTCTTGTGGCATGGAGTTTATGGCTTCCTGCTCTTGATGGCATACTACAGTACACAGAGAGTTCTGCAAAGGCCTCCTGACTTCCATAATTTTCAAAGAGTTTTCTTGGTTGTTGTCTAGAGCTTTATTTGTAGACAGCTGCCTTTCCACTGAGTAAGAACTTCAGGGACCTGCCCTCCTGCTTTCCTGCCCCCAGCTCCTGGCAATCTCCTGGCCCAGGTCTCATCAGCAGCATCCCACAGCCCCCAGCGCATATAACACTCTCTTCTCCGACTACCAGTACAAATTGCTTCTGGCCACATGCAAGGCACTGTGTGGCACTTTCTCATAAGGTTCAAATGACCAGTCCACAAATGTTCCAGGGAGCCACCTGCTTCAGGGTCCCCATCAAATCTGCACTCACAGAAGGACTGGGGAGGCCAGTGCCACTTGCCCTGGAGACAGAGTCCACTAGAGTCCAAGGATCCAAGTCCAGAGTGTCTCTCTACTCAAAATGAGAGTTCATGCATCTTGTGGGTCAGCTGGCTTTCATATTGTGTGGCACTGTCTCCTCTCAAAGTCTCTGCACCTGTGTAAGGGTTTAAAATGTATGTGGAGAGTCCTAGATGGTGAGAGTCCATGCCCAATCCAAGGATGAATGAATGAATGAAACAGTATTTCTAAAGCGCCTGGTTACCCATGGGCATCCCCGCGCTGTTGCCTGCTTACACATTGACCTATGAGACGTTATTTACGGAAAGAGTATTGTTTTGATCTGTCTCCGGAAAATAAGGTAGTTAGGTTGGGCATGGATCTACAGGGGAAGATCGTTCCAGATTTTAGCCACGTTATAAGAAAAGAGGCGTCCACCGCTTCGTGCTCTTTTTATTCTCGGTGTTGACAGTAGGTGTTTGGTCTACGACCTCAGAGTCCTGTTTGGACGGTACAGTTGAATAAGGGACTGGATGGCCAGAGATCCCTTGCCTGAAAGTGCCCTATGAGCTATGCATAATGCTTTGAACTGAATACGCTCACAAATAGGAAGCCAGTGTAGAGATGCCAAAGCTGGTTTAGCCAAAGAGCGCTTTGGGATGTTCATGAGCATGCGTGCTGCGCGATTTTGAACAATTTGTAGCTTCCTTATCGAAGAGCAGGGAGCTCCAAGATATAGGACATTAGCATAGTCTAGATGGGACAGGATGAGAGCCTGAACTAAGCCTCTTCTTGCGGAAAAAAGGAGTAGTGGAAGCACTTTACGGATCATTCGTAAGATCCCGTAGCAGCTTGCTGCTATTTTTTGCCCTTGCTCTTAAAAATCAAGGTTCTGGTCGAGCCAAACCCCCGAGACTTTTGATTTGGTCTTTAGGGAATGGGGCAGGCCCAAGAGAACTGGGCCAAAATAGTCCAATATGAGCCATTTCTTTATTCCCTAGGAGCATTAGCTCAGTTTTTGACCCATTAAGTTGCAAAAACGAATCTTCCATCCACCTTGATACTTTTTCCAGGCAGAGAGCGAGACCAGAACTAGTGGACTCCCGTTGGTTGAGAGAAACAACCGACTGGGTGTCGTCAGCATATGTGACGATCTGGATCCCAAATGGTAGCACCACCTCTGCCAAAGGCCTCAGATAAACATTAAAAAGTGTGGGGCTTAGAGAAGACCCCTGGGGCACCCCACAGTTAAGAGGTATCGGCTTTGAGGAGATTCCGTCTTCAAAAACTTCAAAGAATCTATCTTCTAAGAACGACTGCAGCCAGTTGAGCATGGCCCCAGCCACTCCCACCTCATTTAGCCTTTTTATCAACAACTGATGATTGACCGTATCGAAGGCCGCGCTCAAGTCTAAGAGAATAATAGCTGCGCAGCCTCCAGTGTCTAGAATTTTTCTGGACTCTTCCACTACCACCAGGAGAGCCGTCTCAGTACCCTGTTGAGGTCTGAAACCCATCTGGGACGGGTGGAGACAGTTATTTTTTTCCAAGAAGGCTGACAGTACAGAGTTCACGTGTTTCTCAGCAATCTTGCTGATGCCTGGCAGCAGGGAGGTGGGGCGGTAATTGCTCCACACTTCCGGGTCTACAGTTGGTTTTTTCAGTAGGGCTTTAACCATAGCCCGTTTCCACAGGGGGGGCACCATCCCTGCGGAAAAAGAGGCATTAATTAGGTTGAGAATTGCTGGAGATAGGGTTTCAAAGGCCAAGTTTAGGATATTGGGAGGGGCAGGGTCAGTGGGGGAGCCAGATTTCAATTTGCTCATAATATCTAGCAAAGTGGTTGGGTTAAGTGGAGGAATTTTCTCAATTAGGCCAACTCTCACTATGTCCACATTTTCCTGCTCTCCAACATTTTGTTGAGTTGTTATTTGAGGGAAAGAGGAATATATAGTTTGGATTTTGCTGGAGAAGAATTCTGCCATAGCATTACAACGCGCTGAAGTATCATCAGAAACAATGGGGGGAGAGGGGATGGTGAGCAGTCCTTTAGCAATGCGAAAACTTTCACGGGGGAGTTTGCAGCTGCTAAAATTCTCTCTTCGTAATATAGAGTTTGGGCCAATTGTATTTCAGCTTTATAGGTTTTTATGGCCTCTCTATAAATTTGTTTATGACTGGCAGAAAAATCCTTCCTCCATTTCCTTTCGGCATTCTTACAATTCTTCTTAAGTTCACGGAGTTTCGGGGAGTACCAAGGGTTTCGCTTGGTTCCTGCCTTGTTGTATGTCCTTTTATTTGGGAGGACAATATTCAGTGATGATGCCACCCAACTGTTAAATTTGTTGTACGCTATCACAGGATCAGGGTAAAAAATGGGTCTGGAGTTTTCCAGGATCGTTACCCATGACGCAAAAGGTAATTTGGACCATGTACGTGAATATTTCCTACTTCCCAAGGTCGCTGTAGAGGTAGCTTGTGGGACCCAGGTAAAAGGAATTAGGGAATGATCAGACCATGGCAGCCTAATGGGGTCTCCGGCTAAGAGATTCTCCAGATTGGAGAAAATGGGGTCCAATAAGTGGCCTTTGGTGTGGGTGGGGCTACCCACTTTTTGCATAAGTTGGAATGCACCTAGACCATCAGTCAAATCACGCACCTCCGTTTGTAGGGTATCCTCAAAGTGGAGATTTAGGTCCCCTAACAGCGTGAAGTTTGCACTAGAACTAGCCAAGTTGGCTGCTGTCTCAAGGAGCTCTATATTAAATAAATTGAGGGGTCCTGGGGGTCGATAGATCAGAATCCCCAAAAATGTGCAGACATGGGAAATACGAATTGCAAAGGCAAGGCTTTCACAAGCGATTAGCGGGCTTGCAGTGGTGCAACAATCAAATTCAGTTTTATGAATAATCGCTAAACCACCCCCTTCCTGTGCCCCTATCAAGCCTCTGCATAGCGTAGCCAGACGGGAGTGCTTGGACAATAGCAAAGTTAGCCTCGTTGGTAAGCCAGGTTTCTGTTAGAAATAGCACCTCCGGGCATTCATCCTCAAGTAATAGATGGATTTCTGAGGCATGCTTCTGCATTGATTGACAGTTAAGTAAAAACATTTTAAGCCCCGTATTGTGACCAATGACTGTGGAAGGCCTGATCCTCGGGCAGAGTTTGAATAAACAGTGAGGACAGTGACTAATATTACTATCGGGTAACATATGATGTAGGCACTTACTATGGGGTACGCCCTTCCATCTTTTAAGCTGTTCGGAGGTGTAAGAGTGAGTCTCTCTTTCAAAACCAGCAGAATTCCTGGCCCCTGGCGCCGGTCGTGCGCGGACGGGCGCAGACGGGCGCAGACGGGCTTGCCTTTGGCGCGTCCGCTGCGCGCATCCGGTGAGCGGCCGCTGAGCGCCCATGCTTTTAACCCCCACCACAGTTACCTTCCGATCTAGGTCCCGCCCCTGCACCTTCCTGAAAGGCCGGAAGTGCAGCAGTGAGAGCCGTCCCCGTAACCTGTGCCTCGCCCAGGAGAGCGAAAAACAATGAAGGTAGGCTACCCGGCTACCCGTTTGTGCAAAGACGCAAATTAATATTAAAAGCAAATGTTTAAAAACAGTTTCAGATTCAAATTCAGCATAAATCAGATCAAACAGTTCCAAATTTTAGCAGCAATGAAAGCGCGGTATTTAAAACAATAAGCAGCTTAATCAAGCAAAACGTTCCTGATGTAACACAGAGGCTCGTTGAACCAACGTAACCTCCCGCTCAATAGGCAGGTGTGTGCAGGTTGCGCGGCCGCTGAGCGCCCATGCTTTTAACCCTCACCACAGTTACCTTCCGATCTGGGTCCCGCCCCTGCACCTTCCTGAAAGATACCACTGCTCTTCTACACCCTTGCCTGACATTTAAAGGGAGCCGGTCGCAGGCTAGCTCTCCCACCTACCAAGGACCATGGGATTCTTAAAGATAGCAAAATTTTGTGGTAATGTAAAAGATCTCTTCCAGTAACTTAGTTCCACCACAACTGGCACTGCAAAATTGGTTCTTTCCCTCTAAAGCTTCAAAGGGAACTGCTGGTCTAACCTCTGCTGACTTTCTCTTGAAGGCTAATTCCCCTAAATGGGTCTATTTTTCAAATAAAGGCATTGAACTGCCAGCTGGCCAGTAGAGTAATTGACTTGTCCCAGCAAGGAAGTTAAATGCCTGAATCTCATTAAGGTTGAATCAGGGAAAAATGATATCCCAAGGTACATCAATGAGCATTCATGTGGCCAAAGTAAGGGCCGTGTTAAACATAGTAAAATTCACTTCAATTACTTTTTTAAGTTGAGACCATACAAAATTATATTTTACACAGTTTCCTCTCAAAGCATAAATGCAGTCAAGCACAGCAGATTTACACGTTATTCAAGGAGAAAAGGGATATTTCTTTTTGCATTCACAATTGAATTATAAGGCATGCAGAAGCAATAAGCAATTTATTCTAGATCCCATATAAAACAGAGCTACCTAGCTAAAGATACCAGGGTTGAGTCAGACAACAGTCTTCCTTGATCTCCCTGCATACATGTCCATGCATATATGACTATAAACCTCTTACTCCTGGTGAAAACCAGAGGGTCTTCTACTAAAAGGCAAATATTAGCTGTTACAGCTCACAGTCATTTTAAAGAAGCTTAGACTGCTTAATTTGCATAATGATTTACAATTTAAATATAACATAGTGCTTCCTTGGTAGAAGTCAGGTTTTGAGAATGGTTGGATAATTCCACCCATAAATTAATATGCCTTTCAACTGACCTGTTTCCCAGAAATCAAGTCTAATGTATAATAGATCTACAAAGTCTTTTTGAAAGCTTTCTATTCAAGTGGCAAGGAGGGTAATAAAAGGCAGCAAAGGTGTAGAATACAATATTTGATACAATCCATTCACAAATAATGTTATATTGCACATACATGAGCAACCACTGTTTTAATATTAAGGTATTTTTAATGATAATTCCAACTACCATCCACTCGATCACTTCATTTTCATTTCAAACAAAATTTTATTGTTTTCAATTAAAAACATAAGGCAATAGCTGCCAGGATACGTTACAAATAATGAAAAATGTACTGCAACAATACAGAGTAAATAGATTAATTAATGACAAGCAAGCAAATACATATAATAAATCGGATAAAAATAACAATTAACTAACTACATATAGTAAATAGGTTAAAAATGACAAGCAAGCAAGTACAGTCTGAGTGCAAAACATATTCAAACATATCATTAGACCACTACTGCTTCTAACTAGCAAACCACAACTAACTCCCTCACCTACAGTTACCCCTAGCCAATCTGTCATATGTAGTGCACCACAGTGGCCAACATCTTTCACCACAGTAGTTTCAAATTCTGCCCAAGACGATTCATGCATGGTCAGTTTTTACCACCCTCCAGATCCTCCTGAGAAATCATGTAGCTATTTGACATATCCATGACATCATTCGGGGCCAACAAGCAATCCACAGGGTGTTCTCATTCTCTAGCTCTATCAATTGTTCGCTGCCCTCTATTCAGCTCTCTAAATAACAAAGCACACTCAAAATCTTGCCACTTAACAAGTCCTTCTTGCCATTTAATCATTCGAGGGCCTCGTGTAGGCTTCCAATGCATTGTCAATTCTTGTTTTGCCAGAATCAATGCCAAGTCAATAATTCTAGTAGTGGTTTTCCTCTTTTTGGGGTGAGGGTATCCCCAAATATGCAGGCCAAGGGTCTAAAAGGGATAACTCGTAAAATTATTCCATTAACACAGTTCATTAACCCTTCCCAGAACTCTGACAAAGATGGGTAGGACCATACCATACGTAACATTTCTGCTCCTAACTCTCCACATCGTGGACATTTATTAGCAGCGATCGGATAAAACCTATTGCTGTTGGCAGGGGTAAGGTGAGCTCTGTGCAGAATATAAAAATGAATCAATTTGAACCTGGCATTACGAGAGACAGCAGGTATATGTGCTAAGATCCTCTCCTAGTCCATATCAGTAATCTGAAGCTCTAAGTCCATCTCCCATTTCTCTTTCAGGTCAGTGAACGCCAGCACAAATAGCATAATATAGACACGTGACCCGTTTTTCACTACCCAGCGTTGTGCATAGCAACTGACACACTTGGTGTGTTACAGGCTCAGCACCCCCATTCCTCCAATGATTCCTAATTGTGGCAACCACCTCCCTGTGCAACAGGAATTGGCCTTCTGGTATACCACATTCTTCAGCAAAGTCTTCAAACATGAGCTATATTCCATCCCGGTACAAATCCCCTACACGATTAACCCCATAGTCAGCCCACGCTCTATCCCCCGAGCACTCCTACGTAAGCCACCATTTTAACACTTTAGTGTCATGCTTTTGATTTATCGAGTGGGACCATCATTGCTAAATTAGTGACATAACACACAAAAAATCTTGCATTAACAAAAGCTTGGGAAGTCATAATCAACTATGTAAAATAAATAACAAATGCATCCATACAATTCTCTGTTAACATATCACAATATATATGTGATCTGACTCAAATGGTAAGTAAATTCTATAGAAGTTTAATTTTTACATTGTTGCAATACTAATTTGTTAGTGGAGATACTTGTTAGTACTGTCAGCCTTAGGGTGAACTTCCACAAAACCTTTTGACTTACACCTCCATATTTTTTAGGCCTGAGCAGAGTTCGCGGAGTTTTACTCCGCGGAACTCTGCAAAATGCCGGAAGAACTCTGCCGTGCTCCACTGAGTTCCACCAGTGGCAGAGTCTGTTAACTGACGCTATATTTTTTCAAATTTTAACCCATTTTTATCAACTTGTTATGCGAAACTATATTAGTGTAAAATCGCAGGAATTTGACTCCTTTCCTTATTCATTCTACTTTTATGTAAATTATTGCAACGGTTTTAACTAATCATCCAAATAAAGAAATATTCTGTTCTGTTAAGTCACGCTGCTCCAACTGATTTTTAGAGCTGGGAGTTTGTCCTGCGCTGTAAAATCAGCACGAACGACAGTATGCATCTCAACAGAGGGAACTGCTGCTTTCTGCCACTCAAATAGCCATTCTACTCGAGCGGCAGCTTCTACAACACGAGCGGCAAATTTCTCAACGCAAACGGTCGTGACCTGCCGCGACCTCTTGCATTGAGAAATATTGCCGGGAGGAGGTCTAGCCCGCGATTCTTTCTCTTGAGCGCTCGCCAACTTAATGTGGGTTAGCCATTTGAGAGAAAAACCTCCGCTCAGCATCACTTCGAGGAGTTTTTAGGAACTTCGTGCTCTGTGCGGGGTGTGGAGTGGGCAAAACTCACGAACTCCGCCAGCAGAGAGGAATTCTTCACCCACTCCTAATATTTTTCTGATTTCATTTCTGGTGGCCTGTAGGACTGTGTGCACTTTACCACTTCTAACCAGTGCTTAAGTGTGTATTATCACTCCTTAACACATGGTAACATTGGCTTATCCCCAATTGGCATATTTAATTTACTTATAGGTTCCCTAGTAAAGTGGTACTACATGTACCTATGTTGTGTGAATTAAATGATACTAGTGGGCCTGCAGCACTGATTGTGCCACCCACATAAGTAGCCCTTTAAATACGTCTCTGGCCTGCAAGTGCAGCCTGTGTGTACAGTTTTAATCTGCCCTTTCACCTGGCATAATAAACCTTTTGCCAGGCCCAACCCTTCCTTTTAAATACACATTTCACCCCTAGGGAAGGCCCTAAACAGCCCACAGGGCAGGGTGCAATGTATTTAAAAAGTAAGAGATGTACTTTTAAGTTTTACATACCCTGATAGTGAAAAACCCTTACATTTGGTTCTCACTATTACAAGGCCTACCTCTAATACCTAGGATAAAATTGAAGTTACCTTATTACATTTTATAAGGATATCCTCCAAATGGGAGCAGGTAAATTACATTTAGTGGTTGGCATTGTAATGGAAAATCCTCTTCAATGGTAAAGTCAGATTTGAATTACAATTTAAAAAATGACAGTTTTAGAAACTTGGCATTGTCCTGCCTTAGCCATTTAGTGCTTGGGTCACATGATCAGGTGTAGTTGGCACTTGAACTGTGGGTATTCCTCCTAGACAGCCACACAAAATAGAAATCATAGGTGTGACTGGATTGGCCATCACTGGCAGGATGGGTGGGCGGAGCTAGGCAGAGCTCTACTTAGACTTGAATAGGCTGTGTCCTGCCTTCATACAAAGGATTGCATACTCCCGCTAGTTAGTCTGGAGCCAGGGCAGGAGAGGTAGGAAACCTGAGAACTTCGAAGACAATACTCTAGAACTTTCTTCCACTTCAAAGAAGGCACCAGGGATAAATATTGAACCTCAGACGCGAACTCCTGCGTACACATCCAGACCGGTGGAAGACTCTGCCAGGAAAAGCGACTGCTGTGCTGCTGAAAGGGCTACCCCTCTGCTTGACTGCTGCCCTGAAGGACTGCTGCCCTGCTGTTCTGCCTCCTTGCCTGGAGGAGAAGGACTGGACCTGCAACCTGTACCCAGGACCACCAGAGTGACCACTTAAATCTTTAAAATTGCCAATCTCCAGCTCTACTCATTAGATTGTTGTCGTTGTGCCACTTTGGTCTTGCTTTAGTTATTAACACTTACTCTATTTTTTATCTGTCATGGGATTCTCCTTGTTTTGTGTTTTCCTCTATTACTGTTTTAAGTGCTAAATAAGTACTTTACATGTTGCCTCTAAGTTAAGCATGGCTGCTCTGTGCCAAGTTATCAGACGGTTGAGCATAGGTTAATTTGAGGTTTGCTAGTAATTTCATCTGGCAAGGTGAGTAGGGTTTCACCCACCTGAACCAACAACCCAATTTCTTAGAATACTGGTGCTATACATCTTAGTTTAGTAGGTGTTGGGCCGGACAAATTATTTGAAGGATAGAATGTGTTTTGTAGTCTTTTGCACATATGTATAATTGTTACAGATTATTTCTAGGTATGCGATTTGTGTTTCTGAACTCCCAACAACGATAATACATTCTAAGTTCTAAGGGGATCACTAACAGAATATTGGTCCTATAAATATTGATATACACAAATATAGGAAAAGTAATATTGGTAACAAAAATATAAACTCCATATACT
This sequence comes from Calotriton arnoldi, assembly GCA_963921515.1. Lineage (NCBI taxonomy): Eukaryota > Metazoa > Chordata > Amphibia > Caudata > Salamandridae > Calotriton > Calotriton arnoldi. The sequence goes on along the minus strand of CAWUFW010013892.1, from coordinate 186,959 downwards.
TAACTATTAAAATCACTATTATCAAACACACAAATATTGTTTATAATAAAATGGATTTTTACATATACCAATAACAAAAATATCAGAAACACAAATATCGGCACCTTTAAATGAGCATGTAAAATGTAAAAAATATTGATTAACACAAAATCCATCACAAGATTGTCGCCAACATAACTAATAAATCCTTAAAAATACACCAAAAATACAATTTTAGCTTAAAGCAATTACTTCAAATAAAGTAATAAACAACTATAATAAAATAAAAATATATTCCATTAACCAAAAACTAAACAAAACCCAGTACACCTAAAACATATAGATTTAAGCATCCCAAAAACAATCATTATTTACTATAAACATGTAAATACATTCACACATTCATTAATATTAATTTTATGTGTATATATATATTAATATTAATATAATATTATAATATTAATATTATATATATATATATATATATATATATATATATATATATATATATATATCCAAAACGAAGAGTGCAGAAGCCAAATTCCTGAGACAAACAGCGTTTATTTCGAAGACGAAAACACAGCATGACTACTTCCTTACGCGTTTCGGCATACTGCCTTGATCACAGGTGAGTGGATTCAAAGTGATGTTAATTGCTCGTATTTAAAGTTGTAGCAGCACGTGACTTGTAGTCCATAGTGGCATATATTTCCCAAGATGCACCAAATATGTATGTCTCTAGTCTGAAGTGTATTTTATAATACTTGCTGCAAAGCGTCTCTATTACTTCAGACATTATTGTGCTGGTGCATGTGATCTCAAATAAAAGCCAAGTGCGCAAAATAAAGTCTATTATTCATTTTGTATATTTCAAAGTCCCACTCGTAGTCCATGCTGACATAATCTGCAATGTCTTATGAAAACGACAGGAAACAGGAATTTCTAAGAAGAGGGATGTAGCTCCTCTCCTGTCCCCTTCTCACCTCTGCACATGTAATTCCGGGAAAATCCTCTGTTCAGGCAAAGAGGCAATTTTGCACACTTGGCTTTTATTTGAGATCACATGCACCAGCACATTAATGTCTGAAGTAATAGAGACGCTATGCAGCAAGTATTATAAAATACACTTCAGACTAAAGACATACATATTTGGTGCATCTTGGGAAATATATGCCACTATGGACTACAAGTCACGTGCTGCTACAACTTTAAATACGAGCAATTAACATCACTTTGAATCCACTCACCTGTGATCAAGGCAGTATGCCGAAACGCTTAAGGAAGTAGTCATGCTGTGTTTTCGTCTTCGAAATAAAACGCTGTTTGTCTCAGGAATTGGGCTTCTGCACTCTTCGTTTTGGATGTTATTACGGGCTGCTCCATTCCCGTTTAAGCTGAAGCCGCCCTGCAGGGTTGGGGGCTCCCTTTCATGGAGACTTTGGGGCCGATTCCGATCTCGGTCGGAGGCGCACCCAATACCATTCGGTCGGGAAAAAAGCCATGCGAAAGCCTGTTTCCCGACCGATCCGTACAGCACACCGAACGAGTAAGTACGATGCGCACAACAGCACAGAATCCGGCCGAGCCGTACTCACCCAAACCAGGTCCTGTTCTCCGACCGAGGCGAATCCGGAAACGCTGAATCGAGTCGCACGGAAGGGAAAATGCAGCTCCGTCCGGCCGAACAAGTACGATGCGCTTCCCGTATGCGCCGAACCCGTCGCTACGCACGGCACGTCAAAGCATCCGGGAGAGGCGCACATAAGCTCCGATTCGCGCCACAACACGATCCACGGCTACGAGACGAACACGCCAGCGACGAGGACGACGCGAAGCGACGAGGACGACGCGAAGCAACGAGAAGGACGAACGACACGAACCAACCATGAATCCCTTCGTCCCGATCATACCAATATTCTACATTTACTACCGGAACAGGCACGGACGCGTACGGCGCAGAAGGTAAGTCAGACACCAACCACAAAACACATACAACACGTACACGACACATCACACACACACAGAGGGATGCAGACTATACTTACACCAGCAACAGCAGCACCATAGGGGCGGGATGCCCATCACCAATGCCACATATGCACACAGGGGCCTGAATGCGCACCACCACCCCTACCCAGGGGGGGCAGGATGCCTACCACCACTACCACCCTGAGCCAGGGGGGGCTGGATGCCTACCACTACTACCACCCTGAGCCAGGGGGGGCTGGATGCCTACCACTACTACCACCCTTAGCCAGGGGGGGCTGGATGCCCACCACCACCCTTAGCCAGGGGGGGCTGGATGCCTACCACTACTACCACCCTTAGCCAGGGGGGGTTGGATGCCTACCACTACTACCACCCTGAGCCAGGGGGGGCTGGATGCCTACCACCACTACCACCCTGAGCCAGGGGGCTGGATGCCTACCACTACTACCACCCTTAGCCAGGGGGGCTGGATGCCCACCACCACCCTTAGCCAGGGGGGCTGGATGCCTACCACTACTACCACCCTGAGCCAGGGGGCTGGATGCCTACCACTACTACCACCCTGAGCCAGGGGGGCTGGATGCCTACCACTACTACCACCCTTAGCCAGGGGGGCTGGATGCCTACCACCACCCTTAGCCAGGGGGGCTGGATGCCTACCACTACTACCACCCTTAGCCGGGGGGCTGGATGCCTACCACTACTACCACCCTGAGCCAGGGGGCTGGATGCCTACCACTACTACCACCCTTAGCCAGGGGGATGGATGCCTACCACTACTACCACCCTTAGCCAGGGGGGCTGGATGCCCACCACCACCCTTAGCCAGGGGGGCTGGATGCCTACCACTACTACCACCCTGAGCCAGGGGGGCTGGATGCCTACCACTACTACCACCCTTAGCCAGGGGGGGCTGGATGCCTACCACTACTACCACCCTTAGCCAGGGGGGGCTGGATGCCCACCACCACCCTTAGCCAGGGGGGGCTGGATGCCTACCACTACTACCAGCCTGAGCCAGGGGGGGCTGGATGCCTACCACCACTACCACTACCACCCTTAGCCAGGGGGGGCTGGATGCCTACCACTACTACCACCCTGAGCCAGGGGCGGCTGGATGCCTACCACTACTACCACCCTTAGCCAGGGGGGGCTGGATGCCTACCACTACTACCACCCTTAGCCAGGGGGGCTGGATGCCCACCACCACCCTTAGCCAGGGGGGGCTGGATGCCCACCACCACCCTTAGCCAGGGGGGGCTGGATGCCTACCACTACTACCACCCTTAGCCAGGGGGGGCTGGATGCCTACCACCACCCTTAGCCAGGGGGGGCTGGATGCCTACCACTACTACCACCCTGAGCCAGGGGGGCTGGATGCCTACCACTACTACCACCCTGAGCCAGGGGGGGCTGGATGCCTACCACTACTACCACCCTGAGCCTGGGGGGGCTGGATGCCTACCACTACTACCACCCTTAGCCAGGGGGGGCTGGATACCTACCACTACTACCACCCCCACTCATAGGATGGACAATGCATGACACAACCAGCACACCACAACCTAGGGAATGCAAGAAAAAGACATCCCCCCAACACCATGACAAGCGTGTGTAGACTGTGTCAAATGCCTATAACACCGAACATGACTTTGAACATACAATGTGACCCCCTAGCACATGTGCCACACATATATGTGTGTGGCACCCACAATGCAAGCAGGCCATGACCATTGTGGTAATGGGGTCCAAACCCCCATCATCACAGTGACCAAAATGTAAGTGTGGGGTCCATAGCTGAAGCACATTTTGAACATTGTGGCAATGGGGTCTAAACCCCCATCATCACAGTGACCAAAATGTAAGTGTGGGGTCCATAGCTGAAGCACAGTTTGAACATTGTGGCAATGGGGTCTAAACCCCCATCATCACAGTGACCAAAATGTAAGTGTGGGGTCCATAGCTGAAGCACATTTTGAACATTGTGGCAATGGGGTCTAAACCCCCATCATCACAGTGAGCAAAATGTAAGTGTGGGGTCCATAGCTGAAGCACATTTTGAACATTGTGGCAATGGGGTCTAAACCCCCATCATCACAGTGAGCAAAATGTAAGTGTGGGGTCCATAGCTGAAGCACATTTTGAACATTGTGGCAATGGGGTCTAAACCCTCATCATCACAGTGACCAAAAGGTAAGTGTTGACAAAGAAAGAGCTGCAACTGCCAAACTGCATGGATGATTCCTGGTCACAGAACAAAAAACACATCAGTGGCAAAGTAGTGTATGTGTCCCATTGCAACATAAATTGGGTGAGCCAAATACTGCAGTGCAAATAAGACATACCTTTGGCCATGTGCAGACAAACAACACCCATGGGGGCTGACACTGTCAACATTCATCAATGACACAATGACAGAAGTGACCATCAGAATGCAGACCCACATATTTGCACCAATGGGCACACAAATGCAGATACCCTGTGGAGACTGCAGATGTGAGGTGAACAGATACCATACCATGGCAGCAATGGGACACACAAACCATGATCATTGTGCTGACCGATGACCTAGGAGTCCCAGGGACAGCAGGGGAAACCCACCAAACTACATACAGCCAATGGCACACCCAAGATATGCCAATGCAGTGATGCAGATGCACAAACACAAACAGGCAGACCCACACTGCACATCATACACAACAGGTGAGGGGGGTGCCAGTGTCCCCAGGCAACCACACAACACATGAGGAGACCTGAATACCAATCATACAGATGTGCATACAGTGCCACACAAAGGTAACTCATGGATCCAAATCCCCTATGTGGGCAAGCAGGCATTGTCAGATGAGAGGGAGCTCAAATCACACATGTCACACAGGCACGTAGGAACAGCAACTGACACAGCAAGACACAGACACACCACAGCACTACCCCCAGGGCCCCCACAATGTGGTGACCCTGGGCTGCATTACAATCCCACTGTGATGACAAAGCTAAATGTGGTTCCCACTGTGAACCACAGTCATGTGTCCTGAGCAACAAACTACCATCACACCTACACAAGCACAAATCAGTCAGCATGGCCAGTAAGCCAAGGCCAACATGGAGGCAGGGGCCTAGCCGGGCAACAACTCTCATGTGCACACACTCAACACCACACCCCTCGACCTCCAACAATGTGCAGCAGTGAAGTACACATGCACTGGTGACATTGCACATGCACCCATGACTATTCCAGGGTGGTGGGTGGGAACCAAGGTGCAGAAACACATGACACATGGCCACTCAACAAGACTCCTGAATGTCTGACACACTGCACACTACGCTGTACATGGACATGACGGCAATACCACACCAACCAATGGGATCCCAGCCACAGTCACACACCAATGAAGAAGCCAAGGTCACCCACAAAGAACACACATAGACAACAACCAACATTGCAGCCCGGACCCTGAGGAGTGCCAGCAGTCACACACACAACGTGTCACAATCACTGAAAGATAACACAAACTGGAAATCACATGACAGGGGCAAACAACAAGTGCCAAGGGGAAACCTGACTGTGACCCATCTGCGTCTGCACACTAACTCAGCCCTGACAGCAAACACACCTATGGGTGACACCCTGATGACCAGTAATGTGCCATGCACCCACATCACAGAGAACCCAGGGAGAAGACTTTGGGGGAACATAGGTCAACTCAGCAAGCATCACAAACAGGTACAACACTAGGGATCACAGCATGCACAGCTAAACGGAAGTGAACACACAGACATGCACATACAACACACACCTTGGGCGCAGGCAATGTCACAGGTGTACACACTGCCATGAGGGGACTCCACTCCTGTGTGAGGAAAGCTGTGCCATGTGTTGCCTCAGTAGGGCCCCATCATGTCAGCTGAGCACTTGGTCACACAATCAACAATTAGCACCAAATGAGGGCTCCCGTCACATCAGCCTGGTCATGGAAGTGCCAACGGAATCATCAGCACAGATCCAACACACTTGTATAGCAATGTTGCACTGACTACACGGATGAGTCCTTCCCCATTGATGCCCAAACCTGCATGTCCAGTGGAGATGGCCACACGGTCAGGGAAGTAGACGAATTGAACAATGGCAGGCACAACAGATGTGCAGGGGTGGAAGCCACAGATGTGAAATAGCTAATCTAAGTAGGAAATCCCATTGCCAAATACTGAACACATGACACCCTCAGATGCTGCTATGGATGACATGGATACACCACAGGATAGGACACATTCCCCCTGGACCACATGGGTTCCTGCACAGTAACACTTCATTATCATGAGACCAAATATCACCATCACTGCAGCAAGGGCATGGTTAGCATCATCAACAACAAGTACATCAGAAGCATAAGCACTAGAGAACAGAAAGTTGCTTTATTCAGCATATGTGTGGAATGAAAACAAAGTCCAGAAAAAACACAAAGGCCAATGGCCAGTCCATTGTCAAAGTCCAAACTTGGTGACAGTGGCAGATGTCACCCTACGCATGCCTGCACAAAACCAGGGACAATCCACTAGGAGGGGCAACCGGGGGGCAGGCCAGGCACCGCAGGGACAGGATCAGGGCTCACCAGGAGGAAGCAGGGAAGGGGTGGTGGGTGCTGGAGAGCCACTGACAACTGCAGTGGAGGTGTCTGACATGGTGTGTGCCGGCACAACTGGGGGGCATGACTCAGATGGTGTGGGTGCCGGCACGACTGCAGTGGACCCTGCAGATGGAGTGGACAGGTCCGCCACTGCAGTGCCCAAGTCAGACAGGGTGGTAGTGGACTCCACTGCAGTGCCTACCACCAGGGGAGGAGAATGGGGAACAGGCAAGGTGGGCTGGACAGAGGGGGAGGACACCCAGTGGCACAGACAAGCGCAGCGGGGGGGTGGTGCCGGGAGAGCAAGTGCCAGGGGGAGAAGGCCGGATCCTCTTGGGGATGGTATATCTGTGGGTGGGGGAACCTGGGGCAGGGTGTGGTGGGGGCACCTGTGGAGTGGGGGCCTGAGGGATGGAGGAAGGAGACCTGGTGCCTGAGCTGCAGGGCGGCGGCGGCGTCTTGCTCTTACGACTCCGGGGGACTTGCGGGTGGGGGCCTCAGTCTGTCTGTGCCTGGGGGAGGGTGTCCGGGGGCGAGGGGCCCCTGCTCCGTGTGGGTGGGCTTCCTCTTCCCCCTGGATGCTGGAGCAGCTGGATCAGAGGGGAAGAGGCCGAGGTCACTGAGGAAGAGGCGCTGGGTCTTTGGGGTTGCAGGTAAGGCAAGGGAGGCAAGGGAGGGTGTTTTGGAGGGAGAGGCAACTGAGGACTGCGCAGTGCTCGTGGATGCGTGTGTGTGTACCAGGGCCCCATCCCCTGTGAGTCTGGTTTCAGTCCCCTGACTGTGCGTGCGTGTGCGTTTTGTTTGTGGCGTGTGTGTCTGTGTGCTGGATGTGTGTGTGCTGGTGTGTGCCTGTGCCGGTGTGTGTGTGCTTGGGACGGGTAAGGTGCTGGGGAGTGTGGATGGAGCAGAGGCAGGAGGGGTGAGGGACTGTCTGAGGAGGGACACTGCTGCCGTCAGGGAGGAGTCCATGGACCTATTGCCCCTCTGTAGGTCAGACATGCCCGATGAGATGCCCTCCATGAACGACACCAGCTGAGTCAACAGAGCGGTGTGCGCATGGAGGACACTCAGCATGGCTGTCTGCCCTACATGGAGCTGGCGAAGGAGGTACACAGACTCCTCACTCAGGGCAGCAGGGAGACAGGGGCAGGGGGTGCGGTGCCTGGCCCAAAGGAGACACGCTCCCGAACATGGGAGCCTCCACGGACCTGGGGAATGGGAGCCGATGGGAGGGCGGTGGTGGTGCTGGTGGTGGCGGGGACAGCAACACTAGCTGGGGTGTGGTGGCTGCTGACACCCGCCTCCATAAGGGAGTCATCCTCCAAGTTGCTCTGGTCCTCAGCTGAGGTGGATGGTGCTGAGGACTCCTCGGTGTGGCTCCCCTTGCCCTCCGTGCCACTGGGTCCCTCCGACCATTCCTCGGCTGCTGACCCAGTCTGGCTCTCCGGCTCCTCCTGGTCCGTGGAGCTGTCCCCTTCCGTGGCCGTGGATGTATCTGCAAACAATGGGGAAACAGACAGACATCAGTCACCTGCACCAAACGCACACACCACTGTGAGCACAGCACATTACAGAGCAAGCCCTGGCATCATTAGTTGTACATTGCTAAAAGTGCCCTAACTGAACAGGAGCAGCCAATTGTCAGTCTGATGCCAACCATGGCACTCACATCCCACATGGCCTTGCACCCATCTGTCTGGTGTCTGTTGGATTGCAACACCCCAGTGTGGACACATGCACCAACTACACAGTAGTTGGACAGTGCAGAGGACACAGTGTGGCATGTGGACATGCACACATCACAGCTCTTGCCACTGAGTCAGTACAGGTTTCCGGATGAAAGGGATGCCCAGAGTCAAATAGGAAATGCATGTGATGCATACCAGCAACAGACACCATGATGCACCCATGTCCTGATAGCCATCGCCACAATGGTGTGCATGTAGCACATGTCACTCCCCTGCAGGATCACCAATAAGTAGACACATGCCATGGCGGAGGCATGACTGCTAAGTCATACATCACTGTCTCAGTGATGTATGACTTGGCAGCCAGACAACAACACTCTGCACTGTGTCACAATAGTAGGTCATGGGGAATGCAAGTCCTGGAGCTGCACAAGTGCACATGTACATCCCCCCACAACACATCATCTTAACCCTCATCTGTCCAGGTCATACCTATTGGACATATGGGAGACCTGTGACACTACCCTCTGAACCTGAGCCCCTCACATTCTGCTGTGAATGGGGAACAGCTGCCTGAACTTCACATTCGCATACCCCAGTCTGCACGGGCAGCTGATCAAACACCTATGTGACACACAAGTATCATCTCCTATGGTCACATCTCCAGTGGCATGCTGAGCCCCTACCAAGAAACACCCCAGCAGTCTTGGAAACTAATCCACAGCACACTGACACAGAGGCAGACACCTGAGGGGTCAAATCACTGCGCACAATGTGTCAGCTGATACACGGGAGTGGGAGTACAGAGTGCATTGCATGGCCTGGAGTAGGCATGACTGTCCTGCCCCACATGAATGAGGGATGAGCCCTGGACAGTGGATAGCTGGCTATGTATGTGTGACACACGTAATCTGCACACTCCTGGGGCCCAAACATTGTTCCCAACCGCTGCATGGGCGTGTGCCACATACCCCAGGCACATGTGGTGGCTCAGCTCAGCAAGTGGACCGCATATCAAAGCAACACGCAGATTACATGTCCGAACACAGGCGTTGTGTGAACAATGGACCCACCCATGATGCCCACAACAGAGTTAGGGAAACAGATGCTGTCCCCCACCTTTAGTGAAGCAAACTTCAAGGACACAGTCCCAAGTGACACAATTCCCTGAATGTAAGGGCCACACCTGGGTATCAGATGAGGAGTGGGCAGTGCACAATAGAGGGACATGGCTCCTGGACAACATGACTGCTGCACTGTGGCAGTTGAACCAGGCCAGAGGAGGGCACAAAGCATGTAATACAGAGTTCACAGTGCAGTCTTTGACTCACCCCCTCCTTGCTGCTGTCTGGCCTTCAGCTGCCCATCCAGGTCTGGAAACACCACCGCCAGGATCTGGAGCATGTGGGGGTCAGGGTCCGTGTTCCGCCCCTCCTGCGAGGAGGCGACAGCTTCAGCTGGACCCGTGCAATCCTCCGGGTCCAGCCCCGAAGGTCCTGCCACCTCTTCTGGCAGTTGCGGATCCGGCGCTTGTAGACCCCCACGGACCGGACAGCCCGGACGATGTCCTTCCAGATCTCCTGCTTCCGATGGGCATTAACCTGTCAGGATGACAAAGTGAAAAGGCCATTAATACACATGCAACATATCCGTGCATGACACAGTTGTATATACATGTCTCAATCACAGGGGCACATGATGTACACAGGCAGTGCAAAGCTGCCCATGGACATTTTGCCAGACGTCACTACATGGTATCATTGCATGGGAAGTAAAACCTTGTTCAAATGCACTGTCACTGCACCATACCTGTCCAGTGCATGTCACTACACACTATGCGGGGTGACAACTACTCAGTGAGCCTGCTAGCCAGTGGCGTGCAGACTTTCAGCCTTGCTAGTCAGACAATATGCACATTCAGAAAGGCAGTGCACAGAACACTCACCTGCTCCCCTGGTGTCCCATACAGCTTGCTGTACTGTGGAAGTAGGCTGTCCAGCAGGGCCTGGTTCTCCTCAAGGCTGAAGGCTGGGGCTCTCTCCACAGTACGTGCCATTGCAGGGTCCAGAGGGGCAGAGACAGCAGCAGTGCAGTGGCAGATGTCGTCCTGGAGCATGTAGTGCAGGCAAGTGAGCTCTCAGGGGAACAGCCAGCAATATATATGTGCTGGAGAGGCAGATACTGTCCCTTGTGTCCAAAGTGATAGGTCCAAGTCGTTTGCATCTTCTGAATCTGGCCAATCCATGGAATAGCAGCACCAATACACGCCCACAGCATCCTTCAAATCTTCAACTTCATGACATACATGATTTTGCAACATTGTTGTGGGTGACCAACTGAATTTCCAGCAACCGACTCGTTCGAAATTCGAAAACGCGTCCGTTGCCAGGCAAGGCCATTGTCAATGGGTGCGCACCGATCGGTCCATTGCGGTACAACGCGTACAGGGGTACAACGCGTACCCGCACACATTGAATGCAATGGGCCGGCCGGGGCACCGATCGGTCCATTGCAGTACAACGCGTACAGGGGTACAACGCGTACCCGCACACATTGAATGCAATGGGCCGGCTGGGGGCACCGATCGGTCCATTGCTGATCAACGCGTACAGGGGTACAACGCGTACCCGCACACATTGAATGCAATGGGCGGCCGGGGGCACCGATCGGTCCATTGCTGATCAACGCATACAGGGGTACAACGCGTACCCGCACACATTGAATGCAATGGGCCGGCCGGGGGCACCGATCGGTCCATTGCTGTTCAACGCATCACTGTACAAGTGACTGGCATATGTCACCATGCCTGTCTCAGATGGACATATGCCAGCCACAGATAGCTCCCAGGGAGTGAGGGGCACACCTACATCACGACAGCCTGTCCATACTTTATCATAAGGCATGTAAGGTTGCATTTCCTATTGTGTGTATGTTGGTGTACATGTTGTCCTGTGGGTGTCACCTGTGGGCAGCCACCCCCAGGCTGTGCACGTGTTCATGGTGACAGGAACCTGGGTGTTACGTGTACATGACCACTGTGATGTGCAACTGTTCATATCTGTGCATGTGCCATGGTCACATTTCACGGTGGTGTATGTGTATGTCATGTCACATACCCCGTGAGTCCCATGTGGGACGGTATGTTTGAGCCAGGGTGTCCCAGTGGCACAATAGTGATGTTCCTCCACAGTCTGTGTGCATGTAGTGTTTACAATGTCTCTGATTTCATGTGCACAATGGGAGACAGTCTCCACATCCACGTTGTGTGTGCATGGACTTTGATGTTGTGCGTGTGTGTGTCACAGACGTCCATGTCTGTCCTGCCGTGGCAAGTGGGACCACTACCTGTGGGGGTCATGGTTGTTTTGCTGTGGTGTATACATGATACTCCATGTAATGCCAGTGTCCATGTGGCAATACAGGGTCCCTGGGAATGTACCTGTCGTTGAGCTGTGGTGCCTGGGGTACATCTGTCCTCACATGTCACTGTGGGGGGTGATAGTGACACGGCAGCAGGAGATGGGAACTGTGACACGGCCTCATGATATCCAATGGGCCAACCTGGGACTAATTGATGCCACTTGTTGGACCGTGTTGACAGATGTTGGCCATGTATGTACCATACATGTCCTTATGGAACTGCACACTTCATGTAGTTGTGCCTCATAATGATGTATGTTGGGATATTGAGTGTGTTCAATGCCGCATATGTGGGGTGACTGACAATCTTGCTTACTTCTCCTCTGCACTGCAGGGCTCCTGCTGTCCATCGACCATTCCCAGACCTGGCAACGATGGTGGAACGGGACAGCATCCGACGGTACCGCTTCACCAGGCAGCTGATTGAGGATTTGGCAGTGCAGTTGTCCCCACATTTGCAGCCTGGCCGGCCGTATCCTACAGCGCTGACCCCCAAGGTGAAGGTGATGGCAGCCCTACACTTCTTTGCCACCGGTACCTTCCAACATACTGTGGCGACTGCTGGTGGGATGTCACAGACCATGTTGAGCCGTGTGCTCCGCGATGTTTTGGCGGCAATGTTGCTATTCCTGAACCGGTACATCTATTTCCCTAGACTGCGATGACTCACTGACGTGAAGAGTGACTTTTATGCCCTGGGGAGGATGTCGCATGTCATTGGCTCCATTGATGGGACACATGTGGCTTTGGTACCACCACAGGCCCAGGAGCAGGCCTACAGGAACCGCAAGCACTACCACTCGGTCAATGCACTGGTGGTGTGTCTTGCAGACATGACCATCACACACGTGTGTGCCCGTTTCCCTGGTTCAGCACACGATGCCTTTGTGATGAGGAGTAGTCGCATCCCCAGGATGATGGCACAGATGCAGAACCAGCGTGCCTGGCTTGTCGGTGTGTACTGACTTTGTGCCATTGTGTGTGATCTGATCTGTAGTATTCCACCCACTTTTCCAAGTCAGCTAATGTGCACTTGTCTGTCCGTAGGTGACTCGGGATACCCCAACATGTCGTGGTTGCTGACACCCATCAGGAACCCTGTGACACCAGCCCAGATGCGCTACAATGAGGCACATGGTCGGACCAGGAGAGTGATTGAGCGGACATTTGGTCTCCTGAAGAGCCGCTTCCGCTGCCTGGACAAGACCGGAGGGTCCCTCCCATATGCCCCTGCGAAAGTGTGCAAGATTATCATCGTCTGCTGCATGCTCCACAACCTGGCAGTGCGGAAGGAGTTGCCTCTCATCCAGGATGACAATGACCAACATCCGCCACCTGTGGAGGATCCTGGCCTGGACCACGATGCCAGTGACGATGATGATGATGATGATGATGAGGGTGATGTCCGCACACAGCTCATCACCAACTTCTTTAGCTGAATGTGAGTATCCTGAGGTGTCATGTCAATGATGTGAGTTGGCATGATGTGTAGGTGGTGCTCTGGTGCTGTTGGAGTGTGTCCATGGGCTACTTGACTGGATGTGTGTTGCGATGTGTGCTTACAGGTGGGCTGTACTCCCCAACAGTGTTGACATGCTAACTTGGTTCTGGGTGGGTATCTTGTAACATGTATTGTGCATGAGTTTTGCTGTTCTGTCCTGTAATCCATTGCTTTTGACTGTGTGTCATTTCTGTCCTTCACAGGGTACTTTCAGATTCGTTTGGTCAACTGTGTCCACCGACGACGTGATTGCACTTCCAGGGTGGTAGCTGTTGTGTCCCTACAGGTGATGTGCGCCACACCCATGGACTTCCTTCCGTCTACAGTTGTTGACTGTGTGCCCGCTGCCAGGTGGGATTACCTTGCATCTGTAGTGGTTACGACATGTTGCAACTGTGTAATAAACCTGTGCTTCACTTTGTGATGTGCGTTGTCTGTGGTCACACATTTGACTGCCATTTGCTTACTGCACCTGTGGGCTACTTGACTACAACTGGGAATGGGTGTGGTGTCTGTGCATTGCACCGTCTTCCCTGGCAACATCAGTGTAGGCAATGAGTCAGATGGCCTAGGTGTGTATGTGTTGTGTAGCCCTGGTGGTGTGTCTCCCTCATATGTGTCACGTTGCCTTTACTCACATGCCTGTGTTGTACTTGCTGTTGCAGTTCGCATACACAGTGTAATTTTGCAGTTCATCATCCCCATAACAGCACCCACGTTGGAATCACAACAGAGGCAAGTATGGTGTATTAGTGTGTTTATTGTGATACATTTGTGTGAATAGTGCATAGGATGGGTAGTGCTGTACATAAATCTTGCAATCAGAAGTTCCTAGGTGAATTGAAAGTCCTGGTAGACAGAATCCCCAGTATCGGGACCACAGTTGTCTGAGACATTGGTCCAACTTGTACTCCCCATGCAATGTGTGGGAGTAGTGTTGCCGTCAACAGGGTGAACAGTCTGTGCACAAAGGTGAACATCCAGAACAGGTTCAGGCTTCCTGGGAGTTGCGCTTGGCCATCGGCCTCTCACTTGCCCCTCTTCGGACGACCCCTCTTCTTGGGGGGCCCTCAAGTACAGGCTGCTGCGGTGCAGGGGACTCTCCGCCAGAGTCATCCTCCCTCCCTGTGGCAGTTGCAGTTTGGGCAGCACCAGATGTTGTTGGCACACAGGGAGGTGTGGACTCGTTGCTGTTCATCTGGCGGAGGCATTGTAAAATGTCCCTGTGCACCGCCGTCATCTCATGCAGTGCATCCCACTTGGACTCCACGCGGGACATGTGTGAGTCCACGCGGGACATGTGTGACTCCACGTGGGACATGTGAGAGTCCAAGCGGGCATGATGGGCAGCCTGCTGCTGTTTCATGTCTCTGAGGAGCCCCACTACCTGGCTGAGGTCTCCGGTGCTGGACTGGTACGCATCAGCTATGCGTACCAGTTGTGGGTCATCATGCACACCAGCAACCTCTGCAAGCAGCGACCTCTGTCTCCCACCCCTCCCACCACCCCTGCTGACATGTGCAGTGCGTGCAGTGGCACGCACAGATGACCCTGGTCCACCTTGGAGGTTGGTGGTGGTGGTGGTGTCCATGGCCCCAGGTTGGTCCAGGGTCCCTGTGCTGGTGTTGCTCCTTGTTCTGTCCATGTCGGCAGGGATGGTATTTGTGTTGACAGTCGTTGGAGGGGTGGGTGCAGGGGGTGCAGCTGGTGGTCCTGCTGGTGCTGCAGCTGGTGGTCCTGCTGGTGCTGCATGTAGACTTGCACCGGATGTGCCAGGTTGGTCTCCTTCGTCCGAGGAGGGCAGAGGCTGTACGACACCAGTGAGCTCCGCATCCTCTTGAGCCTGGGACTGGGACTCCTCAGCGTCTGCTGCTGTGTCCTCATCATCACCTGTTTTTGGGAGACACACACAATGTATGTTATGTTTCTGCAGGCATCAATGGTTGACACACCTGACAGTTGTGACTGTGCCTCTGGGTGCGGGCCTGTACATTGCATTGTCCTAAGTCGTCACAGTCAGGGGTTGATATTGGTGTGGCACATTGTCCTGCATTATTTGGGCATTTCTATGTATTTGTTGGGGTGTGAACATGGTCTGCATTGGTTGTGTTTGGTTGACAGCCGGCCCTCCTTCCCACCCACCCAGCCAGTCAGTTATCCCACCATGGACTGTGCTTGCATTGCAGGGAGTGGAAGTTGTCTCTCAGGATGTCAGTCAGTGGTGTCCTGCTGTTTGTTGGTGCACAGTTGCCAGCAGGGCCTTGTGCTCCCCACAGCAGTAGCCAGTGTCAGCCATCTTGTGAGTCCTTCTCCACTCCCTGTGATGTGAGCATGGTTCAGGGTGGTGTTGATGGGACAGTTGTGGGGGTGACCAATATCAGTGACTGCCAATCCCATCATGCTATTGCCTCCACCCCACTTGCCAGCATTCCCATACTTACTTGCTTTTGTGGGGAGTTCAGTGTGTGTGGGTGTGAGGGCAATGGCAAGATGGCTGACAGTGGTGTCCTGCTGTTGGTTGGTGTGCAGTTCCCAGCATGCCCTTGTGCTCCCCACGACACAGCAACAGTGTCAGACATCTTTGATGGGCCTTTCCACTCTCTGTGGGATGTGCATGCGTGAGTGTGAGCTTGCTGGGCCATGTGGTGGGGGATGTAGAGCTGTGACTACGACTCCCATCATGCTATTGCCTCCACCCCCTTCCCAGCATGCCCATGCTTCCTTCCTTTTGACTCTGCTTCCCTGTGGGGTGGGCTGGCTGTGCTGACAGGATGGCTGGGAGTGTTGTCCTGGCAGTTGTTTGGCTAAAAGTCCCAAGAGTGTCCCTGTGCTTCACACAACATTACCCAGGGTGGTGGTTCTTTGTGGGATCTTGAGTTAGGATGGGAGGCATTGCATTCTACCACGTGGGTTCTGTGGAGTTTGTGTTGAGGGGGGTGTGAGGGGAGGTGCTTGTGACTATGGTCAGTGCTGCAAGTCCTCCTTCCCACCCAGCCAGCCAGATATCCCACCATGGAACGTGCTTGCATTGCAGGGAGTGGAAGTTGTCTCTCAGGATGTCAGTCAGTGGTGTCCTGCTGTTTGTTGGTGCACAGTTGCCAGCAGGGCCTTGTGCTCCCCACAGCAGTAGCCAGTGTCAGCCATCTTGTGAGTCCTTCTCCACTCCCTGTGATGTGAGCATGGTTCAGGGTGGTGTTGATGGGCCAGTTGTGAGGGTGACCAATATCTGTGACTGCCACTCCCTTCATGCTTTTGCCTCCACCCCACTTGCCAGCATTCCCAAACTTACTTGCTTTTGTGGGGAGTTCAGTATGTGTGGGTGTGTGAGCAATGGCAAGATGGCTGACAGTGGTGTCCTGCTGTTGGTTGGTGTGCAGTTCCCAGCATGCCCTTGTGCTCCCCACGACACAGCAACAGTGTCAGACATCTTTGATGGGCCTTTCCACTCTCTATGGGATGTGCATGCGTGAGTGTGAGCTTGCTGGGCCATGTGGTGGTGGATGTAGAGCTGTGACTACGACTCCCATCATGCTATTGCCTCCACCCCCCTTCCCAGCATGCCCATGCTTCCTTCCTTTTGACTCTGCTTCCCTGTGGGGTGGGCTGGCTGTGCTGACAGGATGGCTGGGAGTGTTGTCCTGGCAGTTGTTTGGCTAAAAGTCCCAAGAGTGTCCCTGTGCTTCACACAACATAACCCAGGGTGGTGGTTCTTTGTGGGATCTTGAGTTAGAATGGGAGGCATTGCATTCTACCAGGTGGGTTCTGTGGAGTTTGTGTTGAGGGGGTGTGAGGGGAGGTGCTTGTGACTATGGTCAGTGCTGCAAGTCCTCCTTCCCACCCAGCCAGCCAGATATCCCACCATGGAACGTGCTTGCATTGCAGGGAGTGGAAGTTGTCTCTCAGGATGTCAGTCAGTGGTGTCCTGCTGTTTGTTGGTGCACAGTTGCCAGCAGGGCCTTGTGCTCCCCACAGCAGTAGCCAGTGTCAGCCATCTTGTGAGTCCTTCTCCACTCCCTGTGATGTGAACATGGTTCAGGGTGGTGTTGATGGGCCAGTTGTGAGGGTGACCAATATCTGTGACTGCCACTCCCATCATGCTATTGCCTCCACCCCTCTTGCCAGCATTCCCATACTTACTTGCTTTTGTGGGGAGTTCAGTATGTGTGGGTGTGTGAGCAATGGCAAGATGGCTGACAGTGGTGTCCTGCTGTTGGTTGGTGTACAGTTCCCAGCATGCCCTTGTGCTCCCCACGACACAGCAACAGTGTCAGACATCTTTGATGGGCCTTTCCACTCTCTGTGGGATGTGCATGCGTGAGTGTGAGCTTGCTGGGCCATGTGGTGGGGGATGTAGAGCTGTGACTACGACTCCCATCATGCTATTGCCTCCACCCCCTTCCCAGCATGCCCATGCTTCCTTCCTTTTGACTCTGCTTCCCTGTGGGGTGGGCTGGCTGTGCTGACAGGATGGCTGGGAGTGTTGTCCTGGCAGATGTTTGGCTAAAAGTCCCAAGAGTGTCCCTGTGCTTCACACAACATAACCCAGGGTGGTGGTTCTTTGTGGGATATTGAGTTAGGATGTGAGGCATTGCATTCTACCAGGTGGGTTCTGTGGAGTTTGTGTTGAGGGGGGTGTGAGGGGAGGTGCTTGTGACTATGGTCAGTGCTGCAAGTCCTCCTTCCCACCCAGCCAGCCAGATATCCCACCATGGAACGTGCTTGCATTGCAGGGAGTGGAAGTTGTCTCTCAGGATGTCAGTCAGTGGTGTCCTGCTGTTTGTTGGTGCACAGTTCCCAGCAGGGCCTTGTGCTCCCCACAGCAGTTGCCAGTGTCAGCCATCTTGTGAGTCCTTCTCCACTCCCTGTGATGTGCGCATGGTTCATGGTGGTGTTGATGGGACAGTTGTGGGGGGCAATATGTGTGACTGCGACTCCCATGATGCTATTGGCTACACTGACTTGGCCAGCATACACAGAATTCCTTCCTTTGAGTGGTCTTCACTGTGTGTTGGTGTTGTTGTGGTGGCTACATGTCTGGATGTGTTTGTTAGTTCTATTTGTGCCACTGCCTAGCTGTAGTTGTAGTTGTGTTTGTACATGTGATGGCACAGTTGGATGTAACTTTTTTGATGGCATGTGTTGTGTTTATCTGACTGACATACACATTTTGGGATGATTCTGTTCTGGTTGCTGTGTAATTGCTATGAGTGCATGGTTTGACTCTCCCCTTGACAGTGATGTGTGTGTGTTTTGTGGCAGAATATTGTGTACATTTGTTGTGTACTCACCAGGCTCTGGGATGTTCTCTAGTCCATATACGCTCACTGGTGGAAGGATGGCCCGCACCTTCTCCTCCCAGGGCCTGAGGTATATTGGCTTGGCAGGAGGGCCACTGCCGGTGTATTGGCTGATGATGTAGTCTTTCTTGAGCAGGTCCCGTACCCTCCTGCGCACGTCATACCACCTGTTCTGGATGTCGCTCTTTGTGCGCAGACATGGTGATTGTGCGTTCACCCTGTTGATGATCCTCTCCCACATCTTGGTTTTCTGGGAGATGGGGGTCTGTTGGACCAGTGTGCCAAACAGCTGTGGCTCTACCCTGAGGATCTCGTCTACCATGACTTCCAATTCACAATCTAGGAACTTGTGATTCTTCTTGGGGGACATGGTGATGGGTGGTGATGGTGAGTGATGTGTGTGTTGGTGTGCAGGTGAGGGTGTGTGAGTGTGTGTTTTGCTGGGTGTATGTGAGGTAGGTATTTGTTGGTGTGCTGATGGTGTGTGGCTTGTGTGAGGGATGAGCTGTGGGTGTGTGGTTGCTGTCTCTTGGGTGCTGGCAGTGGAATGGCATTTGCAAAGGATCATGGTTGTGATTTGTGTCCTTTATATGGGTGGAGTTGTGGGTGTGTCTTTGTTCTCTGTCCCCACCCCCCAGTATTTATTGGCTTTGTAATTGCTTGTTTGGCCTTTTTTTGTGTGATTTTTCCTTTGGACTGTCTGTGCATGTTGGAAACGTTCTTGTGACCGAGTCGGACCCTGCATTTGTCTCGTACGGTGTTCTCCGTTTCGTTCACGCTGTGTTTGTGCAGTTTTCTATGCTGCGTACGCGTCGGTCGCGGTGTTTTGTGTTGCATCGGCTCGGTTTTGTATGCGTGTTGGTCATACGGCTTGTCCTCCGTCCGACTCAGTCGTGGTTTTCGCGCCTTGCATCGTACTTTGCGGTTTGGAGTTCGCGTGTACGTTTCGGTCGGATTTGTTCCGGGTGCGTGTCGGTCGGTTCGATTCACGTGTTTTTCCAGCCGGATTGCTGTTTTCCGTGCGGCTCGGTCGTTCGGCTTGGGTTCGGTACGTGTCGGTCGGATTTTGCACGCCTTGCATCGTACTTGGCGTGTCGGGCGCCACAGGTACGTGTCGGTCGGTATAATTTCCGGCTCCGAGTCGGTCGGTGCTTTTTCCGGCCCGAATCGGAATTGACCCCTTTGTCGTGTGGATTTAATTTGGGAGCATAACCCGCTCGCCTCTTTGCCTGAACAGAGGATTTTCCCGGAATTACATGTGCAGAGTTGAGAAGGGGACAGGAGAGGGGCTACATCCCTCTTCTTAGCAATTCCTGTTTCCTGTCGTTTTAATAAAACATTGCAGATTATGTCAGCATGGACTACGAGTGGGACTTTGAAATATACAAAATGAATAATAGACTTTATTTTGCGCACTTGGCTTTTATTTGAGATCCCATGCACCAGCACATTAATGTCTGAAGTAATAGAGACGCTATGCAGCAAGTATTATAAAATACACTTCAGACTAGAGACATACATATTTGGTGCATCTTGGGAAATATATGCCACTATGGACTACAAGTCACGTGCTGCTAAAACTTTAAATACGAGCAATTAACATCACTTTGAATCCACTCACCTGTGATCAAGGCAGTATGCCGAAACGCGTAAGGAAGTAGTCATGCTGTGTTTTCGTCTTCGAAATAAAACGCTGTATGTCTCAGGAATTGGGCTTCTGCACTCTTCGTTTTGGATGTTATTACGGGCTGCTCCATTCCCGTTTAAGCTGAAGCCGCCCTGCAGGGTTGGGGGCTCCCTTTCATGGAGACTTTGTTGTGTGGATATATATATATATATATATATATATATATATATATATATATATATATATATATACACATACAGCACAGTCTAGTCTAGGCTAGTGTTTTTGTATAGCACATGCCCACCCAAATGCCTCCCAGCACAGTAACAGACACCGTAAGAAGATAGGACAGTTCATATATCAAGTAAAACAGACAATATATTATACTACAAAAATGCAACATAATGAGCGTTCACCAAACAAGGACACAACTGATGAAAAAAATTTGAACTATACTAAACCAACCAATAAAATATCACTATAAACAACTTTAACCAATAAAATCAAATGAACAATTAAGCCAACAATATAAAAGGCACAATAATTAAAACAGCTAAATATTCCTAAAAACAATAAGAGCTGCAAGAGGAGGAAACTCTACCAGATTCTCACAAGAAATGTATAAAACAGGGGCTCTGATCGGGGAAAATGGTGGCCGCTAGTTAGAGCGGTCTCGGGCTCTTTTCTCAATCTCGGCAGAAACAACAGGAATGTGCGCTACCTGGATGTGGACCCGGTAGGGAATTCGTGGTGACATCGG
This sequence comes from Calotriton arnoldi, assembly GCA_963921515.1. Taxonomy (NCBI): domain Eukaryota; kingdom Metazoa; phylum Chordata; class Amphibia; order Caudata; family Salamandridae; genus Calotriton; species Calotriton arnoldi. The sequence continues at coordinate 166,073 of CAWUFW010013892.1, read as the reverse complement.
GATGGCTCATCTTCTCCTCTGTCTCCGGTGTTTTCGTGCTCTTTTTTCGCGGCAGCTTGAGGATCGATGGTGGCGGCAGGAGAGTAGGAGACGCTGCTGGGGAGCCGCTGGTCGGTGACGGCAGCGCGGATTGCGCGTGGCAGGCGCACTGCGGCAAAGGTCGGCTTCCGGGGCAGCGGAGGTCGAGTTGCCGACTTTACGGTCTTCCAAGTGAGAACCCTGCCGGCCCCTGGTATCTTGGCGCGGAACCCCACAGAAACGGGGATTTAGTCAAAAACGGGTCTTGGGAGCCCTGAAATTGAAAAATACGGCTTGTTTCAAAGCAAGGAGGTGTACTCAGAAAAAGCAGAAAAATCTGAACACCGTTTATGGCACATGCAAATGACGCCGGTAAGGAGAAAAAGGGGTGACTGGGGGCCTAAACTGAATGTGGAGAGGGGACATCTACTAGAAGAAAAGCAAATTACCAGGGACCCTGCTGAGTCACAAACAAGCACAAACAGACTAAACAGATATACCCTTAGAAGCAGGGATATTTGGGGCAGAGGACGGTCTCCATCTGAGGCTGTTTCATCTTCATCTACGGCACAAATTAATACCCAAAAAATTATCAAGCCCCCGCTAAACAAAATAGCGCAGGTTGAGAAGACCCCCTCAATTAAAGGGAAGAAAAAAACAAATTAAACCCAAACCTGTCAGTATTAGAGTTACTCCATCACTCCGCTCATACTTTAAAGTACAAGTCAAACTTCTCGGCCTGTTCAATCTGTCCAAGCCTCTCAGGATAAACAGTCGAGATCTGAGTTTGCTCTTACGGACACTCTAAGTAACGGTAATGGTATTGTCCCTTTATATCTGACACCTACCGAGATGCTTAAAACAACAAATACTGGGGGAGCAGGAACAGATATGGACCTGATACCCCTCAAAAATAGATTTGCTCTCTTGGCGTCGTCAGGTGAGGTGGAGAATGACAGCACTGTTCATAATTGTCAAGCCCCGAGACTCAGGGGGGGCGGTCTAGCCAGCAGAACAATGAACTGAGGGAAGAATTAAGAGCATCAGCCACAGACTTCAATTTTGAGACCCAGTCGTCCACAGAGGGTCTCTTAGTTACTTTACTAACTGAAATTAGAGAAAAATTCGCAGTGTCAGAAAACAACCAATCAAAAATTCAATCAGTTTGTGAAACATTAGAAACTAAAATGAACGATATTACTGAGAGAGTTGGTGCCATGGAAAAAGCCCTGGGTGATCTCACGAAACAAGTAGAAAATAACTCTTATGAAATTATGAGGCTAAAAGACAGTGACATAGAACTGCGAGATAAACTAGAAAGTATAGAAAACAACGCAAGAAGGAGTAATATTAGGATTCTGAATGTTCCAGAAGAAGTTCAAGGAGCAGATATAAGGTCCTTTACTATTAAGCTTCTTAAGGAGCTGCATCCTGATATTGAAAGACAGACTCTGGAGGACAATATATAGAGAGTTCATCGAGTTCCATACTCCAACAGACCAGGGAAAAAAAACCCAAGAAGGATTCTAGTTAACTTTAAAACCTATCTAATAAAAGAAAAAATCCTGGCTGGGGGCTTAAAAGCAGGAGTCTATCACAGAGGGGGGGCTGGTCGTGCCGTATCAGATCCGACATTTCCCGTACAACACAAGACAAACAGTGGGAATTAGGGAAATTTATCCAAGAACTAAGAGGTTTGGGTGCCACAGCAAACTTACGATTTCCAGTGACATTAAGGGTGATGTGGAATAATAAAATGTTTAATTTCAAAGACCCCTCTGATGTAAATACCCTAATTGCCCAGATTAAAGGCACATCCAAATGAGAATTGCAAAAAACCTGCCTAGATAGAGATAGAGCCTGAATACAGAGGTAGTCCAGATATACCTCTAGTATTGAGGGAGGTTTCCCCAGGGTGGAGGGATGAGAAGAAAGGGGGGGGAGGGTCACAAATAAAAATAAAACTTAAAAATTATGTTTTTGCACAGGGTGGGGAGCATGTGGGAAAAAAAGAAAAAAAAATTGTCCTCATTTATAAACAAAAATCAATTATCCCAAACATCTCAGATTGATCCGGATAAGTATGTTACTTTATTAACTACAGGCAACCTACACAGATTAGGTCCCCAAATTCATCTATTTATCTTATGACAGATGTAGGTAGGACAGAAAAAACAAAAAGTCTGAAAATTATGTCATGGAATGTGAATTGTCTTAGGGTTCCATCTAGAAGAAAAAAAATCTTAGAATATTTAAGGCATTCAGATAGTGATGTGTTTTTTATCCAAGAATCCCATTTGTTTAAGGAGGAATGGGAATTAATTCTGAAAAATCAAAAATGGATAGAATATTGTATTTGTACAACTCAAACGTGTACAGTAAAAGGGGTTGCTCTTGTCTTCAAAAAAACTGTTGAAGCTATATTAGGAGATTGCATTGTCGATCATCTAGGGAGGTGGGCGATCGCGAAAACCAAAATTAATGGTTCTTGGCTGACTTTTGTGGGATACTATGGACCAAACTTAGATGACCCGGCCCCGTTATTTACTTTACTTTCTCAACTAATCAACATGAACGATCCTATCATAATTGGTGGTGACTTTAATTTAGTCTTGGATCCCAGTCAGGACTCAACTTCAAGTAGAGCAGCGGCAACGACACAAAATATGAGAGTAGCCCTAAGACAGTTGATGTCAGATATGGGGCTTTTAGATATCTGGAGAGAGATGGGACACAAAATAGGAACAGTAGGGGGGAACTTTACCTTTCATAATAAGAAGTGCGGACACCGCTCCAGGATTGATTTTTTTTTGGTCGATGCCGCTACTGCCAAAAACACCATTAGGGTCAGCCATGTCCCCGAACATTTGTCCGACCAGTCATTGAAAAACTAAAAACAGCAACTAAGGAGTTTTTTTAATTTAATCTTAATTCAGCTTCCCTTCACATGGTATGGGATTCGTTCAAGGCATTTTTAAGAGGCATCTTAACAACTCTTTCTATTGCCCAAGCCAAAAGATTGAGGGAGGAAATTAAAACCTTAGAAACCAAAGTACATAACTACCAGGAGGAGCTAGAAAAAACTCCTGGTAATTTGAACATTACACGGAGCTTAATAGCAGCAAGACATAAGCTTGCGGACTACCTAGAAGTTATAATTAAAAAAAAGTGGGAAGCCAGTAGGTTGTCACATCACGAATATGGAGAGGGGTGTGGCAAGCTCCTTGCATGGAAAACGAAAGCTGACCAGTCTAGAAATCAGATAAGGGATCTTCGGTGCTCAAATACTGGTAGTATTATTGCGGAGGATTCAGGTATTGAAGATGCATTTGTTCAATTTTTTCAAAACCTATATACAGAAGAGTTGGCATTAAACAAAGCTAATATAGATGATTATCTTTTAGATTTAGATTTACCATCTCTCCAGAGGGATGAAAAATCTTTCTTAAATCGCCCCATAACTCTGGAAGAGGTTGTTCGAACTATCAGTACTCTAAAAAAAAGGGGAAGGCCGCCGGCACTGACTCAATCCCAAATGAGATCTATGTCATTTTAAAAGAAGAGCTTGCCCCTTTCTTCTTCAATTGTTTAATTCGGCTTTCATAGATGGTCAGGACCTCCCGTTGTCATGGGATGAAGCAACTATAACTATTTTACTGAAACCTAATGAGAACCCAAGATCCTGTGAATCTTACAGGCCTATCTCTCTTTTAAACAGTGACCATAAATTGTACACTCAGATAATAACCAAACGCATAGACAAGGTTTAGGTTCACTAATACACTCAGATCAGAAAGGTTTCATGAAAGGGAGGCAGCTTTTTGAATTAACACACAATTTAATTGGGGCAATAGATATGGCACAAACATATAAAATCCCACTAGCGGTAATGACTTTTGACGCTGCAAAAGCATTTGACCATGTTAGCTGGCCTTTCTTATTCCGAATGATTCAGCGTTTTAATTTAGGGAAACCTAATTAACAGTTGTTAAAACCATCTATAATAATCCATCTGCTAAAATCCTTGTTAATGGTAATCTTACTAGGTCAATAAAAATCGGCAGGGGTACCAGACAGGGCTGCCCCCTTTCCCCTCTTCTTTTCAATATATATATTGAACCGCTTGCATGTAAACTTAGAGCTAGTCGGAATATCATCCCTTTTTAGCTGCAATGGATGGGAAAAGGAAATTGGATTATATGCCGATGATCTTATGATATTAACAGGGAATTTAGAGAAATCACTGCCAGAGATATGGGATCAAATGGAGAGTTTCGGGAAGGTTTCCGGATATATGATCAATCAACAAAAAACAGAGCTGATGAAATGGAATATCCAACATAGGAGTGATCTCACTAAAAGGGAAATCAGATATTTAGGTGTTCAAATAGTCCAGAATATTGACAAAATAGCCCAGGTTAACTTTGAAAAAGTAACAAAGACGGTTAAATTACAGCTGCAATCATGGGACGCTCTTTCACTTTCCTTTTGTGTAACTCTAATCTTTTAAAAATGTCTATTCTCCCTAAATTTACCTTTTTGTTTAATACGATTCCATTGGAATTCCCAAAGATTTGGTTTAAGAAGGTACAGGGGGCCTTTTCTAGCTTCATTTGGGGAAATAAAAGCCCAAGAATAGCCCTAAAGAAATTTAGAAGAAGGAAAGCACACGGGGGGATTGCCACCCCAGATTTATATTTGTATTATTGTGCCTTTCACCTGAAGAATTTTCGGCAATTATTGTTGGAAAGCTCACTCTTTTATCCACTTTTTAAGGCCCTTACGGTTAGCTTCTCTCACCAGGCGGGGTTTTTCCTCTTAAAGTTTGATCATCCAAGATTCTTCAAGAAGGTGAGGCTGAAGATTTTGTGGGCAGCTGTTAAACTTTGGATCCAGGTGAGACGACTTTGAAAAATTCCATATTACAGTGATGCAGCACCTATTTGGGACTCTCCAGGCACTCCGGCCTGTCTGGAGGATGCCCTTGCTATTCCACTTCGATCCTGCAGTATCCGCACATGGGGGCAACTTATTGTGGGCTCCAAACTGATTTCATGGCATCATTTCTCCTTGATATGCGAACATTCGGTCTCAAAATTTAAGTACTTCCAACTGACAAGCTGGGTAAAATCTTTAGGAAAAGAGCTAGAAGGAGAGGCGGACTTGGTGTCAAAGATCTGTTCACGACATACAATTCGGAAAGAAGTTGCAGAGTGGTATTGGCTATTTGTCCAAAGCGGAGAAGCCACGAATGCCACTTTCATAGAGATTTGGAAGAGGGACCTGCCGGATGAAGATCTCGAAAAATTAGGGCAAGTATCTATGTCACTTATTTGGTCACGTGTGAAATCTGCACCTTTAAAAAAGAATCATCTTTTCACAGTACATAAAGCATATTGGACACCGCAGAAAATTTCAAAAATGGGAAGTCGTGTGACTAAGAAATGCTTGAAATGTGGAGAAGATAGCGCTAATGAGATCCATATGTTTTGGCGGTGCCCCTCAATTCAAGGCTTCTGGCAGAAAGTGGGTAAGACCATTTCAGACATCATGGGTTATGAGATGAAGCTAACTATACCCTCTATAATCTTTGGGGTGTTATCAGAGGATTCTGATAACCAAATCTTAACAAAAAATCTGAAAGCTCTTTTCTTTGTTCTGATTCTCCTGGCTCGGAGGGAATTATGTATTAAATGGATTCTTCCCTGTTCCCCTACGGAAGAGGAATGGATCTACTCCATCCAAAGGGTATCCCGATTAGATCGTTCAGGTAAACAGGTTAAGAAAACAAAATATTGGGAAATTTGGGATGATTGGGTTGAGAACTACACCCTAAATACGTTGAAGTGAGTAGCTATATATCTAAAAACTGCACATACGGTTTTCCGTATTTTCTTTATTTTCACTTCTTCAATGGCTTTTTCGCTGGAGGGTTCTTTATCTTCAATACTCGCTACTTTTTTTTTTTTTCTCTCTTAATTTTCGGTTTACGGTCCAATGATTATCGATGCTAAAGAGGCTGCTTTGGTGGCAGGACCACTGTTACATCAAAAAGTATTTGCCTAAATAAAAATCTAAGATCTGGTGCTATTCTATAACCAAGAGGCCAAATTGTTGAGCCAGAGATAAAGCTTATCTCTCTCTCCCTTGTGGAGCGACCCGGAAAAACACAACATCTGCCTAACGGTTTGGTTCATGCACCTTTTCTTTTAATTTAAAGCATAAATTGGATAAATGAGGACTAAAAATTAAAAAATAAAAAATAAAAAGAAATGTATAAAACAGGAATAAATCTCTACGACTACAAATTCAATAAAGTAATACATATATTTAAACTAAAAATTAACTGTTATTAAACTAAAAAATATATTTTTACAAATAAATAGTAACACACTCTGTAACCTTTATCTTTTTACATAGACTACCTAAAGGAAAAGAAAACGAACTTCCAAACCAACAAACAGCCAGAAAATATCAACTATAACAAGGCACCAAGAGTATATAATAAAGTAAGTATGCATAAATATTAATTTAAAAACTCTCCCAACCAATGACCATAAATATACCTAACTACCTAAACCTCAACAAACTTGCAACAAAACACCATATTTAATTAATACAACTTTTTCTCTTTCAACAGAAAATTCAGCACCTGCTTCATGTTAAAAGGAGGTAAAAAAGTTTCACAACTGTGCAAACCATCTCAAAAATATATACAATAAGTAAATAAATGACAAGTGACTGCATTTTCAAATATGAAAGAAGCAAAAGTCAACTTGTAATATATTTATACTGTTAAACTATTTACAGATACAATGACAGAAGAGGCTAAATATATAGAAAGGGTGAACAATAATTAAACCAGCCAAGAAATTGCATCAACAGAAACCATAAACTGTAATAAATGTATTAAATGTACTAAATAATATTTGAATGCATGATATAAGAAAGGACATTTTGTAATAAATGTGAAAGTGCACCCCCCATAAAATACAGAAATAAAAGTCAGAGAAATCTTACAAGATATAAGAGAAACAAGCACTAGCTCCAAGGAACCTACAAACAAAATCCTGAAAGACATATTACTCAAAGTCCCCATACTGGTAACAGGGCAACTACCACCTATCCCCACTTCAAAACGCTTAATTGCATGCACTAAAAAAGCCACCAGCCTTACCTCACCTGCTCCTAGATCATACCAAGACATATCGCCTTATTATGAGTTTGGCAGTCCATTAGACCGCCGAACCTTTGGGGGCGGTTTGCGGACCGCCAGACTGGTGGCCCGTCTGCCCTTTCAGGACAATGGTGGTTGGACTGCCACTAGACCTCTACATCTGCAGGGGATCCTGGATTCTGTGGCGGTGATGCAGTGGTCAGTCAGAGCAATATGCTGATGGTGCTGCTGCGGCACCACTGAGCACATTACTTGTTGCCTCACCGCCTTCCTTTCTATGGTGGTGAGCATGCCATGGGAAGGATGGTGGTGAGGCAACTGTCACCTCTCTGCATGAGAGTGCATGCAGGGGTACATATTTTGCCCCCCTGTATTTTAGCACCCCCAGTTCCTGCACAGGAAGGAGTGCATGACATGATGCATTCCTGCCTGTGCAGAAACTTGCTGCAGCTGTCCTATTGCTATGCCTGTTACTGCTCTTCTATGAGCCTTTAAACAGGCACCACCGTGATACCGCTGCAGCACAATCGCCCAAACTTGATCAAATTCTGAATCCAGCAGATGGTCTATTTTGGCTTTGGCAGTGTGGGAGCGGGGTGGCGGCGTGGTGGTCCCCCCACAGCGCCAAAGTCAAAATAAGGCCCATAGATATACGTGATTATTTAAATTTAACATATGAGGAACCCTTCCTTTTACATGACAATTTAAATAATGAAAAATGAATCCCAATTTTCTCTACAGTAAACAACTTAATGAAACTTACCCAGTGCCAAGCCTGGATGAAGGATGGGACCTTCAAAATGTGTCCCAAACCACTCACTCAAATTTACACTATACATGGTGAATATGAAACTCTAGTTTCCCTTTTGTATATGCTTTACTACCAAACAAACATAGCCGCACCTACTATGAACTGCAAAATAATATAAAACAACATACCGTTAAACTACTACTCCCCAAAAATAATCATAGATTTGTCCAAGCTATGATTCAAATAATTCTAAAAGTATATTCCCACACAGCCATACAAGGCTGTTACTATCACTTTAATCAAAGTAAATGGTGACACCTCCAACAATCTACAATAAGGGCCTGATTACGACCCTGGTGACCCAGGAACTGCCGTCCCTTTTTGGTAATGAGTGCATATCTGGAGTTCCGACTGCCAGATTACAATGTGGTCGGGGAGACTGTCTCCAGACCACCTCCAGACTGCCGCCACCACCAAGATGGGTGGGGACAGCAGCGGTCAATTGCGGCGGTGCCGGCATGGGCACGGCCATGTGAATTATGACCTTCCTTTCTGCCCACCTTTTAATGGCATGGACACCACCATGAAAAGGTTGTCAGAAAGGCAGGTAAAGGCCACAAAAAGGGCCCATGGGCAAATAAGCCCATGTGGATTGTGGATGGGGCCCATGTTGTGCCCCCTATGCCCTGCGCGCACTGTTTGCCATGCACAACATTGTGCATGGAAACAGTGCGCCCGACTTGCTGGAAGCACAGCAGTGCAACTGGCATTTGCTTTAGGCTCTCTTATAGAGCTGAAGCATGCCACCACCGTGGCTGCGCTGCTGACACACTGCCAGTACCGCAGTGATGTTGTAATGCAGTGGTCGGGATGTCGCCAGCTTGGTGGCGTGTTCCCGACTGCTGCCACCATGGGATGGCGGTCCTCCCACCAAACTCATAATCGCCCCTAAGTGCAGAATAGTCAACTAACAGCCAATTCACTTTCGAAATCAAAAAATTATAGCACTAGCTTACGTCCCTGTCATAATAGGTAGCCAACCACTATAACTTACTTATAGAATGCCAATAAAATGAAGTCAAACTTAGTCCCCTAATGGACTATTTCGAAGATTCATTGGTTGGCAGAATGCATCGGTCAGGAAACAGATGTCAAGCCAAGTTCCAGATACCATGGTGGAATGTCTATAACAGCACCTTAGCACAAGAATCCAAAACAAACCTCACAGTGGAAGGATGGCACAATGCTTCCAATCCACATTAGGCAGAACTCAACCTACATTATAAAAATGTATCGAAGCATTACAGAAAAAAGCAAAGCTACCAGGAAATAGGAATAGAGCAATCTGTTAACCAAATTGCCCCTAAACTAAGCAAACAAACTAAAAAAATGTACAATATGCTGCAATTTAAAGTCTAAGGGGATAAATATGAGTATGGCGGACAGCCACGATGTTTCTGGCTCCGCCGGGATCAAGGATCCTGATTGGCCGGCGGTCTGCAATCGGCACGAATATGCTGGCGGTGCCGCTGCCGCAATGCCAAGCATATTATGAGTTGCCTTTTCACCGCCCTTCTCATGGCGGTGAGCCCTCCACGAAAAGGGTCATGGAGAAGCAACTGAAGGGGTGTGGGCTGGATTTGGGCCTGGGGTTGCATGCAGGGGGGCACATGTTTTGCCCCCCTGTAATTGCACTCTGTTACTGCACGGTGTGGCATGCATGCCACACCATGCAGGAATGTGCTGCAGGTGCTGTCACAGCGGCGGGCTGCATGTTAGGCTCTCCTATGAACATAACAGCCCACCACTGTGAGACAGCCGCACCACCACCCACCCGCCATGGATTACAGTTGTAATCAGGAGGGCCGGCACACCACCGCTTTGGCAGTCCTTCTGCAGACGGCACAATGGTGGTGCTACAGGAAGACCACCAAAGTCATAATAAGGCCCAAACTCTTCATAAATAATAAAGGACTGCATTACTCAGAAAAGATAGCCAAAAGCATATTATAAATTAAATATACACCTACCAAAAACTATAACAAACTGTAATCCAATAACATCAGTGAAACAATCCCATAAAGTCACTGTTCTTAAATACTGATATAATAGAATATATAACACATTTAAAAAAATAAAATGATAACAATTATCCTCCAACCAACATAAAGAAATGTAATACATAACATCAAATAAATACAACACATATTCAAAATAATTGCACATAATAATAACATACAAATAGCATAAACAATATAATATCACAATACCTACCCACATAAAAAGTAAGAAATAAAACTTTCTATTTTGTAGCTGCAGATCTTTCTCCATCCCTCATAATAAAAAATAGGAATCCACAAAAAAGATAAAAATCCAAAAGCAAAAAGACCCCAAACAATGCAAGCAACTAAACAATCCAATGAAAATCCCTCAAAGCAATCCAAAATCTGTAGGTTCCATAAACAAAATATATATATATATATTTTTTTTACAAAAGAAGAGCTCCTGGAAACCTGAAAAAAGGAAATCTAAGTAAAAACCATCAGTTTATAATAAACCAAATCAGATTTCCTTTAAAAAAAGATGTATACTCCAAACTCCTATCGAAATTATTTGGGAACAAAAACCTGTAAAACAAACATTAAAGACAAACCTGCATACTAGATTACAATCCCAAATATACAAATACACAAAACGTAATCATCAAAATATAAAGAACACATAATTTAGCCTAAAACATTCATAGATTTACATCACATTTTTAAAAAATGCAAAATGACAAAACAGTGCAAAAGACTATCAAAAACACATCTAAATATAAAAAAGCACTAAAACAACACTATACCCAACTTTTAAACATGCACCCTAAAACCTCTCAACCATCAAAACCCTTAAACAATCCTTAAAAAATGTTTTACCAGTTTCGACAAACAGCAGCACCTAATCGCGGCTTGGTTCCTGGAAAAATGATACAAAATAACACAAATAGACTACAAAATAGAAGGTAGCGGTAAAAAAAATGGCTGCCAAATCAAACAAAAAAAACTATCTCTCCATAGAAATCAATGGGAAATAGTGCAAAGATATTTATTAAATGTTAAAAAAATTAATACATTTTCAAAATGTTAAACTTGTCAAACAATGTTGTAAAACATTTTATAAAAAATGTAGCATAAGTTATATACAATTATTTAATATAATAAACAAATGTTAAAATAGTTTGAAAAAATTTAATTGAAAAAGTTAATACATGTATAAAAACAATGTTGTAATATGCAAACAAAAAATGTAAAGTATAAATTAAATAATAGTATAAAATATATATGCTGTAGAATACATTGGAAATTATAAAAAATAAATAAATAAGTCAAGTATATGTGACATCTTTTTATTATAAAGTGGTGACATTTACCATTCCCACTCAAATCTAAACCAACTTGGGGAAAGTGTTGTACACTAAAGGGGTGACATTTACTATCCCACTCCAATCCAAGTCAACTTGGGATAAGTGTTGTACATTAAAGGGGTGACATTTTCTATTCCCACTCCAATCTAAACCAACTGGGGGAAAGTGTTGTAGACTAAAGGGGTGACATTTACTATTCCCACTCCAATCTAAACCAATTTGGTGAAAGTGTTGGACACTGAAGGGGTTACATTTACTATTCTCACTCCAATTTATACCAACCTGGGGAAAGTGTTGGATACTAAAGGGGTGACATTTACTTTTCCCACTTCAATTTAAACCAACTTGAAGAAGGTGGTGGACACTAATGGGGTGACAGTTACTATTACCACTGCAAACTAAACCAACTTGGGGAAAGTGTTGGAAACTAAAGGGCTGAAATGTAATATTCTCACTACAATCCAAACCAACCTGGGGAAAGTGTTGGATACTAAATTTACTTTTCCCACCCTGATGTGCCTGCCACGCGGTGCAGGGATGAACACAACCTCCCATTTCCCTATGGCCGTAGAACATGCTCCCATAGGGAAATGTGAGAATGCGACTGTACCATGTGCGGTTGCATCATAATTATGCAGTTGGGACTGGAGGTCGCTCGGTCTCATATCCGTGCCGGTGTCCGACATCGTAATGAGCCCTATACACTCTGAGCACCCACGGAAACTCATTGTTTCGGGTGGTTTAGCAGAGATTATAATCATGATGCAATTCTGCAAGTAGGAGACGTAAATGCTACTACAGATTGGCTGTCATCTAAACCTCTGGACCAGGTTTCTTAGAGATAGTTCCTGAGAGTCCATAGAAACACTCAAGCATTAAAATCAAGCGCCACGACAGTAGCAATAGTCAGGTAATAATTTTCAGCCCACTTTATTATTCTCACAAATTTACTCTTTGAATATTCCGCTATACTTGACCTTTAGTACTGATCTGAATAATATTAAAATAACTGAAGATGATTTTAAAAGAAGTACCTGTGCCTGTTGGTGCTCTTTTTGGCACTGGTGCTGCAAGAGGTACCGTTCTCATTATCTTAATTTATATGCGAACCATGGGAGATGTCTGTTTGCTTGTACCGGTGTTGTTCTGGGGTTCTTGTCCAGACTGTTGCATCATTTCAATAGGATGGTCATTTGTTCCAGCACTGTAAAAATTTCAAAGCTGGAAATAAAGGGCTTTATTTATGAGCCCCTTGTGCCGCCGGTAAGTCACTTTTTGTGACGTTCTGTGGCTCAGGAGACTGCACAATATTTATCAGGCAGCACTAAGCCACTTTTTTGGGCTTAATGCGTGCAATGGGTATTGCTGGGGGTGTTCCCAGCCACATCCATGGCTTTTTGACACTGCCCAGATTTATGAGAAATTGTAAATCTGAGGCAGCGCCAAAAACGTATGTCTCCCCATGGGAGGCGTAAGGGAGACACAACGAGGAGAAATATATGTATTTCTCATTGTTTTTCCTTTTTCTATGTGTGCTGCATTCTGCAGCACACATAGAAAGAGGAAAAAGTATCTTGTGATTGTTTTTGTGCAGGAAGGTTTCCCTTTCTGCACAAAAACAATCATACCCTCAATGCAGGCACCTTTGCACCATGGTGCAAAGGTGCCTGCATTGGAGCACAGCAGCCCATTGTGCGCCGGTGCAGGGGAAAAGGACAGGAATGTGAATTATCTGATAGATACTGTGTATTCCTGCTCTTTTCTTTTGCTATAGGGCAGCACAGCAGGAAGCACTGCCCTATGGCAAAAACTAATAAATAAGTCCCAAAGTTTCATCATATCTGTTCCGGAGCTTTCACAAATCAGGGCTGTTCTACCACTATGTTGGCCCCTTTCTTCGTATATCCCTAATAGGAGTTACAAAACAAGGAGGTATATTTACAAGAATTGGTGCTAACCAGTTTTTGCGGTAGTTAGCAGCAATTTTTTTAATGCGGTCTATTGCCGAAAACTATCTCCCTGTTAGCAACGTATTTACAATATGTTGCTACATGGCGATAGTATTGCTGAAAACTGTCATTAACACTAGCGTCAAGGTGATACAAAAATTGATGCTAGCGAGAGAAAAGTGATGAAAGGCCAATTAGCGGCAAAAAAATCACATTAGTCAGCCCAGCGTCGGTTTTCAGCCTCTAGAGGCAAAAATAGCCTATAAAAAGCATAGGTCAACAACCCCCACAAACCCCCCAACAGCCAGGATGACCAGCCAGAGTCCCAGGGGAAGAGGAAATACAGAATCAGGGCCTCATTTATGAAAAGTGGCGCATCGCTGGGGAAAACCAGTGATGCAGCACTTTTCATAGTGCCATCCTTGCAGCCGATGCCTGGAAGCGCAGACAGTCCCTGGGGCCCAGAGGCCTCGCTGGGCCTGAGTCTGAGACCCGGAGTGGGAGGTGGCAGGGCAGTGGAGTCGCTGCAGCCTGACGGTGGAGGTGGGCCATGTCGGGCCCCAGCCTGTGGGCCATGGTGGTAGACATTGAGGCGTCGGCGATCGCCCTTACCTGGTGGCAAAGTCTGGCAGGTTGCATGGAGACACGTTGCTGACCTGTGTTAGAAGACCACCTGGCGCTCCTTGGAGCTGTGATCGGTAGAGGTGCTCCTGCACACCGACGTAGGGAGATCTGCATTGCATAACATGCGGCACCACTACACCGGGGTGCATGGAGGAGATTGCCAATGTTGGGCCTCGCCTCTCTGGATCACAGGCCGGAAGATGTGTTGCTGCCCGGACGCTGTGGAGGGTGTGGCCCCTGAGCTGCTCTGAATTAATGTGGCGGGAGCACTGCATCTTCACACCTCAAGGGGCCCTGTTGCATCACCTGCATCAGGAGGTTCCCCAGTGGATTTGGCGGTGACTGCTGTATCCAGGCCTGTGAAATCCCCCCTGGCTGACGCTCCTACTGGCTGAGTCACAGATTCAGAGAGAGTGCGGCGGATTAAGCCCCGCTGTCGATGTCCAGGTGAGGAGAAGGTGGGACATGGAGCGGAGGAGGCCTGGGGGTCGAGTCGGGCCTAGGCCTAGCACCAGTGGGTGGTGCACACCATGACCTGTACAATCCCGGTGCTGCGGCTGACCAACATCACCGAGGGCACCGCACATGACTGGTGGGGGACTCCACTAACTGGCTCTAGTCGCTGATATCGTCCGTTGGTGGCGGTGGGTGCCAGGGGCATTGAGTCGGTTCAGGCCCAGGCCCTTGGGTGCGCCTCTTGATTTGCTGTCACTCACTGGGGCATGGGGGAACACGCAATCTGTTTGCCACTGTTAGATCGGAGGAAGCGACCGAGTGGTGCTGCCTTTCCTCGCCCTCTGGTAGTGAGCTCTTGGGTGTACGGGGGATTTTCATCGGTGCTGCCCGAATGTAGATTCCTGGCTAGCATACACCTGACTGGAGGAGAGGGTCCGGCTGGCCACACTGCACTGCGCCACATTTAATACATAGTGCCTGGGCATCTGGTGCAACAATGGCCCACCAGCAGATGGGGCAGTGTCGACATTTGGCCGCTCCTCCGTGTCGGTGAACTGAGCAGCTGGGGATCGCTGGCCACCTGGGCAGTGGACCGCCTGGATTCCAAACTAGACTCTGTACTCGCAGCGGGTACCTCTCTCAAACAAACGGGCACTTCCTTTGAGGGCTGCATAGACAAAATCACAGTCGACTTCACACTGGAGCTCGCAGATCATCAGAAGCTGACTTACAAGGTACACAGCATTAAGCAAGAACTGGCCAAAGTCCGTTCAAGTACCCTGAGCACAGCTTTGGAGGTGTAGCAGCGAATGGCACATGTGAAGTCACTGGAAAGAACAGTGGAGAATGCGGAGGGCCGCTCCCAGTGTAACAACCTGAGGGTGTTGGGTATGCCTGAGGGAGCAGAAGGGGCTGATGCAGTGGCATATACTGAGACATGGTTGCGTGACCTACTGCCAGCAGGTGCACTCTGCCAATTCCTTGTTGTGGAGCAGGCCCATCGAGTGGCGGCGAGCTGCACGCTGCCAGGGACAGGTCCTAGACCCTTTCTCTTCCACCTCCTATAGGGATCGTGATGCTGTCCTGAGGGAGGTGAAAGTGGATAACGTCACAGTAATTTTCTTCCCTGACTATGCCACTGAGGTGCAGAGGCAGAGGTGCGCATCTCTAGTGGTTAAGCAATGCCTCCAAGAGTTGGGCATCAAATACTTCCTTCTCTATCCGTAAAGGCTGCGAGTGATCTCAGATGTTGACACGCAAATCATTGACACCGCTGAACAGTGCTGGACCTGGCTGCAATCTACTGGTCGCCAGGTGCTGCAGACAGAGAGTGAAGGGTCTGTGCAACAAGTTGTCATTAATGCAGCCAGTTGTACTGGGAGGCATAGGAGGAGCAGGCATCCCCGCCACAACCACAAGCCACCCCCAATCTGCAGCAGGTTGTACAAGAGAGGCGGAAGGAGCTGCATGTGGCATCGACGATGCGCAATCGCACTCAGAGACAGGATCCCGACACTTCACCTGAATGCTGCCCCAGTGACGTGGGCTCCACTGCAACATGGTCATCCGGTGCATCGTCCGAACAACCCCCGAATGTGACTCCTCAGATGGCAGGTAACATAATTTAATGTTGACTGGTTGTCCATCTCTCCTTCTTCCATGGTTAAACACAGCTCCGGAGAGTCTCTGGCTTTTGGCGGTCCCTGGTCTCCAGCTTCCTGTTGCTGATGTTCCAGTCTACCGAGGTCAGCACTTAGAGGGGATCAGGTCCAGTCATCACCCAAATGGAACGGAGCAATTGTCCAGGTGAGCAATGCATGTCAGGGGTGGTGGTGGTCTCCTTGGTGCTCCTAGCTGCAATGGCATGAGGTCCATGACGTCGTTGACCTTGCCTAGGATGAATCGTGAGAGTTCTTCAATTATTCAAGGGCCTCATTTATGAGGCCCTAGCTGCACTCTTGCAATGCTGTGATGTCACATGTTTGACGTTATGGTTGCGCAATGTGCCACAGCATGTTTACAAGGCCAAGCAAAGCCACTTTACGTGGCTTTTCATGGATTTGTCAATATGTGCCCCTTTCATGCATTAAACAGTGTGAAAGGGGCGTTCCATGCAGTTACGGCCAGAATGGGTGACAGGCGAGGGCTGGGGGTTGCGGGGAGTAGCCTGGGGTCAAAGGGGGGTCGCGATTGTGGGAGGGTGAGCTTTATAAAAAAGAAAATGTTAAATATATAACTTAGCTTGCCGCTGGATCCCACGTCTCTGCTCCTGCTCTCCCAGAGGAACAGGATGCACCGCCAGGCCCCACTGACCAATTACAACGCTGCAATGCAGCATGTTCTCCACGCAGGCTGTAATGCAGCCTGCCTGGAGAATGGGGAAAGTGCGCATGACTGGTTTTGGCGGCCTGAGATGGCCGATAAAACCGTCATTGTGCATTTAGGAGTGGGCAAACCACTCCTCCCCTGCCCTGCTCCAAGAGCAGAGCAGCCCCGCCCACCCACCTGCAAAAGAGCACAAACATAAAATGATAATAACTGGAAGTTATTATCATTTTATGTTTCTACGTCTCGCACTGCTTGAAAGCAGTGGGGGCTCCTCCGCCAAAGCGGAGGAGCTGCCACTGGTTCAATGGGTGTTGCTGTGGGCGTTCCCACGCCAAACCAATGGAATCTGAAGCATTCCCAGGTTTATGAGAACCTGTAAACCTTCAGAATGCGTCACAATCTAATGCAACCCCAAGGGTGACGTTTGGGTGGCGCTACAGGATAATTGTTTTCATTTCTACTCTTTTTTTCACTTTTTCTATGTGTGCAGCATTCTGCTGCACACAGAGAAAGAGGAAATACCCTGGTTTTGTGCAGGTGGGTGTTCCTTCCTGCACAACATCAATCAACTCTGCAACACAGTCACCCTTGCACCATCACGTAACGGTGCCTTAGTTGGCACATGGCAGTCATTGTGCATCAATGTAGGGGAAAAATACAGGGGGGGGCTTATTCATGAGCCCCTTTCGACAGTTTAACTCCACTGGTGCATCATTTTCTTGACATACTTGCAGCGTGAATTTTGCACCACGTTGCGCCGCATTTACAAAGTGGGCATATGCGTGACCTTGTAAAGCCCTGTGCCACATTATACCTACGTCAGGTATAATGTATGCAGGGTGTGCATTCCCACGCAATAAAGCCTCGTAGGAGCGGTGCAGTGAAATCTATCAGATTTCACTGCAACAATTCTAGGACGCCACTGGGTCAAAAACGTACGCCTGCCATGAGGGTGACGCAGTGCCACAGGGATCGGCTGGCCCCATTCATTGCTGGAGTTGGGTCATGCATGCGACACAACTGCAGCAATGTGTGACTTTAGCGCTGACAGATACGTCAGGATTCCAGACGTATCTGTCATTGATTGCGACATGGAGCGCCGTACAGCAAATACGGCCTAGCCATGGTGTCGCAAGGAGGGCACAGTGAGAAGTGTCCAATTGCTGTTTTATCGCAGTGATCCAACACTTTTCATGAATGGGGCCAAGGAATGTGCCCTATCTTTTTGAAAGGGCGCATTTCTGACCTTTTGTTTTGTCGCAGGGCAGTGTAGCAATATTCCTTGCAGCGCTGTCCAGCACCCAGACATCTTATATGTGGGCCCAAGTGTTTGCACCAATTATAAGACCAGCTACTTTCTGGTCTTAAAAAACTGCCTCTAGTTTGAGTTAGCAGCAGTTTTGGGGGGATTTGACGTACTGGAATTTTCTTGTAAATATTGCGAAGTGTGTTTAGCAGCCGTTTTTACACAGGAACACCTACCTTGCACCTCATTTTTGTTAAGTCCCGCAAACAGAAGTGGCGATCTTGAAAATTCACGTTTACGCTGGAAAAGTGCAGCTGACTGCAGTTAGCAGCAACTTGTAAATAAGGCGATAAAAAAAAAGCCGCCGTAACGTCAAAAAATTGATGCTAAGGCGACGTTAAGTTCTTGTAAATATGCCCCAATGTTTCTCCTCTGAGCGAACATAGGAAAATGTGTTTGATTCTCACTTTTAATTTACCAAGATGATATGTTTGCATATCACGTTTTATGTATTTATGGTATAACAAAGGTAAACATTGATGAGCTCTCGCTCTGTCTCTGTCTCTCTCTTTTATTCTCTGTCACACACTTATACATATACACACTCACACTATGTTATTAATGGATGGTCATTATGACCTTCGTGCATGCTCGATGCAATGCTCTTTCATAATGACTCATATTGGTCTTCCCAGACCGTAATGAATCATATTTTCGGTGCACAGTAAATATATTTATATTGCAGGATTTTTGGAGCATTTTCCTTGTATCACCACATATTATCGAAGAGGTAACTTTGAAAATTGCTCTTCCTTATTCAGAAGGTCTTCAGGGTGCCAGCCAACCAAATACTTGCCAACTAATTGGGCTTCCAGGTGACTAGGTAGTTACATAATAATAATAGTCTGGACAGACTCCTATTCTATCAAAGTCCATTCTTTGTGCTACACATTACATTGTCAAAATTACAGATTCGAGGTGGCATAAAAAGGTTACTCTCACCAGGAACTAATTGGTCTGATGCCCTGTCGCGTTATGCCTGAAATCCATGCAAAGAAGTCACACTATTCTTTAAGAGATTTAGTGTAAGGACAAGATTTCAACGGATGAAAAATACACCTTGTACATTTCTTTTTATGAGCGAGCAAAAGGTCTGTATGTAAAAATAGCTGTAAATGCAGTTCTCGCTGCAGTAAATAATGTCTGTTGATAAAACCATCGATGGCAGAATCGGTCTTGGAAGACACTTAAAAGGAAGATACTTGAGAAACAATATAATAAAGATGAAATGCACGTATCTTGGTTGGTGCTACTTACGTTCCGAATAGTATTCAGCTGTGAGAAATATGATCAATGATTTAATAAACATACAATTTTAATCATATATGACAAAATGACACGACATGAAATGAAGTGTGTACTTCAGAAATTACCCGTTGCTGTCATGATCACAACACACTTCCTGTTTAGTGTCTACTCAAGTATTGTTTTAATTTGTTAACTGTTTTTGTTAACTTTTTATTCTTTGCTATCAATATTGCTTATTTGTGATTTGCTAGTGTCATAAATCGTCCAAAAATGTTGAACTAAATATAAAACTGTCGTAGGTTTATGCTGCTTAAACTCGGGGCCCTAGTGCATAAGATCCGCTGCATTTCATCATCCCGAAAGGATTTTATTGTAAGACAACGTCAAGCGAGTACGCCTCTCATACATTTCATGTATCAGCTATATTGTTCTAATGCAAGCACATTGTAGCTCAAATCCAACAATTAGCAGCTTTGTGATGAGTAAGTTCTGATGCTCTTGGGGGACTGGTGTGATGTGATCCCATAGCTACACATGGATTCTCTATAGTCTATTGAAAAGTAAGGATCGGCCCGCTATGAAGATTCTATTTCCTAGAGTAGATAAGACATGACAAGGGTGATGGCGACCTAGATCATCTTTGGGAAACATAGGTGAGGGAAAATGCATTGAACAGCCTGCCTGATTTATAAAGCACGTGTGATGTGATTCCATTGTGACATGAGGCAGAAGCTAGAGTACAAGATTACTCCCAGATGTCAAACTTCAGTAGCTGGAGGAGGGCCGAATCCCTGGAGCCAGAAGGCTGTAGGCTGGGAGCTCTTCAATTTTCCATATTAAGATCTTTATTCTGAAAGAATTCAATCTAACCACTAGTTGACTGCTAGGAGGGAGAAATCTGTTCTTCTTGGGTGTAGGTTCCTTTTGTTTCCAAGTATTAAGATAATTTGAGTATCATTAGTGTAGGTGTAATAGGTTAAGTTGATAGCATTGGAGAAGTCTGGTGGCGAGCTGTAGTAGGCATTGTAGTGATGTGATGTGGTGCAATGATCGAGCCTTGAGCTATGTCAGTGCTGAAAGTAGATGATGTTATGAACAACAGAAAGACAGTGCTCAATATTTTGTAGAGTTAGAAGGTTATCCACTCTAGGATAGCACCTTTGATGCAAAGTTGCTCTGGACTCATTTGAAGGGGTAGTGGTGGTCTATGTCAACAGTAGTGGACAGTTCCAACAGTAGAAGGGTGCCAACTCACTTTCTGTGCACTGTAGTATTCAGGTCAGCCCCAATGAATATCAGGGCAGATTAAGTTCCTCCCCTAGGAGGAGCCCTCCTTGATATTCTGATTAAAGACATCACTTTAAATCAGTTTTCCTAATAAAACATGCTATTGGAAATTGGTTGATTGTTGACAGTGTCAACTGGGCAGAGACTCTTCTTGAAGACTGGTCTCATGGAGGAGATATCGAAAATGGAGTAGTACTGTCTAGATGTTAGTGAGTTGTTAAGGACATTTCTTGCCGGGGTGTAGGCAGATCTTGTGAGTACAATGTGCTTAAAGGTTTGAGTGGGAGAAAGGTCAGAAGATGTACCTACTGGTCCATTTTTCTTCACCATTTCCTTGAAGTGGGAGGCTATGAGGTCTTTGAAGGAGGCTAGTGTCCTTAGTCATGTCTGTGTGACCTAGATATAAGATGTTATGCAAGCATTTGTGCTTTTGAAATCATGTGGTTTGCAATGGAATAAAAGAATACTTGAAAGAGATGGTTTTTGGGTATTTTGCACTCTTGGTTGTGTTGCTTGAACATGAAATACTCTAAAAAACAAGAGGCAAGAGATGTCTGGCAAAATAGGAATAGTTTGCTTAATTAAAGAGAGCGGCTGGGAGAACAGTTACAGGCACGGGGTCTGAGGACTGTCTCAATTTACAATCAGTCTGCGGCCTCTTTTTATACAGTTCATCATAGACAATAAAGTATTTCCGATACTCCATGTATGGTAAGGAAGGTAAGCTGCTGCCTTTGGAGTCATAAATGAATTGTCTAATGGAAAGTACAGGTGGACCTCGACCTTGCGCGGACACAATGTGGCCATTGGGTAACATGTCCAGATGTACGCCATGGGAGCGCACGATCACTGCGTGTGCTGTGTACTGACTGGCTATATGCTCCTATCGTGCATACCCCTCCTGCCATGTGGACACGCTACCCACAGGCTATATTGTGTCCACGCAAGGTCGAGGCCCACCTGTACTTTCCATTAGACAACTAATTAATGACTCCAATGGCAGCAGCTTATATTTCTTACCATACATGGACCTCTAGAAATACTTTATATAAGCTGTATAAAAAGAGGCCACAGACCAACTGTAAATTGAAACAGTCCTCAGACCCTGCGCTGTTGCAGGGATTCTGCTCAGGAACAGATCTATGCTTGGGACCATAGACCTTCGGCATGTAGGGACTGAGTCACCATACCACCTCAGTACCGATGAGCCAGAGTCCGATGAGCAATAGAGCCTCACTTGTCCTCCTAATCATACCAGAGGAGCAGGTGAATTGGCACCCCAGAACACAACACTCTCAACCCTCTCAGGGATCGCAGCAACAGGACACACCCTTTCACTGTCTCACTCGTACTCATCCACAATATGATAACTAAGAGACACGAAGGAAGGTTATAATATTTATTTAAACTGTTGTGCTTTAAAATGCAGTATTCGTGCCACAATTAGAAAACAAATGCATATCAAAAATACTTTTAGCATGGTCAATAAACCATATATCTTAAAAAGATCTGTCATGTTATAAGACAGAGTAGCCTAAAGCCCCCTCCCCTTCTACCAAAACTAAATGATTATATATCAAAGATCTTTGTGATTAGTTGCGGACCCCGTACATTAGCATACACAGATGGACGTTCTACATCTCAGCTGATGTAGCAATCCTGTCTCAGAACGCTCGCACAGTTTGTTTGCGTAAACCCTGGTGCTCAGTTATATGACAAGACATGGGTGCTCACAAACAGCAGCTGCATTCTCGTGTTATGTCGAGGTGTTAGTGCCTGACCAGAGAGAAAAACAAAGGGCATTGTTGTTTGACCTTGTCTGTGATGTTCAGATTAAATCCCAGGAAAAGAACAGAACACGAAAACCTATGCAGGTTCCGTGCGTAAGTTCAATGTGACACAAAAGCAAGCGTGTTTATATAGTAAAGTGTGCAAAAGAAAATGTGGCCTACCACATGCACAATTAGGCTAACATAGGCAATACTCAAGAAATATTAATATATTCTTTGGTGGACTGTATATTGCACACTGCTCTTCACACTCATCCAAGCCACACACGTCGCGTCTTACAAAAATAGCACCAAGGGAAGGATACCGACTTTTGCTAAAAATAGTGTTCCACCACGCAAATGTAGAAGTAAGATTGTACACATAAATTTATTAAAAACATAAAAAAATCATTGCCATAAAATCCAATATCCAAGGGAATCCTATCCCAAATATTGCATACATATACACAAAAAAAATAATAATAATAATGTCCTACACGAATGACATATACATAGAAAAAAGATAAAGACAGAAAAAAAGAGAGAGTATCTACAAGACAATACACTTTGTCATCAGTAAGGCCTATCCGTGATCAGATAACGTTAAGGCTGGAACTCGATATGTTAAAAATTATTTAATATCTGTTGTGCCAACCAACAACACAAATTAGGGATCATGGCGTCGACGCGTTTCGATGGTATCGTCCTGGTTAAACCATCTTTATCAAGACTGTAATGATAACTCTCATATATCATATGTAGAATCAACCAATGTTATACACCTTCTAGGCTGTATTTCCTAAAATGCACCCAAAAACGTTTCCTATGGAATACACTGATCTCCAATAACAGTGGTTTCTCCAGATGAGATAAATTTGTGATGTTGTTCAAGCTTTGAGCCTGTCATTCGATCGAAAACTACAATTTGCGATTTCTCTCATCAGTTGGTATTGGTTTCCAGAATGTTTAAAACGAAGGAACTCTTCGGTATCGGTTCCAGGTCTTGCCCTTCATCAATTGGGCCTCCAGCTTCAATAATCGCCGCTGTTGTGTGTCTGGTCTGCTGTAATCCAGAAAATAGATACATTTATGTGTACAATCTTACTACTACATTTGCGTGGTGGCACATTATTTTTAGCAAAAGTCAGTATACTTCCCTTGGTGCTATTTTTGTAAGAAGCAACGTGTGTGGCTTGGATAAGTGTGAAGAGAAGTGTGCAATATACAGTCCACCAAAGGATATATTGATATTTATTGAGCTTAAAACAGAACCCTATTCCTTTGGTGTAAAAGGGGTCCCTCTCACTTGTTTTTTGAGTAACATAGGGAATACTACAGTGGGCCATAGAGGAAACACATGACACCCTCCCTTTGATCAGGATAATAGCACTAAAGAGGATGCTGAATGTATTAAATGTAATAAGGAGGTAAACATACTCAAATCATAGTTTAGAAATGGGAGTTACTGAAAACAAATAGAAGAAAATGTCAATTTGGAAAATTAATCAAATTATGGTGCTTCGGAGGAATCCATTATGTCACTTGCCATCTCAAAGGCTAAAGACTCCATAAAGGCGTCTGATTCCGCATACGAGGATTGGCCAACTGCCCAAGGCACAAGTTCCAAAGAACAGACATGATCTCAAGTCCCAGCCAATGCTGAGACAATTACCGGGCAACCTGCATCCATGTTAGCAAAGCCTGTATACTGTGATCAATGTGCCAAAGCACATGTTTCCTCGTAGGCTAGTGGCACAAACCTCGCATTGTGAAGAAGTCACAAACCCAAAGGAGAGTCCTGAAAATGAGTCACTAAGGGACTCATTAGGAGTCCAATGTCCAAGGTAGTGGGAGTCTGCCAAGCCAAGCAAGCATCCAGTGCCCATTCGAAAGGGCACCAGAAATAGTGGAACACGGTTTGCACTCAAGTAAACCAGGCAAATCAAAATCCAGCTCCGGCAGCAGAAACATTCCAAAGATTTGAAACATATGCTCACGGTAGTGTGGAGTGGTGCCAGTTCCGGAACGCCCGCAAAAGGAGCATCAATTGCAGAGAAGCAGGAACAGGACGAGAATGCAGCAAATGAGGAATAACAGCAATGGGAGTCCTCCAAATACACTAGAGAAAATGGAGTGGATAAAAACCGGTATTACGCCAAAGATGGTTTGAAAAGAACTAACGAGGCCGGATCCTACAACCTTAAAAAAGTGGGCAAGGCCGGCCGTACTAGAGGCATTAAAGATTTGTTGCACTAACTCTCAAAGTGCATGGGAAGATTTGTATTTAACAATGCATGTATCTCACTAGAAGTTCTAGCCACCTACAGTTCGAAGGTTTTGCGAGCAGATGTAAGAGCTAGTTCTTGTTGGAACAGTAATGCTTTGAGTCTGCCTAGCTTGTTGAAGTCTGCCTTCAAAGTTGGAATGGAAGGCCACAATGAGGTATCTACAATCCCATGTGGAGGTGGAAACAAGACCTTGTTGCAACAAGTGACTAACTGGGAAATGGACAAAATATACGGGACTCCAGCCCGCCTTCTGCAGCAGTCTTGATCTATATGCATGAGATAACTCCCATTGGAGAGTACCGTAATGATAGGGAGAATTGCAGGAACAAGAATTCCTTTCGAATAATAAGCCAAATTAGACGCTGCAGTATTGCATGTGCCATTAATTTTAACCTGTTTACAAGCAAGTCAATGTCCGACAGCAGAGTCGCATTCTTCTCCAGTAATAAAAAACTTCCTTATTAGTACGTACACCATGATATGTAAAGGTAAGTGACCATAGTTCATGAATGAAGTTGCTTCCAAGGGGTTCATATCTACTAACAGGAAAATATTTCATGCAAGCCGTGAATTGAAATTTCGAGATAGGCAGTGAAATAACACTATGTATTAACCACACCGCCGAAGGTGTTTCAGCTATGGTGAATGGGAGTTGTTCTAATTTTACTAAATGCAACATTTTGTAGGTCGCATTTTCCATGGCCATCAGTTGTTGTTTACGTGTTAACTTAAAAGGCAGAAACAAATCGCTGCAATTCAAGTAATGCCATGGAACGCACCCTTTTTTGAGTGTTTGAAGCATCCATCTAAACTGCATATTATATCTAATCTGACTTTGCCCATGATTCAACGTTGGCATGTCACTTTGCACAATATCAATAAGAGATGATACAATGTTGTTTAAATTGTAAATAAAAGACGACAATGTAGTAATGCTATTGTCACCAACAGCAAGTACTTTATCCAAATGATCTTCGTCAGTTTGTCCTAAACGCACAGCAGCTTCCATCCGAGATATTTTTCAAATTTCATTATAAGCAGCATATATAAATCTTTTAGAATGTAGGGACTTGGGAATCTTCTAAAATCTGATAAATTCATGTCTTCAGACAGGAGAGAAAGGTGTTGTTTCACCACAGACAATGTGGAATGTTCCAACTATTGTTGACATAACTTTCCCACCAAATAGGTGGTAATAATACCAGAATGTGTTGACTGTGAGTATTGGGGATCAGGTCTGCTTGATTTTAATCCAGGAGTGGAAATAAGAAAATGAACATGACAATCATTCATGTCCACTGGCCACAATAACACCCGCCAGGGCTCGAAAATGATGAATTAAATGTACCATTCTGCACCATGCTATTTATTTTCTCTTCAGTGTAGTTTGTCAAACCCTGCCAATTATCAAAGCGGGCAATAGAGGGAATGGTCATGGCATTTATTTCTTTAATTTTTGCCAATCCCAGACAGGTAGTCTGTTGGATCATTTCATTCAAAAAATCTATTGTGTGGGAATTAATCAGGCTCTAAATAATGCTTCCATGCCATGACACTGCCACATCTCCCAGCACCTGCGCACACTCCACTGGCTCCCCATCGAGACTAGAATCACCTTCAAGATCCTCACCCACGCACACAAAGCCCTCCACAACACCGGACCAGCATACCTGAACAGCCGACTCAAATTCCACGCACCCCAAAGGGCCCCAAGATCAGCCCAGCTCTCCTACGCCGTGGTCCCCCACGCCAAAAAGACCAGATCAGGAGGCCACTCCTTCTCCTTCCTCGCGGCTACCACTCCACCTCAGACAGACAACATCACTCTCCATCTTCATGAGAAACCTCAAAACTTGGCTCTTCGACAGAACCCCTCCTTGATGGACTGGAACCTGCACCTCCCCTCCTCCCCAGCGCCTTGAGACCCTTACGGGTGAGTAGTCACGCTTAACAAACACATGATTGATTGATTGATTGAGGACTTCATATACCAAATCTATTTCAAATCGATCATGTCTTTCCAGGAATCATAACCTTTGAGGCTATCTGGTTGATAAATGAAGCTGTATAGAGGAGCTTAGTCTGGGTAAGCATATATTTTTTCGGTAGGGTTGGAACTAATTTGAAATAACGTAACGTGGGGTCTCAAGTGTCATATACTGTAAAATAAATTAATTTGTCTTTTTGCTTTTTAGAACACCCTTGTGGGGAGTTTGACCATGTTCCCACTGTGTATAATTAAAATAGGGACGCTGTCCACTGGCTCTGTGCAACAAATGATGTCCATAATGATGATAACAGAACATATCAGCATCCTCTGATTCAAAAACAGTATAATACTCTAGTTCAGAAAGCATAAAATTTACAGTTTCAACATCCCAATCATAGGAATGTAACCCTGGAACTATCACGTCATCCTGGATCCATCAGGACTGGATCCGGTCCCTCCTCACCGGAAGAAGCCAGAGAATCAGACTATCACCCTTCCTCTCTGACGCCACAGAAATCACCTGCAGAGTCCCACAGGGGTCATCACTGAGCCCGACACTCTTCAACATCTACATGACTCCCCTCTCCGCCATCGTCCGACAACACGGCCTCAACATCGTATCCTATGCTGACGACACCCAGCTCATCCTCTCCCTCACCAAAGACCCCACCAGCGCCAGACTACAATTCCAGAAATGAATGCAGGACGTAGCAGCCTGGATGACCAACAGCTGCCTAAAACTCAACGCCGAGAAGACGGAAGTCCTCGTACTTGGTACCACCCCCTCAGCTTGGGACAACACATAGTGGCCGTCCGCCCTTGGAAGCCCACCCACCCCCTCGGACAACGCCAGAAACCTCGGAATCATACTCGACTCATCTCTCACCATGAACCGACAGGTCAACGCCATCACCTCTAGCTGCTTCAACACCCTCCGCATCCTCCGCAAGACTTTCAAGTGGATCACCCCCGAGTCAAGGAAGACCGTCACCCACGCACTCATCACAAGCAGACTGGACTATGGAAACGCACTCTACGCAGGCATCAACAAGTCCCTACTCTGGAAACTCCAGACGATACAGAACACCGCCCCAGACTCGTCCTCGGCATCCCCCGGCATGAGCACATCAGCCACCACCTTCGAAGCCTCCACTGGCTCCCCATGGAGAAAAGAGTCACCTTCCAGTACTCACCCACGCCTACAAATGCCTACACAACACTGGACCCAAATACCTCAACGACAGAGTCAACTTCCACGTACCCAAGAGAAACCTCCGATCCTCTAACCTCGCACTAGCTGAATCCCCGCGCATCCACAGAGCCAGGGCAGGCGGAAAATCCTTCTCCCACATCGCAGCCAAATCCTGGAACGAGCTCCCGGCAAACATCAGACGCGCCTCCTCCCTGAACACCTTCAGGAAGACCCTCAAGACCTGGCTGTTCGGCTAACAGATCTGTGGGCCCCCCCCAGCACCTTTAGACCCTCACGGGTGAGTAGCGCGCTTACAATTCACTGATTGATTGATTGATTGATTGATTTATCCATCAAAACTTTGAACACATATGGTATCTGCAGGATCTCTGTACGGCCAAATATGTCGAAAAGAACCTTACCCCAAACAATTGCATCAGTCACTGGAACAACTGAAATGTTGACAAGTGACAAGTCTCTTTTCAGTTTATGCGATGAAGAATGGGGGCCAACACCCCATCGACCAGTTTTGTAGCAGAACTTTTCAGGAGATAATGACCATTGATTAAAAAGAAAAAAACTGCTGCAATTCCAATCCCCATGAATAGAAAATCCAAGGCAAGTATGATCCAGACATAGATCCAAGGCGGGACCAGATAAGTGTGTTTTAACCATGAAATAAAAACACAAATCTGTGCTGGAGGCGGGTGCAAAACAGAAGAACTGTCTAAAGAAAAATCCTCTTGATCCATATAGTACTCGGAGGTAATCAGCTGGAAAACAGGAGCCTGTGACTCAGCAGTAGGACTCAAAAAATTAAATTCAGAAGGATTTACCAATGGTGAATCCATATAAATGACATCCATTGTAGAAGACGTGATAGTAGAAACAGGTATTATATCAGTTACGTTACTCAGCCTTCCCCCCTATCCTCCCCGCCAGGGAGAATCAGCATTCGTAGTGCTCACGGGCTGCAAAGGATAGTCTTGTGAAAGAGTACGGACATTCCGTGGAATACTATTGAGAATCGGCCACATGGAATAGTATGACATGTTCAATTGAGACAAAGTGTTTGTCTTTATATCTCCGTAGTGGAGACAAAATCACAGTTCGTGTACCTTGGATGCAAGGACCGGGAGCATGTTACGAAGGGCCAAATTCCTATTTGATTGCCACCTTTTCCCAAACCAGATCTCCAACTTTCAAAAGCCAGCCGAAAACTGGAAGTTGATCTTCAGTACTTAAAGAGAGAGATGCAGGCAAATATTTCTGAGACTGAGTGTCACAGAACGTTTGTAGGTCTTGTAAGACAGCACAATGGTTATCTACATCTAAGGATGCAGCTGCTGGCACAATGTCTTGACCGTCAAGGTCTGGAACATACATATTTATGCCAAAAAGCACTTCGTACAAGGTCCCCCACCCAGAGATCTTTTCGGGAGATTATTTAATGCTCGTTGAAACCCATAGAGATGATTCAACCAACCACACCCTGTACCTAATACCCTCGCTGTCAAGGACTGCTTTAAGTCACCGAAAACTCAAAGGAGTCACCCCCAATAGAAAGAAAAGGGACGGGATGTATTTATAATAGTAAAAACAAAAATTTCCCTTATCAATTGAAACCTGGATTTTTTCTTTCAAACTGGTAAAAGTGGAACCCAGTGAATGATCCAAGACAAAAAATCATCAAAATATATTAAGCTTTAAAAACTAATCATTTGTGAAATTACAAAATGTGTTTTTAGGATTGCCGAATATTTGATGTATAAGTTAAACTTTGAAATTGTAACCCGTTTAGTAACTGTGCACGATTGTGTGTTTTTTATGTACTCAATTCTTTTTACCATGTGTAAAATGGAATAAGAAAATAATAAAAGATTCAAAACTAGTGTAGATTTATATATATTTGCTTTATTTGGCTAAAGGACTTTTAGTTTTTTTGAATGAGAATAGTTTGGTTTCAATATGTTTCTTCTTAATTTATTATAATGATTAGTTTTTAAAGCTTAATATATTTTGATATTTTTTTGTCTTGGATCATTCACTGGGTTCCACTTCTACCAGTTTGAAAGAAAAAAATCCAAGGACTTCTTTAAGTCATGGTTCATTCTTTCCACAACAGAATTGCCCTCAGTCCTATATGGAGAAGAATAATGCACCTACACACCCATTGACTTCATTGCATCATGGTATGCTTTAGGAGTGAAAGCCGGACCTTGGTCCAAATGAAATGCACATCAAGCATTAGTGCTGATTAAGACCTGCAAGTCTTTAATAACAGTTTGTGCGCTGTGGCCAATCCCAGAGGAATCTAGAGCAAAAATCAGCTGCAACCAAAATAAATTTGAACGCAATATCTGAAGTCAACGGACCACAATGATCTAAATAAATATAGCCAAACGATTTTTGGGAAATAAAGAGATGTGTCTGTGGGGGTCGAGACATAGAGGATCTTTTGATCTGCTGAGATAAGTGAGCTAGATGGGTATTTAATACATCGTCCAGCAGGTTGATATCATCTACATAGGACAGAGCATCAGGGTCGATTTCATGAAGAATTGACACAATTCAAGCTGCAAAAACTCCTGGGCTGTTCCTATGACCCATAGGAAGCCTAAGGTGCTAAAGGCAAACCAGTCTCGGCTCTAAGGAGCCAAAATATGACTGAAAAAAATGTTGTTAATGTCCAAAGCGGTTTTATATTTATTACGGACCACATTATTATTGAGTGATGTACTGTGGGTATTTTGTACCACAAATGTGGGTGTATGACTATTCAAATGTCTATAATCTAAGACAATGCAATGTGAATGATCTGGTTTCAGAACAGGAAAAAGAAACACAGGGTTTTATTACTCCCTGTTACTCCAGTTGGGAAAGAATTTCTTTAACGGGTGCTTTTGCATCCCTTTTAATAGGATACTGTGGTTGTACCTGATGTGTGGATCATATAGGAATAATGTGATAAGGGGCATCCTTATCCCAACCTGTATGGTATGTTAAAGATCAGTGGCCAAAGCAAGGGCCCATTCAGATGCATAAGCTTGCTTGACTTCTTCAGAGATGAGGAGTGAGAAAGAAGGGAGAATGATATCCTCACTCTGGTGTCATGCAAGAACAAAAGGTGAGGGCAAATCGACCTCCGTCAAGAGAATGGCATGAGAGGCAGTCAAGTTATCCCAGAATATTGCTTTAATGGTGCGTTTAACGTCACCTTCAATTTGAATATCTAAGTGATATAGGGCCCGATTCACAGAACTAATCTGAGACAAAATCCTAAACGTACTGCTTTTGGTATTCACAGAAGGCATTTAGTAGTAGTAAAGTTAGGACTACTAACTTTACTACTACTAACTAAGACAAAATCCTAAACTTACTACTTTTGGTATTCACAGAAGGCATTTAGTAGTAGTAAAGTTAGGATTACTAACTTTACCACTACTAAATGCCTTCTGTGAATACCAAAAGTAGCAAGTAGCAAGTCATCCTCATATAAGAGAAGCGGGATAGGTACAGACCACCGATCAGGGAAGAAACTGAGGCAGAATTTAATGAGAGGCTTTTGGCTGGGATCAGAGTCTTACCAATCAGTCAAAATAGGAGAGGGGCTGACCACGAAATTAGAGACCAAGGCAGCCTGGTTCTGACCCAACCAAGACGCAGGAAAAATAAGATGGCGCCTTTGTGTGCACACAAGGGGAGCAGCGACGAGGATGCATACAGCTCCACAAGAGTGCACAACAAAGGAGAGTTAAGCCCAAGAGAGATAGTAGCAAGAGAGGAAGGTGAGATCTTTGTGAGCCCGTTCTGCCACCTATTAGCCTGCTTGTCTGAGGAAGAGGACCAATATGATAGACCTTGGCTGGAGGAAAGATCATTTGAGCTAGAGAACATAGCTATAGTGGAGGATTGCATCCGGCATGGAGGAGGAGACCCCAAGTGGAACGCCATGCCAGGGAGAAACCTGTAGAGTCACCTGAAGTAAGAATGTACCCTATAATGAGGGGTTAATGACAAAGTTACTATCATTGCTGGCTGGAGCAGGGAAATGGATCTCATGTTTTAAGAAGAACAATGCAGGAATCAACCTAGCAATAGGTAGCATAAAGAGCCTGTAAAGTAGCCTTATTTGGGAACAGACCAATGAGGTGTTCGCCCAAGCCCAAATTCCAGCAATCACACTAACAGATACCGAGCATGACGGGGCCACATTAAATTCATGCAGGCACTGGATATGGACAGCCCTGAGAGTTATGTTCCCTGACCACCCAGATGTAAGAGGATTAATGGCAGAGACTATGAAGCCAGGGGGGAGCATAACAGGTTTCTTGTATAGAATAAGGGATTGATGGGGACAAGTGACAAGACAACCATAGATGGATACAGGCCCACAGGTTGCATTCTTCTACAATATTCTCAAAAAAAGGGCTACCCAGCAAGATACAGAGCGGGCTGGACAGCGTGGTTGGGTTAAATACTTTATCCAGATACAAGCCCACATATTACATTCCCACAAAAAGAAGCAAGAAAAGGTTAGAAAACAACAGGAGCAAGCCCAGAGAGACACCACTAAAATGGTTCAACACAAATTAAAAAAGATCTCCCTTGAGGGGGTCGCGCTGTCCACAACTGTGCAAATAACACCAGTCTCCAGGGGAACTCCAAGACAGAATCCCAGAGAGTTCCAACCCAGCTATTGTGGTAGGGACCAAGGAGGTTGCAACAAGCAGACCCTAGGGAGTGTTACTATTGCCACAGGTTGGTCCACCTGGCAGACAGATGCCGGTTAATGGCTTACCAAGAGCAGAGATTGATGGGTCAGGGCCACCCACCACAAAACCCAACGAATGTCCATGCACAAATCCAAGCCCAGGGGAATCAGAATGCATCCTATGCTCACCCTCAGGGAGGTCCGCCATCCGCGCACCCCCGCATCAGGGATCAGTTAGTTGGATGAACACGTGGCAGCAGGAATTGCAGACAGGGAACATAGCACATCCGAGACCGGTGACACTCCCTTAAAAAAAAAAGAGAGAGACAAACTTACAGCAACAGGGAGTCATAGATTTTATTGGGGACCATGAGCTTTTGGTTCTATATGTGTTCTATTGATCAGGTATCCTCTCTAGAGTTTGACATCAGAGGCGCATCCGGGAACTAGGCCCTACTTTACCACTGACAGTCAAAAGGGACGCGTTCCTATGACCAAGTGAAAAGGTCCCCATTCTTGGGCATCCGGCCCAGGACCAATGTTTCCATCATGGCGGGTAGGCCCAACAGTGCCTCCAATGAGCTAGAATCCTACGCCCAATGAAGGCTCCTTTCAATAGAAAAATGAAGCTGTCCTCAGTGACAGGAACCAGAATTCCCATGCGTCTAGGAGGATAGAACCCCAAAACTCCACAGCGCACGCACAAAGAGTCAGTAAGCTGTGAGGCATCCACATGATGTTGAGCCCAAGCTTTCAGTGGGGGGGAATCACCAGAGTGACCAGACATCCCGGACTGGCTAAGGCAGTCCCCGGGTTTTTTACTTCCATCGTCACCCAGCAGGAACTTTCTTGACCAAAAATCCTGAACATACTGACTTAACCAGCCTTCTCCTATGATTTACAAACTATCACACTTTTGCAAAGTTCAGTCACCGTGCCATGCTCTTATAATGCATGACCGTAGTGATCTTAATCACCAGCTGGGGACAGAAGGCCCAAGTGCGACGAGAGGAAGCAGAGTGTGGTCCGAGGGAAAGTGCGTTGCTTGGGAAGAGGGGTCCCAAATATCCACTGCAGCTCCAGACTGAGGTAGGGCACAGGATGCATCCACCCCCGTATCAAGCATAGCGACTAACAAATGGTCCAAACCCTGCAAGCCCCAGTCTGGAAAAACAGCCAGCCCGACTTCGGACCCCACTAGGTAGCATAGGTAGGGGTGAAAAGGGGGCCACAAAGTAGCCTCCGACCCCATCATACACATGACAAAGGTAGAAAGTAGACCATGCAAGACTTAGAGAAACACCCAAAAGGAAAACAGCCCAAAGTCAGCCCTAGAAGAGATTTCCAGATAAAAGACAGGGTCGAGATACCTGGCACCACAGGGGAGAGTCCCGATGCTCCCCACATGCCAGGAACTGAGAGATATACACACACACATGAATCTCAGGGCACAATACCACCACCAGTGGCACCAAATAGCGACACACCCCCATCACACATATAGATGAAAAAGATGCATCTCACATCAACAGTGCCTCCGTGCACAAACCAAGTGAAACACATCCCTAAAAGAATTCCCGATAGAGCATAATGCTATCCATCCCTACGCCCCTGAGACCACCCCACAAATAACCTGCACTAATTGAGGCATCCATTTAGGAATAAAACAAAGAGGAGGACCAACAGCTTATAGAGAGATTAAACTGCCTGAATAACAAATAATCTCCATTATTCCTCCAGAAATATCAAACAGATATCTGACAGAGACCACTTTCCGGTGCCTCAAAAAATAGCGACTAGTGGAGTGTGGAAGACACACCCCTAGGAGAAAAGAAAATACAGGAATCCAGGAATCCAGGAAAACCATTGATTTCAGAGCACATGTAATGTTTTTTGAGTTAACAATGAACCAAGTTCTTATACAAACAGGTCAACCAGCGAATCTTCAAGTGCAACAACACCCAGCTGCCACAGCAAACACCCCAGCCCAGACAAGACGTTTGCATTTGAAAACCTTGAACTAACACCACAAACGTTTTGTTTGAACTGATAAGGGAAACCACAGTCACCAGAGGACCACAGATGCCACTCAGGGGTCTCATACCAAGACCTGCAATGTCCAGTGAAAAGTTATATATTATTGTAATTTTATGTACCCCTTGCCTAACATGGGTGCTTCCACACCTATACACTGCCAACGAACTGCCGAGTGAAATGGAGTCTATTCAAAAGTTATCACAGCGCTTGCTTAGGGACCTCTCCCATATCACCTACAATTACACTAAGCAGAGCACCAGCATCCCACTTGCACTGTACAGCACCCTCTTGCACAATACATGGTACCAACACATGGCAGCAGTTGGCCCCCAAACATCAGCCAGGTCATGTTACGTCTGTTCGCTGATTCCGCATGCAGTAGGCACAGACAGGCATTACGTGTCCCAAACGGTAGCCCCTGAGAAAGCCAAATGCTCATTCAACTATATCTGTGCAGAATAAGGGACAAGATCCAACCCAGCAAGGTAGAACCACACAGGGTAGCAGTAAATTTGACCTGATATGACACCAACCCAGCTGCATCATACCTCTTCACAAAACCTAATGACATCCAAAATGAGCTGGACAGGATGCGTAGATAGGTCACCACAGAGGAGGTTACTGTTTGGCCCTGAGACTTCCCAGAGAAGTGATTCTTCAAGGCAGCAAAACCCCCAACTCAATACACCAATACATCTGATCCTGCATCCATCTATGGACTGAGGGTGGCCCTTAGCGTATCTGGGGCAGTCTTCTTAAACAACAAGTGGTCCCCACATGGAGTTCTTGTGTAGGGCCGCATAGCTTAAACATAGGAAGGGGAATCCGTTGCAGGGGTAAGGGTTGAATGAGAGCATGACTACCCCTGTGAGGAAATCTGGGTGGATACACTTGCTTAGAAGGGAAGGGGCAACCCTAATTGTATGGAAACATGCAATGTATTCCTTCAATAAATCAATCAGGTAGCTTGTAAAGCATGACTACTCACCCGTAAGGGTCTCACGGCGCTGAGGGTGGCTGCTGGTCCATCTTGCGGATAAGTGTGACGGTTGCCATGACCAGTTGGATGGAGCGGAAGTCCCTGGTGGATGCGTGGAATGCGAGGCAGTGGTTGAGGTACGCAGGTCCAGCGTTCTGTAGGGTTTTGTAGGTGTGTGTGAGGAGCTTGAAGGTGATTCTTTTTCCTTGTGTTTCTGAGGTAAAGGAACGCTTCCATTGGCCATGAATGCTAACTGTGGAGCGATCATTCACATTTCGGCTATGCAGTGGGGCACCTCCATGCTGATGGATTATACCTGACAGTGCAGCGAGTTTGCCTATACTCAGCTAGTCCCTGGATAGCGCAGACTCTGTTTCCTGGTCACCATACACACCCCAACCCTGGTCATTCCGGGAGAAGAACTATCGGACTTATACCAACATCCTTTAAGGAAAAAGACAACCTTGCTGCACCAGGCTTGCGAGAATAGACCTGTAGACTATTTTGGCTGGGCTCAGTACAAAGACATTCCAGAAGAATTCATACTGTTTACAGATGCACAAGTGTCGGCGGGAGAGTGATACCCTTCTTCACTCTGCAGACAAAAGCCAATGCCCGCTGATTACAAATAACCAGGTGGGAAATGCTTAAACTGACGAACAGCACTGAGCTTGGCCCTAATTCAATCAAGGGAGAACTGCTAGCCAACCTACTCATGGTAATGCAGCATCGATATGTATTGGACTTGATGACCGCGATGGAGGGAGGGATGTGTGCCAAGATCGGTGCAGCCAGCTGCACCTTCACCCAGGGAATTATGCGGACTATTGGACATTGACACTCGCCATCCAAGCACTGTACCACTTACAGAGAGAAGTGTGTGAGGAGGGAGGTGCCCCTGAGCAGGTGTGGTTTTCGAATTGGTTCTCCTTGCTCACCCGGTGGATCTCCGGTTTGAGCAAATTGCTGTTGTCAGTTTTCATTGTGTTCCTATTTTTGTGTGGGTCTGTACAATTGGGGATTACCTGCTGTAAGAACGCAATCCTCAATATGGGAAAATGTAAGTAACTAGGAAGGTACTAATTGTCAAGAGTGATCATAAGAAGCAACAGAGCCCCATTAACGTAACTGTCAAAAGGTGTAAGTTAGAGAGAGTAGTTGACAAATCAACTAGTGGCGGGAATGTTAAATGAAAAAGTCGATGCCAATATGAAAAACGATACATTCTGTTATGAGAACAAAATTGCATCTTTATTAACAAATTTGCACGTTGTGAACTCCACATCAACCCGACTTGCAAATACTTAGTCAGGCAGGCTCTGAGACTGAAGCCCGAGGTCACTGATTGATAGGTCACAGGTCGGGTGGCACGTAGCCGGAAGACAAACACAAGAACAGGAAACCCTAGATCAATCCCACAGACAGGCGCAGCAACACCACAATGGTCCAGGAGATTTGCCCCAATAAAACACACATGGCCGGAGGTGTATGCGTGCTCCCAAAACACCATAAAGTCAGATGCCACTTGAGTTAGGAACAAATAGCCAATGAAGACACAGCACACGCAGTGATCACGTGCTCCCCATGCCGGACATCTGGACACGTTCAACACTTCCACATTGTGTCCACACAAGGTCGGTTCCCACAATTAATTTATGACTCCAAAGGCAGAAGCTTACATTCCTTACCATACATGGACCTTTGGAAATACTTTGTTATCTGTGATGAACTATATAAAAAGAGGCTGCAGACCGATTGTAAATTGAGACAATTCCTGTTTTGCTAAAAGCCTCTTGTGTCTTGTTTTGTTAAGGTATTTCATGTTCGAGCAACAACTGCAGAATTCTGTCAACATCCTTGTGAAGTCCATCATAGTGGATTTAGTGTTTGAGAACGCTGGGTTGTATTAGAGATTTTTTGCTTCCTAGTTGAAGATTTGTAGATGTAAATGGATGCCCGTTTTGGCATATTGATTGCCATGTGTGATGTCCCATCTGCCTTGAGTGGAAAATGTCTCATGCAAGATATTTTCTGCTCGAACCAGTGTTGTAAAAAAATGCACCTGCATAGTTGGGAGGTGTGATGGGTGAGCAATAATTACTGGGTGTTTTGATCTTGATTTAGTTCTGTTGTAGATGATGTGGAGAATTCTTAGCACTGTGATTAGTCATGGCGGTGGGAGGATTTTGCTCAAGGTGTGACCTGCTCTATGCGCAGATTAAGAGATGAATGGATAGAAGTTGGGAGCCTTTAAGTTTATCATGAGGTATCTCAGCTGGGGGGGGTTTGATCAATTGAGGTACAGGTTACCCATAAAGCAGAGATAAGGGGATGACTAAAAAACTCTCTTGTTCAGCAGGGGTCTGCATTTCATCAGAAAAAGCAAGATAAAGTAAGTAATCTATAATTTTTTAAAAGGCTTAAATGATCTTCGGCAGTAAGCAGTTTCTGGAGAACATTTCTTATGAAGGGGGGATTAACAAGAGTGAGGATGCATTGTCTCCTACCCAGGATTATGTGATTAAAAATAGGTTCAGCTTTGAATCTGAGATGAGATTATGGATGTCTAGGTGGTTTATGCTCATTGATAGTGCTTTGATAAGAAAGTACCTCAGGTAATGGGGTTTGAGGGAAAAAGAGAGTGAGAATAGCACAACAGCAATTATTTGTGAGAGCAGGAAGGTAGATTGACAAATATCTTAGCAAAGTATGCTTTAAAGCCTAGGAAGAGCTTAGAATAATGTATTATATGTGATGCACAAGGAGCTCATTGGAGGAGTTGGTAAAGGGTATATTACCCCTTAATAAAGCATAGAAATTCAAAGATACAGTGTGTGTGGTAAAAAATGAGGTGATCAATGAAGAGAGTGGTGAGGGTAGGATTGGACCAAAGGGTAGGAAGGTGAAGGGAGAAAAGAGTTACTAGAGGAGGTAACAAACACACGTAGCAAGGAAATATTAGGTATGAAGACCAAGTTATGGATAAATGGTTAATCAGTTTCAATTCGTAGGGAGTTCTTTATATATCAATTATCAGACAAATATTTGCATATCCTGTTTTACATTCAGGTTTTATTAGAAAGATATATATATATGCATAAAAAATATATTCTCTCTAAGTATCTCATCTCAGTTATAAAGCTATTACATCCAAACAAATCTCAGACAACATCAAACAACTTTTCTGATTTGTAATATTTATAGTTTTTTTAGAACGACATGTCAAAAGCAGTCTCAGCCCACATGATGAATACAGACTCAGCCAACATGGATTTCATGGCATACACAGCCGCTTCTTCAGGGTATATCGTTAAGCATTCATCTTTCCCTGTTAACATATTGATTTCCTGGGTGACTACATTAAATTCAGTCTTATATTTTCCTAGAATGCATGTATTTCTCATGGATAAACACAATGTAATAATTACTCATATCCATCCAACATTGTGATTTCATACAGTGC
This sequence comes from Calotriton arnoldi, assembly GCA_963921515.1. Lineage (NCBI taxonomy): Eukaryota > Metazoa > Chordata > Amphibia > Caudata > Salamandridae > Calotriton > Calotriton arnoldi. The sequence continues at coordinate 127,091 of CAWUFW010013892.1, read as the reverse complement.
ATCTCAAGCACTTTTCCTATTATGCAATCAGAGTCTGTACTCTTTATTTTTCTACAATTGTTATAAGATAAGACGTCCACATCTGAATCCAAAGCCTCAGTAAAACTACCCATGGAGCAGAAAGATACATGCATTCTAGGAAAATATAAGGCAGGATTTAACATAGTCACCCATGCAATCAATATTTTAATAGGAAAAGATTATGAACGTCTCTTGGTGCTTAGGGTGAACATAAGGAATTCAAACCTCAGAAAAAGTTAGAGATATCTGGGCCAATTTGTGGCGGAGGATCCGTGGTATCTGGTACCATGGATGCTGCACAACTCCAAAACTAAAAAAATACTCAATTCTGATTGACCGAGGGAGCTTTTTCTCCCGCTAGTCATTTCAGCATTTGGGTTAGTGCTACTGAAAGAATTTGATTGGCTGTCTCCAACATCAGGAGAAAATGCCATGGCCACCATTCCCTGAAGAAAAATGTAAATGGCACACAAAAGGACAGGATGAGCACACTCTGACCCTCGGGCCCAAGTATTGGGTGCTGCCCCAAGGTGCCCCAGTGTGTTTAGATATTTTTTTAAGATGCCATGGTAGTGGTGCTTGCTCCTAAGGGTCTGTAGATGCAAGTCCAGTTTCTGTGTACAGTGGGACTCGGCATCCACAGATTGTGGGAGGCACAGCCATGCTCTGTTCACCGCTCCCTCTATGCATGGCCTTTGAGGTGAGGCACCTACAGAGGGTGGGATACAGGACCAGCATATGGCCAAAGGCAGAGCACAGTGGGCCAGGGCATCTGCATATGGTGGGTTTCAGGCCCTATGCACTGTCCTTGCTGCATTGAGCTGCAAAGCTGTGCACAGCAGGGTTGGGTATCAGTAAAGGGTGGTGTGCAGGGGATGGCTCAAGACCATGCAAAGTAGAGCCAGTTCCTCACACATGGTGGAGTGCTAATGCTAGCCAGGCCCTGCACCCCACTCCTACTGCTCATGGTTAAAGACTGTGCACAATGAGGTTGGATGGCTGCAGAGTTGAGGGCACTGTGCCTGCAGAATTGTGTTATGTAGCCTGTCATAGTCAGTACAGTAGAGAATTGGTCCCAGTGGAGCAATTCTTAGAGACGTACAAGATTAGAACAAATTAGGCATAAATACACTAATACACTGTGAATATAGTGTTCAATGTTATTTAATCACACTGAACTCCTGTCATAGTCAGGCACAAGACTGGCTGTGCTGCGCGCAATGGGGTCCCAGAGAGTTGGAGGCCAAAGGCCATATGCAAGTGGGGTTGAGAATCCACAAAGGAACTGCCCACAGACTAGACCTAGCTCCCATCTCCCGCTGTGCAAAGTTGAAGGGCATATACTGCTGGTTTGCCATTTGCAGAGGGCAGTAGTAACTGCCTCACTGCAGATCTGGCCTTCGCCCACCACTTGGTAGACAGAGGATGGCTTTGCACAGAGGGGTCATGTTAGAACTGGGGGTCTCTAGTTGGCAGAGGTAGGTACCTTTGTCCAAATAGGGACCCTTGCTTCTAGTCAGGGTAAGGGGGTACACTCCTGAAATAACCCCTGCTCACCCCCTGGGTAGCTTGGCACGAGCAGGCAGGCTTAGTTCAGAGGCAGTGTGCAAAGCATTTGTGAACACATACAGTAATCCAGTGACAACACTACAAATGGACACCACACAGGTTGTATTATAAAAATAAGTATCTTTTATATAGATTTACCACAAGACCATAAACGACAAAAATAATCCACAATACTGTACTTTAAAGATGGTAGAATTAGCTTGAGTCTCTTAAAATGGAAATGCGACACTTTGCGTTCAATGTACCTGAGATGCGTAACGCGATACAACAAAAAGTGGTGCAGGGAAGGTGATGCGTCGGTTCCTTACACGCAAGAACGGTGATGCGTCAGTTCCCTACTGATGCGCAGGGGACGGTGATGCGTCGGTTCTTCTCGGCGTGGGGAGGTGATGCGTCGGTTTCTTACTGCGCTTCTGTGGCGATGCGACAAGCAGCGCCGTGATGCGATGAAGATCTGGTGCAAAGAAACAAAATGGCGTCTTCTTGATGTTGTGACAACGAAGAGGTGATGCGTGCACGCCCGACGGCCGTGCGGCGATTTCGATGAATCTTTGGAGCCGCGACAGGCCTGCGACACACTTCCCTGGCGATGCGACGGCGTCTGTTGCGAGGTCGACGATCTTCTCCTGGGATGCAGGGCGCCTCGTGTTGCGATGCGTCGGCGTCTGATGCGAGGTCGATGCTCTGCCCCGGGGATGCGACGTCGTCTGATGCAATGGCGACACTCTTCTCCGGTGCTGCGAGGCGCTTCGAAGAATGCGAGGGTGTCAGCGGCGCGCTTCTTCTGGGATGCGCCGGCGTCTGATGCGACATCGACACTCTTCTCCAGCGATGCGAGAAGCAACGGCTGCAGCGACAAGCTTCTTCGTCTTGAGTCGCGCTTCCAGCTCCCAGCGACACGCAAGTGTGTCAGAAGGTCCAAATTCCCAGCAAGGGAATACAGGGGAGCTGGTGGGTGAAGTCTGTTGTTCCTGAGACTTCAGCAGGAGGCAAGCTCTGAAATCAAGCCCCTGGAGATCCTTCACAAGTTGATGAAAGTACACACAAAGTTCCCTTCTCCTTTCTTTGGCAGACAGGCAACCACTGCAGGCAGATCCCTCTAGCTTAGGGATAGTCTTCTCCTCAGTTTCTTCTTGGTTCCGCTCCTCAGCAAAGGTTTCTTCTTGTTTCCCAAAAGTGATCTAATTTCCTAGGGGTCTGGGTCCCCTTTTTATACACCTTTTCTCTTTGTTCTCTGAAGGCAGAGAGGCCTTCGCCTAGTCCAAAACCAGTTCTGGTCAGTCCTGGAGCACTTTGTTTACAGGACTCCTTCTTTCCTTTCAGAATGTGGGGCAGAGTCCTCAGCCGCCCAGCAGGAGGGGGAGCCAGCATTGTGGAAGGCAGGCACAGCCCTAGTCAGACCCAGGTGCAACTCCTCCCTCCACTCTGGATGCAGATCTCTCTATTCAGCCCTGTGCTGACTCACCCTGTCTCCTGGAGCCACCCCCAGCCCATGTCACTCAAACTTCAGACAAGGAATACACAACCTAGCAGAGACAGGCTTGGATAGTTAGGCAAGAAAATACCTACTTTCTAAAAGTGGTATTTTCAAACACAGAATGTTAAAACCAACTTCACTAAAAGATGTATTTTATCATCCTGAGTTCAGGCATACTAAATTTGTTTTTCTACCATGTTCCCTGGGTCAGTTAGGATTATAAGGTGTAATAATCAAAACTGCCCATTCTGGCCTATGGGAAACAGGTAGCCTTGCAATAGTGAAAAACGAAAATGGCTGTAATTCACTATTAGGACATGCCACACACACCAGGGCATGTCCTACCTTATACTTACAATGCACCCTGCCCTAGGGCCTGCTTTAGGGGTGACCAACATGCAGTAAAGGGAAGGTTTAGGGACTGGTAAGTGGGTGCACTCACCAAGTCGACATGGCAGCCCTAGGCTGCACACAGGCTCTGCAATGGTAGGCCTGAGACACACTTTACAAGCTGCTTCTGTGGGTGGCACAACCAGTGCTGCAAGCCCACCAGCAGTATTGGATTTACAAGCCATGGGCACACTCAGTGCACTGTACTAGGGACTGACAAGTAAACCAATCATCCAATCATGGAGTCACTAATACATAACACAATTTATTATAGGGAGCACTTGCACTGTGGCACTGAATAGCAGTGGCACAGTGCCCAAAGCATCTAAACCAGCAAAAACAGATCAATAACATTGGAGGCATCCTCAAAAAATGGAAGGGAGACCCATGCCGAGGATGCTATGTCTAGCACGTGTCCCCTCCAGCTGAGATGTGGGGAGAACTATCCTACGTCTAGGGAGCTCTCTTCACTAAGGCGGAAAAATCTGGACAGACCATCAGCATTGGCGTGTTCTGTACCAGGGCGGTGTTCCACCGTGAAGTCCATCCCCTGTAGGGAAATGGACCACCTCAACAGCTTTGGATTCTCACCCCTCATCTGCATCAACCATCTGAGGGGCCTGTGGTCTGTCTGAACCCGGAGGTGATCCCCAAACAGGTATGGTCTCAGCTTCTTCAGCGCCCAGACCACAGCAAATGCCTCACGCTCAATAGCACTCAACCTCTGCTCCCGTGGAAGTAACCTCCTGCTAAGGAAGGCTACAGGTTGGTCTAGGCCCTCCTCATTCATCTGTGACAAAACAGCCCCCACACCATGCTCTTAAGCGTCTGTCTGAACGATAAACTCGTTGGAGAAGTTGGGGGCCAGGAGCACGGGCGCCGTGCACATGGCTGTCTTCAAGGTGTCTAAAGCTTGTTGACAGGTGTCAGTCCAAATCATTCTCTTGGGCTGCTTCCTGGAAGTCAGCTCTTTCAAGGGTGCAACAATGCTGCCATACCCCTTGACAAATCTCCTGTAATACCCGGTGAGTCCTAGGAAGGCTCTCACCGCTGTCTGGGTCTTGGGGGGCTCCCAAGCCAGAATGGTATCTATCTTGGGCTGTAGGGGCGCCACCTGGCCGCTCCCAACCTGGTGTCCCAAGTACACCTCGGAACCCTGCCCGATCTGGCACTTACTCGCCTTGATCGTGAGGCCTGCCCTCTGCAGAACCATCAACACTTCCCAGAGGTGGCGCAGATGTTCTTCCCAACCGGTGCTGAACACTGCGATGTCATCCAGGTAGGCGGCACTGAATTCCTCCAGTCCAACCAACACCTGGTTGACCAACCTCTGAAAGGTGGCTGGGGCATTCTTCATCCCAAAGGGCATCACCCGGAATTGGTAGTGCCCATCTGGTGTGGAGAATGCTGACCTCTCCTTTGCCCCATCAGTCAAGGCGAACTGCCAGTACCCAGACATTAAGTCAAACGTACTGAGGTACCGGGCAGCCCCTAGCCGATGTATGAGCTCATCAGCTCTGGGGATGGGGTGTGCGTCAGTCCTGGTGACGGAATTGAGTCCTCTGTAGTCCATACAGAACCGGAGTTCGGGGGTGGCACCAGGCGTGGCAGCCTTTGGGACCAAGACCACTGGGCTGGCCCAAGGGCTGTAAGAGGACTCAATCACCCCCAATGCAAACATCTTGGAGACCTCCTCCTTGATGCAAGCTCTCACCCTGTCAGTCACTGTTGGACTTGGCCCTTTTTGGCCGGTTCACCCCTAAACTTTTTGCCTTGTGTGTCAGTAGTTTTAAGTCTCTGGGCACTTTAGCACTGTGGGCCAGTGTAAAGTGCGTGCGCGCTGAGTGCGTGTGGTGAGATTGTCCTGCCCTCCCATAGGAATGCATGGGGGATATGTGTGTCCATGGTAATTCCTGGTGTGAGAGGAGTGCAGGGGCGAGTTTAGTATGTGCGAACTCGTGAGAATAAATGCTGCGCAATGGTGTGCGCAGATTTATTGTGACTGGTGTAGAAATGCCACTTTTAGGAGTTGGCATTTATGTGTGCTCTGTGTCTGCCTGCCTGATGTGAATTGCATGTCTGGCTTTGTGAGTGACAGGGGCTGGGAGGTGTGTGTGGCTCCAGGAGGGGCAGGGTGAGTCAGCGCAGTGGTGAATAGAGAGATCTGCATCTAGATGGGAGGGAGGAGTTGCACCTGGGACCTGAATAGGGCTGTGCCTTCCCTCCACAATGCTGGCTCCACCCCCTGTGGTGCGTCTGATGTCCCCAGCCTGTCCTGTGAAAGGAGAGAGGAGCTGAGCAAAACAAAGTGCTCCAAAGCTCCCCCAAACCAGTTGCGTCTGGTTTTCCCCAGCCCTGCACCTTTACACAAAGGGAAAAGGGTGTATAAAAGAAGGGGCTGTGACCCCATGTAAAGTGTTCAGTGTTCCTGTTCTGTTCCTGCGGGCGTGCTGCTGCTGGGGCCCAGGGGAGCTGCCAGGAGGGCTTGCCTCCCTGGGCCCTGCATTGCCCCTTTATCCCTAAGGACCTACAGGACTTTGCCTGCTTCTAGCGCCTTGTGAGCGCTGTGCTCGAATTCTTTCATTGCCTCAAGCACGAGGAGAGCGTGGGCTTCGCAGCGCGGTGCTGCAGCCCCTGGAGAGGGAATCCCGGCGAGAGGGATTCCCCCCGTGTTGGGAAATGTTTGCGGGTGCCCACCCCGCATTTGGTGCCTATTTTGAGCGGGTGCCCACCCCGCTTTATACTTTTAATCGGCGAGCGGGTGCCCACCCCGCCTCGCCGCGAAGAAGAATCGCCGCCTGCCCGACCAGGAAGCCAGGCGGCCTTGCCTGACTCTGGGCGGGGCCACTTGAAGAGTTGGCCGGGGCTGCCAATCGCAGCGCGACAGAGACCGGCAAAACCGGAAGTCCAGAGCCTCGCGGGCTTGCCAGGGAAGTCCCGGGTCCCAGGAGGGGCCCCGGGTGAACCGAAGAGGAGTGGGGGAAGTGCCGCCTTCCAAGACCCAGGCGGGAGCCCACCCCGTGCTGGGACGGGCACTGGAGACGGGAGGTGTCCTGAGCCTCACGGGCTCCACAGAGAAGTCCCGGGTCCCAGGAGGGGGCCCGGGCGAAGTATAGTGTGGCGGCCGATTGGCGGAGGCTCCGTGAGAGGAGGGAAGCCCCGCGCCGCCAGAGAAAAGCAAGGCCACAAGTAAGGAGAGAGCCCCGAGCGGTGGGGGCTCTCCTGGTGCACGTCGCCGAGATCCCTGGGAGGAGAGGAGACCGGCGCAGAGAGAAGCGGGGCTCCCTTAAGCTGCTGGGAGCCCCGGCGCCAAAGTGGATGTCCCGATCCTGAGCCCCGGTGAGTAGGGGCTTGGCCTGAGTGTGGTGGTGCCTTTCGGGGCACAGGGTCGGTGCTTTGGGTACTGAGCAGGCCCGACGTTGCGGGCCGCACCAACGCTTGGGGGCAGTTTCTTTGGTGCATAAAAGGGCCCCAGGGAGCCCCAGTGGCTTGGGGCCCTACCGAGGCACATTGTCGGTGACTGGGCGGTCCCGCCAGAGAGCGGGCCGCCCCAACAACGGGGGCATGTATTGAGTACCACGTGGGGGTCCAGAGGGCACAGAGTTGCCGGCCCCCCCCCCCCTTTTAGGACAAATGCCACAGCTGCGCCGCACCAGCGCGGGCAGCTGCAACATGATGGGCATTTGGGTTAGAGAGTCCCTGAGTGGGACAGGGGGCACAGTGGTGCCAGGGCCTGCCCGTGATCCACAGCTGCGCAGCACTTAGTGCCAGCTGCAACGTTTAGGCCACAGTTCTCTGGGGGCATTATGAGATAGGAGTGAGATGCACTCCTGGGCCCTAGCGCAATGGCGCGCATGGATTCCGCTGCGTAGGCAGCAGCCCTGACATTCTGGACACAGGGCATTTGAGCCCCTGGGAGAAGGCCAGTTGGCCAGGGGGGTCAGTGAGTTATGAGATATTAGGAAATGTGATGCTCTACTATGATTCATGCCGCTAAATGTGTTTAGGGATGAGATTATGTGCATAATGTGTTTATGCTGGTGAGGTTGGCGCAGAATGTATTCCGCGCCTAAATATGATACTGTGCATAATGTGGTTTATGTTACAGGATGATGCTCAGTACAGTGGTTACCAGTGATTACTGGTTGTACGTTTAGGATCCGTCTTACATTTACTAAGTTCGCTTTGTGCTGGTCCTGACAGTGGTCCAGTTGGCCCTGTCAGGTGTAAATAATCCCTTGTAAATATGACCTAGTGCCAGGTGGCACCATGTATATTATGTGAGTACTATTCTAATGTGTTTATGAGAATACAAAGGCTATTTTTGATATAACCTTGTGTGGAGTTCCTTCTTGTGGTGTGCCTGGTATGTTGTTGCTGAGTGCGTGCGCAAACGCTTTACACATTGCCTCCGGGATAAGCCTGACTGCTCGTGCCAAGCTACCAAGGGGGTGAGCAGGGGTTATCTTTGGCGTGTAACTCCCTTGCCCTGACTAGAGTGGTGGTCTCTGCCTGGCTTTGGCGCAAGCCTTAGCCAACCAGAGATCCCATTTCTAACATTGGTTGTCAGCGGTGAGGATAGGACTTGCTTTTGCGCAGTACCACAGCAACAACTGGTTGCACTACAAACTCTGCATTTAGATAATCACATATTGGGGATTATTTTTACTGATTTTATTTTTCTCCTCAACAGTGATATTTTTTAATGGTGTTTTCTGCGCTTTTATGATTGGTGGCAGAAGAGAGAAAATGACAGGGCGGGACGCCAGTAGGTTGGGAGGTTCCCATAGATAGGGAGTCCCTTGCTGGGTCCAGTGCCCAATCCCTTTTCCTGTCCCCAGAGGTGTGGGTGGATAGGAGGGAAGAAAGGGAGTGTGGAGGAGAAAAAGTTAGCTCTGGAGGGTAGTTTATCCCCTGAGCTCAGTTGAGTTGTCTGGATTCACCAGTAAGGGTGGGATCCAGTGGTGGCAGCAATATGGTGTCCAGTGCAGGAAGTCCCATTCCCCGTTCCCACAGTATGGTACCTGGTTCCCAGTAAGAGGGGTACAGGTTGAGATTCAGGGGCAGTAAGGAACTGTCTCACCAGTCTTGGTTGGGGGCGTGTCTGGATGAGTGGTGTGTTGCACTGGACGAGTGGGTGTGAGTTCTTTTGGTGATAAGGAGCTTGCACGGGAGGTGGACCTCTGGCTGTGTGCTAGAGGTCCTGCAGAGGCATTGGAGAATGATTCCAACAAGAGTGACTCAGGTATCTTCCGGTCCTGTGTGGTGGAAGAGGTTCAGTGTAGCCCAGCTAGGTCCCAGTGTAGTGGGAGGGGTGTAGGGGCTCACGTCCTGTCTCAGAGGAGAAGGAGTGAGTGTGGGCTGTGTCCCAAGGTGCCCGAAACCCAGTCCCAGGGCCTGGATGGTTTCTTCAGGGAACACCAGGTTGGGGGCCTAGGCTGTACTTGTAGGCCATTTGAGGAGGATCTCCCATTGTCTAGAGGACGTGGAGTGTCTGTAACCAGAGCTCCAGCGGTCCTGGTGTCTGGCAGTACCACTCCAGTTGGGAGGGTGCAGAGGTCCAGAGTGAGGGGTGAGAGGGGAAAGAGTCCTCAGTGGAAGAACCAGTGGGTCAGGGGCCAGCCAGAAGGGCTGAGTCGCCAATGAATGACCATGGTGACGCCACTTCTGTCCTGGGGGATCTGCACGCACTGTCAGATGGACAGGAGGTCGTGAAATCTGCGCCAGGCAGACTGTCACACGACACATTAGTTATGTGTTACCCTCGAGGGGGGGCATGCGTGCTCCCCGTGAAGTCCTGGTTCGCCGGGCATCTGACCAAAGGGTACCGTCCCTGGGTTGAGGAGCCAGGTTCAGGTGTTTCCTGACCTGGACGGCAGGGCGACTGTAATCAGTGTCCTGGCCGGGTTGCCTTCTAGGGGTACCCCTGTGAACACAGGTGGGGCCCATCTTAAGTGAAGAGACCCTGTGTTTCCCAGAAGGGGTGGTGCAGGCCTAGCCGGGATCTTTAGGGTCCCTGGCTGAATGTGGTAGTACTACCCTGAGAGCAGGTGGGGCCCATCTTAAGTGAAGGGACCCTGCTCTACAGTGGGAGGGTGCAGAACTCTGGAAGGGGGTGCAGAGGGAGGGAGTCCTCGCCTCTGACCCCGGTGCATCCGGTGAATTTATTTCCCAGGTTGTAGACCAGTGATGGAGAGAGGTCCTGAACTGGTGGGAGAGTTGTGTTCTGGTGGGTGCTTCCCCTGGGAGGGTGCGGAACCCCAGAAGTAGAGGTAGGGTGAGGAGACGCTTCGCCCGTGACCTCTGGTCAGCCTGAGGGTGCGGACCCTCAGTTGAAGGATCAGTGGTAGTTTGGAACTACACTGAGAGGGAGAGTGGAGAATGGCTATTGTATGCCAGGGGTTACTGCCCCCCACTCTGAATTGGCAAGGACCAGTGGCATCTGGGTGGCCTAGGGCCTGGTCCTGGCCGTGGACAACTAAGGAGTACCGGTGGGGTAGCCTAGTTGGTCCTGAGTTTTTCTCTTAGATGGATTCCATGGGTTCCAAGTGGCGTAGAACCGGAGGGTGTCCCTGCAGTGCGGGCCCGCGAGACCGTGTTCTATCGCCCCAAGCAGGGAAGCCCATCACGGTGGTGATTAGTCTGCCCTGCATTTTGGCTGGAAGGGGGTTGTGTTGGACTTGGCCCTTTTTGGCCGGTTCACCCCTAAACTTTTTGCCTTGTGTGTCAGTAGTTTTAAGTCTCTGGGCACTTTAGCACTGTGGGCCAGTGTAAAGTGCGTGCGCGCTGAGTGCGTGTGGTGAGATTGTCCTGCCCTCCCATAGGAATGCATGGGGGATATGTGTGTCCATGGTAATTCCTGGTGTGAGAGGAGTGCAGGGGCGAGTTTAGTATGTGCGAACTCGTGAGAATAAATGCTGCGCAATGGTGTGCGCAGATTTATTGTGACTGGTGTAGAAATGCCACTTTTAGGAGTTGGCATTTATGTGTGCTCTGTGTCTGCCTGCCTGATGTGAATTGCATGTCTGGCTTTGTGAGTGACAGGGGCTGGGAGGTGTGTGTGGCTCCAGGAGGGGCAGGGTGAGTCAGCGCAGTGGTGAATAGAGAGATCTGCATCTAGATGGGAGGGAGGAGTTGCACCTGGGACCTGAATAGGGCTGTGCCTTTCCTCCACAATGCTGGCTCCACCCCTGTGGTGCGTCTGATGTCCCCAGCCTGTCCTGTGAAAGGAGAGAGGAGCTGAGCAAAACAAAGTGCTCCAAAGCTCCCCCAAACCAGTTGCGTCTGGTTTTCCCCAGCCCTGCACCTTTACACAAAGGGAAAAGGGTGTATAAAAGAAGGGGCTGTGACCCCATGTAAAGGTTCAGTGTTCCTGTTCTGTTCCTGCGGGCGTGCTGCTGCTGGGGCCCAGGGGGGCTGCCAGGAGGGCTTGCCTCCCTGGGCCCTGCATTGCCCCTTTATCCCTAAGGACCTACAGGACTTTGCCTGCTTCTAGCGCCTTGTGAGCGCTGTGCTCGAATTCTTTCATTGCCTCAAGCACGAGGAGAGCGTGGGCTTCGCAGCGCGGTGCTGCAGCCCCTGGAGAGGGAATCCCGGCGAGAGGGATTCCCCCCGTGTTGGGAAATGTTTGCGGGTGCCCACCCCGCATTTGGTGCCTTTTGTGAGCGGGTGCCCACCCCGCTTTATACTTTTAATCGACGAGCGGGTGCCCACCCCGCCTCGCCGCGAAGAAGAGAATCGCCGCCTGCCCGACCAGGAAGCCAGGCGACCTTGCCTGACTCTGGGCGGGGCCACTTGAAGAGTTGGCTGGGGCTGCCAATCGCAGCGCGACGAGACCGGCAAAACCGGAAGTCCAGAGCCTCGCGGGCTTGCCAGGGAAGTCCCGGGTCCCAGGAGGGGCCCCGGGTGAACCGAAGAGGAGTGGGGGAAGTGCCGCCTTCCAAGACCCAGGCGGGAGCCTACCCCGCGCTGGGACGGGCACTGGAGACGGGAGGTGTCCTGAGACTCACGGGCTCCACAGAGAAGTCCCGGGTCCCAGGAGGGGGCCCGGGCAAAGTATAGTGTGGCGGCCGATCGGCGGAGGCTCCGTGAGAGGAGGGAAGCCCCGCGCCGCCAGAGAAAAGCAAGGCCACAAGTAAGGAGAGAGCCCCGAGCGGTGGGGGCTCTCCTGGTGCACGTCGCCGAGATCCCTGGGAGGAGAGGAGACCGGCGCAGAGAGAAGCGGGGCTCCCGTAAGCTGCTGGGAGCCCCGGCGCCAAAGTGGATGTCCCGATCCTGAGCCCCGGTGAGTAGGGGCTTGGCCTGAGTGTGGTGGTGCCTTTCAGGGCACAGGGTCGGTGCTTTGGGTACTGAGCGGGCCCGACGTTGCGGGCCGCTCCAACACTTGGGGGCAGTTTCTTTGGTGCATAAAAGGGCCCCAGGGAGCCCCAGTGGCTTGGGGCCCTACCGAGGCACATTGTCGGTGCCTGGGCGGTCCCGCCAGAGAGCGGGCCGCCCCAACAACGGGGGCATGTATTGAGTACCACGTGGGGGTCCTGAGGGCACAGAGTTGCCGGGCACCCCCCCCCCTTTTAGGACAAATGCCACAGCTGCGCCGCACCAGCGCGGGCAGCTGCAACATGATGGGCATTTGGGTTAGAGAGTCCCTGAGTGGGACAGGGGGCACAGTGGTGCCAGGGCCTGCCCGTGATCCACAGCTGCGCAGCACTTAGTGCCAGCTGCAACGTTTAGGCCACAGTTCTCTGGGGGCATTATGAGATAGGAGTGAGATGCACTCCTGGGCCCTAGCGCAATGGCGCGCATGGATTCCGCTGCGTAGGCAGCAGCCCTGACATTCTGGACACAGGGCATTTGAGCCCCTGGGAGAAGGCCAGTTGGCCAGGGGGTCAGTGAGTTATGAGATATTAGGAAATGTGATGCTCTACTATGATTCATGCCTCTAAATGTGTTTAGGGATGAGATTATGTGCATAATGTGTTTATGCTGGTGAGGTTGGCGCAGAATGTATTCCGTGCCTAAATATGATACTGTGCATAATGTGGTTTATGTTACAGGATGATGCTGAGTACAGTGGTTACCAGTGATTACTGGTTGTACGTTTTGGATCCGTCTTACATTTACTAAGTTCGCTTTGTGCTGGTCCTGACAGTGGTCCAGTTGGCCCTGTCAGGTGTAAATAATCCCTTGTAAATATGACCTAGTGCCAGGTGGCACCATGTATATTATGTGAGTACTATTCTAATGTGTTATGAGAATACAAAGGCTATTTTTGATATAACCTTGTGTGGAGTTCCTTCTTGTGGTGTGCCTGGTATGTTGTTGCTGTGTGCGTGCGCAAACGCTTTACACATTGCCTCCGGGATAAGCCTGACTGCTCGTGCCAAGCTACCAAGGGGGTGAGCAGGGGTTATCTTTGGCGTGTAACTCCCTTGCCCTGACTAGAGTGGTGGTCTCTGCCTGGCTTTGGCGCAAGCCTTAGCCAACCAGAGATCCCATTTCTAACAGTCACCCTGTAAGCCTTGTGCTTGACAGGAAGACTGTCCCCAGTGTCCACATCATGGACGCACCAGTCAGTGACACTAGGAACCAGGGAGAACAGGTCAGGAAACTGCCCCAACAGTTGGCGACAGTCACCTTGCTGCTCAGGTGTCAGGGAGGTAGAGAGGTTCACACCTTCTACTGATCCATCTTGCTCTTGGGCTGACAGGAGGTCAGGGAGAGGCCCGGTCTCCTCCTCCATCCCAGCATCTGTAGCTAAGAGCATGCCCACTTGGGACATCTCCAAGTGGGGCTTCAGGCGGTTGACGTGCAGGACCCGCAAGGGGTTCCTGGGAGACCGCATGTCCACCAAGTAGGTAACAGGACTTTTGCACTCCACCACCTCAAAGGGTCCGGTCCACTTATCCTGGAGCGCACAGGGCTCCACTGGGGCCATGACCCACACTTTCTGACCAGGTTGAAGCTTAACCAGAGTGGCATTCTGGTCGTACCACCGCTTCATTTCCTCCTGGCTGGCTTCCAGATTTGCCTCAGCAAGTTGCCTGAAACGCCTAGTTTGGTTCCTGAAGGCCAGCATGTAGCTATATACATCCTGGGGAGGTTTCCTGGCCAGCCTTCCTTGACCAAACTCAGAGGTCCTCTCACTGGGTGACCATACAGAAGCTCAAAGGGGCTGAACCCTAGAGACTTCTGTGGCACCTCACGGTATGCAAAAAGAAGGCATGGCAAGAGGACGTCCCACTTACGCCTCATGGGTTCTTCCAGACCCATAATACTGCCCTTCATGGTCCGGTTGAATCTCTCAACCAACCCATTTCCTTGGGGGTGGTAAGGAGTGGTGAACTTGTATGTTACACCGCACTCCTGCCACAGGGACTTCATATACTTGGATTTAAAGTTAGTACCTCTTCAGACACCACCTCTTGAGGGAACCCCACACGGGAGAAAATTCCCATCAGTGCCCGTCCCACCACGGGGGCCGTCACTGTCCTCAGAGGGATGGCTTCAGGGTACCGGGTGGCGTGGTCCACCAAGACCAGGATGAACCTGTTGCCCATGGCTGTCTTGGGGTCCAGAGGCCCCACAATGTCAATACCCACCCGTTCAAAGGGGGTGCTGACTACAGGGAATGGCTGGAGAGGAGCCTTCTGCTTCCTCCCACTCTTTCCACTTGCCTGGCAAGTCTGACAGGTCCTGCAGAGAGTGGCGGCACTCCTGCGCATCTGGGGCCAAAAGAAATGGGTGACAAGCCTTTCAAAGGTCTTGTCCTGCCCCAGATGTCCTGCTAAAGGCACATCATGAGCCAAACCCAGTAGGAAGGCTCTGAAGTGCTGGGGTACCACCAGCACACTGGCTAACCCAGGCTCAGCAACCTTAGGCTCGCTATACAGGAGACCATTCTCCCAGTAGATCCAATGTGATCCAGACTGATCACCTGCTGCCTGGTCTGTGGTCTGTGGCCTGTTGCCTCAGACCTACGAGAGAAGGGCACTTGTTCTGCTCCTTGCAGAACTCCTCCCTGGGGGGTCCTCCATCTTGATGCCAATGGGTCAGCTCAGGCAGGCCCCGCAGTTCAGCTACCTGTTCCCCTGTAGGCTCCAGGGCATCCCCCTCAGGGTCTGCCTCCTCCTGGACCGTGGGAACTTCGGGGGCTGGTTTCCCGCGCCCCCTGCCTCTTCTCTCTCCGGCAGGCACCTGGGCCTCCCTCTCAGGCTCCAGGTCCTGTTGAACACATCTGGCTGCCATGGACTGGGTGGTCACACACGCCCAATCAGGCAAGCCCAACATCTCCAAATGAGCACTCCGCTCCACCTTAGCCCAAGGGGAGCTCTCCAAATCGTTCCCTAACAAACAGTCAACAGGCATGGCTGGCCTCACAGCTACTTGAAGAGTACCAGAGACCCCCCCCACTCAAAGGGAACCTGAACCACCTTGCAGTAGCTCTCTGTGTTGTCAGCAGCAACAACTGGATAGAATGCATCAGGGACCACCTGCTCTTTAGACACCAGGTGACACTTGACAGCTGTCACACTGGCTCCTGTGTCTCTCAGAGCCTCCACCCTATGGCCATTGATGGTCACCCACTGCCTGTACTTCTTAGTGTTCTCAGGCAGTTGGGTGCTAGGGACCATCTCAGAGTCTCCTAATGAGACAAGGGACAATACTACAGGATCCCACCCACCTTGGACACCCATCTCCTCCCCCAGGGCTACACTAGCCAACTGCCAGGGGACTGCACCAGGGGGTGCTGGCTTTCCAAACAAAGGGCAATGGGGATCATTGGCCTTGTGGCATAGGGCGCCACACTTGTAGCACACCTGAGGTCCCCTATGAACAGGTGGACCTGTCGGGGCCCCGTGCTTATTCTCAGGGGGAGGCTGGGAACCTTTCCCTTGGTTCCCTTGGGGTTTACTTTGGGGCCCTTTCTGGAACTCCCTCTGTTTACCCTTGTCCCCCCCATTCCTCTGCTGGGGACCCTGCCCACCCTTGGCGGAGTCTCCCACGTGACCCTTGTGGACCCGGGTGCTCACCCAGCGGTCCGCCTCCTCAGCAAGCTGCCTAGGGTTAGTCAGCCTACTATCAATCAGGTGCTGGCGTAGCTCAGGAAAACAATTACTGGACAAGTGCTCCCATGCAGTCAAATCAAAGAGCGCCTGAAAATCATTTGCTTTGCTACCCTTTACCCAACCATCCAAGGCTCTGCAAAAAAAGATCACATACTCAACCCAGGTAGTGCCTTCAATCTTCTTACAGTTCCTGAACCTCTGCCTATAGAGTTCAGGAGTCAACCCATACCTGGTCATCAATGCATTCTTCATGTGGCTGTAGGAATTATAGACTTCAGAGGGCAAGTCCAACAAGGTATCCCGCCCCTCACTAAGGAACCGACCCCACAACCTCGTTCCCCAATCCTTCTCAGGGACCCGGTGGGAAGTCATGGCTACCTCATAGGCCTTGAACCATTGCCCAAAATCAGCATTCTTAAAAAACTCCTTAACCACATCCTTAGGAATATACACCCTAGCCTCAACAGGCACGGATGGTGTGCTGCCACCAGAGGGAGTAATCTCTAGATTCTTGGCTCCGAACTCCATCTCCCTCAAACTTTTTTCATGCTCCTGATCCATTCTTTTCTCTTCTAAGGTCAACTTTCTAGATTGCAATTCAAATTCCAACTGCCCCTTTAACTTGAGCTTGGTCAGCTCCATCTCATGCATCCTACTCTTTTCTCTGTCCTCCAGCTCTTCTGGGGACAGAACTCTGACAGAAACACTGCTACCTATGGGGGAAGGTGCTCTCCTCTCCCCTGGACCCACTGGCCCATCCAGCTGCTCATCTGCATTCTCAGCCCCCTCCTCATTCTCAGGAGTATTCCTTGCTTCAACCCAGGCCCTCAGCGCCTTTTGGAAATCATCCTTCTTGGTGATTCCGGTCATAGAAACTTTGAACCTTCTGCAGAAGTGCTTGAGCTGGTTAACGGTGTAGCATTCCAGTTTCTCCTCTTCCCAATCATTATCAACAGATGCTATGGATGCTGTTTTACTCATGGTGGCTAAACTTGGCAGTTCTTTGCAAAAATAGAAAATCCCAGAAAAAACAATCTACCAAAAGTATGTGGTCGCGTTTTGGTCTGCACTCACTAGGTAGTGTTCACCAATCACTGTGCATGAGTCACAAATGCAAGTCCAGAATCCCCACCGCTGACCACCAATGTTAGAACTGGGGGTCTCTAGTTGGCAGAGGTAGGTACCTTTGTCCAAATAGGGACCCTTGCTTTTAGTAAGGGTGAGGGGGTACACTCCTGAAATAACCCCTGCTCACCCCTTGGTAGCTTAGCACGAGCAGACAGGCTTAGTTCAGAGGCAGTGTGTAAAGCATTTGTGAACACATACAGTAATCCAGTGACAACACTACAAATGGACACCACACAGGTTGTATTATAAAAATAAGTATCTTTTATATAGATTTACCACAAGACCATAAATGACAAAAATAATCCACAATACTGTACTTTAAAGATGGTAGAATTAGCTTGAGTCTCTTAAAATGGAAATGCGACACTTTGCGTTCAATGTACCTGAGATGCGTAACGCGATACAACAAAAAGTGGTGCAGGGAAGGTGATGCATCGGTTCCTTACACGCAAGAACGGTATGCGTCGGTTCCCTACTGATGCCCATGGGACGGTGATGCGTCGGTTCTTCTCGGCATGGGGAGGTGATGCGTCGGTTTCTTACTGCGCTTCTGTGGCGATGCGACAAGCAGCGCCGTGATGTGATGAAGATCTGGTGCAAAGAAACAAAATGGCGTCTTCTTGATGTTGCGACAACGAAGAGGTGATGCATGCACGCCCGACGGCCGTGCGGCGATTTCGATTAATCTTTGGAGCCGCGACAGGCCCTGCGACACGCTTCCCTGGCGATGCGACGGCGTCTGATGCGAGGTTGACGACCTTCTCCTGGGATGCGGGGCGCCTCGTGTTGCGATGCATCGGCGTCTGATGCGAGGTCGATGCTCTGCCCCGGGGATGCGACGGCGACACTCTTCTCCGGTGCTGCGAGGCGCTTCGTAGGATGCGAGGGTGTCAGCGGCGCGCTTCTTCAGGGATGCGCCGGCGTCTGATGCGACGTCGACACTCTTCTCCGGCGATGCGAGAAGCAACGGCTGCGGCGACACGCTTCTTCATCTTGAGTCGCGCTTCCAGCTCCCAGCGACACGCAAGTGTGTCAGAAGGTCCAAATTCGCAGCAAGGGAATACAGGGGAGCTGGTGGGTGAAGTCTGTTGGTTCTGAGACTTCAGCAGGAGGCAAGCTCTGAAATCAAGCCCTTGGAGATCCATCACAAGTTGATGAAAGTACACACAAAGTTCCCTTCTCCTTTCTTTGGCAGACAGGCAACCACTGCAGGCAGATCCCTCTAGCTTAGGGATAGTCTTCTCCTCAGTTTCTTCTTGGTTCCGCTCCTCAGCAAAGGTTTCTTCTTGTTTCCCAAAAGTGATCTAATTTCCTAGGGGTCTGGGTCCCCTTTTTATACACCTTTTCTCTTTGTTCTCTGAAGGCAGAGCGGCCTTTGCCTAGTCCAAAACCAGTTCTGGTCAGTCCTGGAGCACTTTGTTTACAGGACTCCTTCTTTCCTTTCAGAATGTGGGGCAGAGTCCTCAGCCGCCCAGCAGGAGGGGAGCAAGCATTGTGGAAGGCAGGCACAGCCCTATTCAGACCCAGGTGCAACTCCTCCCTCCACTCTGGATGCAGATCTCTCTATTCAGCCCTGTGCTGACTCACCCTGTCTCCTGGAGCCACCCCCAGCCCCTGTCACTCAAACTCCAGACAAGGAATACACAACCTAGCAGAGGCAGGCTTGGATAGTTAGGCAAGAAAATACCTACTTTCTAAAAGTGGTATTTTCAAACACAGAATGTTAAAACCAACTTCACTAAAAGATGTATTTTATCATCCTGAGTTCAGGCATACTAAATTCGTTTTTCTACCATGTTCCCTGGGTCAGTTAGGATTATAAGGTGTAATAATATTCTGGCCTATGGGGAACAGGTAGCCTTGCAATAGTGAAATACGAAAATGGCAGTAATTCACTATTAGGACATGCCACACACACCAGGGCATGTCCTACCTTATACTTACAATGCACCCTGCCCTAGGGCCTGCTTTAGGGGTGACCAACATGCAGTAAAGGGAAGGTTTAGGGACTGGCAAGTGGGTGCACTCACCAAGTCGACATGGCAGCCCTAGGCTGCACACAGGCTCT
Source organism: Calotriton arnoldi (assembly GCA_963921515.1). NCBI lineage: Eukaryota > Metazoa > Chordata > Amphibia > Caudata > Salamandridae > Calotriton > Calotriton arnoldi. The sequence goes on along the minus strand of CAWUFW010013892.1, from coordinate 108,373 downwards.
GCAATGGCAGGCCTGAGACACACTTTACAAGCTGCTTCTGTGGGTGGCACAACCAGTGCTGCAAGCCCACCAGCAGCATTGGATTTACAAGCCCTGGGCACACTCAGTGCACTGTACTAGGGACTGACAAGTAAACCAATCATCCAATCATGGAGTCACTAATACATAACACAATTTATCATAGGGAGCACTTGCACTGTGGCACTGAATAGCAGTGGCACAGTGCCCAAAGCATCTAAACCAGCAAAAACAGATCAATAACATTGGAGGCATCCTCAAAAAATGGAAGGGAGACCCACGCCAAGGATGCTAGGTCTAACAGCTCAGTAAACCCATCAGGTGTTTATGCAAGCCTGGTCGTGCTGTGAGCAATGGGATCAGTTACTCATGGAGGGTACGGTGAGAGGCCTGGCCTGCAGGGGTCTGACAACAGTGAAGGAAGCTTCCACTGGTCTGTGGAACCATGGTCATAAACCTTGCTCTAAATGAAGTTCTGTGGGCTAGGCTCTATGTCCTACTATGCACATTGGACATCTAAAAAGGGTGGGGAGCAGGACCTAGCTGGATATTAGCCTTAAATAGTAGTGAGGCCCAAACAAATTTCATTTGGAATATGATTAAAAAAAGCAATGTTAAAGTGGCGTTATAGATAAGTTTGCAAAGAAGATCTTAACGTATAGTAAAAAACACAGATATTCACTGAAGACAAAGGTTATGTGAAGTTATAGTTAGGTAAATTCATCTGACCATACGTTAAAAAACCTCAGAAATTCACAGAAAAAAACACAAAGTGCAATATTTGTTACAAATTATAACTGAAAAACAGCAAAAATGTACCAGTTATAGTTCAGTAACTATAACTGCGCCACTTGTCATGCACTGCTTTTGACCTAACGTGCTACATTATTCATGATATGCTAAATGACATAATTGAAAACATCACTGATGACATCTCAAATGACATCGCCACTGGGTAGTTATAGTTAGGTCAGCTTTTCCATAGACAGATCATTTTTTGGTTTGCTAACAACTTTGGCCCTGTTTGACCAATTTTCACTTAACTTTCCCCAAAAAAGTTAATTCACCTCAGCTCGATCCTGAAAAGTTTCAGGATGATCCATCAAGCGGGAACTGAGAAAAAAGGAGGGTCCTGAAACGCAAAATCCCCATGCATTTTCTATTGAGTTCTTGAAGATGGGCTACAGCAAAACTATGGAATTTGTACCAAATACAGCAGGTAGCTAGATCTTGGTCCGTAGATTAGCTTTTTGTGATTTGGTGTAAATCCATTCAGTAGTTTTTGAGATATTAAGGGTAAAAATTATTGTATGTTTTGGCACTTGGGATTGCAAGAGTCTCCGAGACTCTTGTGGGAGTGCCAGTTCCAAAAAAGAGTTTTCTAATTGGCAAGGGAGCTTTATTGCCCTTGGGCCATCTCGCTCTTGGGGGAGTCAGAGACTCGCGGAGAGTGCTCTAATTGGCTGCCAGAAACATTAGAAACATTTCTACTTAGTCCTCTGTCCCGATTATGGAAACAAAAAGTATAAGGAGGCAGGGTAGGGATCCCCTGATCCTCTAGGCCTCATGGGGGGGACCCAGAGGGGCCAATATATGAAAAGAATGGCTATTTTTGCTACGATCCTGCGGGATTAAAAAAACTAAATAAAATGGTGACCCAAGCCACATTCTTTAATTAAGAGGAGGGGTACATGCGGCCCCCCTACCCGGGCCATTCTCAGCGTAGTTAGTTAGTAATATGCAACAGCGCTCTCACCATTTTCCAGCATGGACAGTGTGTTTTCTTTACAATTGCATTTTGAATAATGATTTGAAAACCTTGATGGGGTTAATACATCATTGGTTTATTGGAGCACATTCTCTTCTCTAGTGACTGTCCAAGACAGATGGGTTGTTTCTTGTTATTTCCTGGTCTGAGAGCAGAGTCCCCGGTTCTCCCTTTAAATTGCTGCTGAGAATACAAAGGTGCCAAATCACATACAAGATCCATCCATTTGGCCCCGCCTCTTCCACGTTAGTAGTCAGCAACAGTGCTTGTGCCGGGTGGGTTGGGCAAAGGGCCAGGCCACAGGACAGGACCTGTTGCAAACCCCCTGCTGTGCACGGCCAAAGGCCATGCGCAGTGTGGGGTTGGCTGCCTTCGGGAGGTTGGTTTTATGTATGGTAAAAAAAATATTACTTTACATTAAAATAATCCTAGAAATTCACTAAAAAAACAATGTTTAAAGTAACATTATAGTTAGGTGTGATAAAAAGATTTATTTTTGTTTAAAGAAAACCTTCGAAATTTGCTGAAAAACCCAAAGGTTAAAGTAATATTATAGTTAGATGAATATATCAGTGACAGTATTAGCGTTTTGAACTAAAAAAAACAAAGAAATACACCAGTTTGGTTAGCAGAGCTAACCATACCTTGCGCCCCGCCAGGCACTGCTAATGACCTCACATATATGTCACTCATGACATGTTCTCTGACATCACTGATGACATAATCCAAGCTTCATTTTCCCGCATATTGCGGCATAAATTGCTATGTCTTTACATGTAGCACAGTTCACATTAACTATCAACCGCAGATATATGGGAAACCCTCATTGAGTACAATGTTCCATCTGTATACAACTGTTCTGAGAAAGCCAAAATAGTGAATGCCAATTCCAAACAAATGCCTTACTATGGACAGCTTTTATCCGTATCAAACCCCTGACATACACCAGCTTACATTAAGAAATAAAGTTCATGTCAGTAGAGAGCTGAGTACTGTAAACAGTGTTTACTCTAAGGAGAGAATTCATTCAAAAGCACACTGTTTGCAAACAATGAAACTCACATGAGAAATACACCACGGAGTATTCAAAAGAATGTACTAAGCAGAGTGTACATTCTATGCAACAGTTGTCAAAAAACACCATTTGCTAAAAATAACCAAGATCTGAAGGTGCTGAAGATCATTCTCCGGAATCCTTCCTTCCTACTGTGGTGAAAACTTTACAGATAGCCCTTCTTGTGACGCAAAACAAGCGCACACACATAGGTTAATACCTGGTGCACACACTCTTCCATTTTAACTATAGATTAATATATGGGTGGTTCTCTCTAATAACTCAAAGCTGCTTACTATAGTATGTGTCTTGTAGGTAGAATCTTTCTCCTGTTGGAAACTTTTTCTGCTGAACCAAAAAGATCTATGGAGCATAATAAACACAATCAACTGTCACTTGCACACAGAGTTACTCTTAAATGCAAACATTTATAACATGTGCAATTCCTCTACAGAGGTATGATGCATTAGGAGCACACACATTTTGTAAACTTACACTCATTAGCTGCACCCAAGCTGTATAAAATTATGCAGAATTAATATGATAGTTACTCGCCTGTATGTAAACTGTAAAACAAACAAACTTGCACACTCATTGAATGTTGTCATTGGTGATGTCATCAGTGATCTCATCAATGATGTCGTTTGAGGTGTCATGAGTGATATCATAAATGATGTCATAGAACATGTCATGAGTGATGTCATATGTGAGGTCCTAACCAGTGCATGGTGGGGGGGCACAAGTTATAGTTAGTGCTGCTTACTATACCTGGTGAATTTCTGTGTTTTTTTTCGTTCAAAACATTAGCGTTGTCAACTGAACTCCTAATAATCACTTACTCTCCTTCATCAAAATGACAGAGTCTGTTGACAACCTTGATTAACTGGATGAAAGAGAGTGAGTGATATATATATATATATTTGTATGAATGCTAGGCCAGGCCCTGCCCCCAACCTGCCACAGATGGCCCACACCCACCTTGCATGGCTATAGGAAATCTGCCCTTTCTGTGTGATCAGTCTGTATTTTTCTCCTTTTGTTGGACCTTATATTTTCGCTGGGTTTAGAACTCTGGACACTTTAAACCATCGGTAAAGTGCCTATGCTTTACCTTTTAACATGGTCAAATTGGCATATCCATAATTGGTATATTTGAGTTACCTATAAGTCCCTAGTATATGGCACAAGATGTGACTTGGCCTGGAAGTTAATTGAACTAGTGGACTGCTGTACCTCTTTGGTACAATGGCAGTGCAAACATCGCATCAACCCTCCCAGTGTAAAAACTGCACTTTGACCTGTCAAAATAAGCCCTTTTTACAGGTCAACACCTCGCTTTCAAATATTTTCAAGTCACCCTATGGAGGCCTTTTAGTCCATAAGGCAGGGTGCATGATATTTAAAATTTGGACATGTAAAAATGTAATGTTAATGAGTCCTTACGGTGACTAGAACCCAAAAGTAGGGCATAGCGGTAAACTACACTCCTCCGGTAGTGTTCGTAGGGTTTTGCCACTCTGCGCTCTGCTTGCAAAGCGGCGTACAGCAAAAAAGATGGTGAGGTTTACCTGCACCCCCTGAGTATGTTGACTAGAGGGTGCTTAAGGGCGAAAGCCTGCGATTGAGCCACTCCTCAGAACATCTTGCTCATTCTTCTAGAGCAGATGGTTATGTGTATGTGCGGATCCCCATGAGGGGATTTCAATACTATGGCCATAGGAAGTAGGGCTTTCCGAGCAGGGGAGTGAGAGTGACATACACTAATCCAGGAAGCAGTCATAATAAGGCTCAAAAGCACCCATCTCCAACCAGGACCTGCTGTCTTGCTCTCATCTTTTAGGGATTGTTTTTGGATAAAAAATATGCCTGAATGAGCAGTACTGTAACAGGAGTTTTTATAATCTCCCTTTATGTTTATGTCAGGGAGATGGCTCAATTAGTTAAACCCTGTCTATAGAAATGTGGGGGTGAGCTACATGTCACATCATGAGTCACTACTTGGGTTTGAATTATCGCTGTCAGTCAACTCCGCCTTCCAAGGTCAGTAAACTGAGTTACATGAAATTAGTAATTGACTTTGTACTATCTTTTATTCACAGCACTTAGAAATAGCAGAAGTAGTATAAGAAGTGCTTTACAAACGCATTATTGCGTCACATGTTACTATTAAACTGCGCTGTTGGCATGGCTTTAAGTTTGTACTGTGTCACCCACCTTTAAGTGATGCTGATGATTAATTTTATGTCCTCATGCTGTGTTCGTGGCACCCTGTGTGTTCTTGGTATCACTCATACACAGACTGTTGATAACAGTTAAAGAGGACACGTTAAAGTAGTTTAGCACTGCTGGTCATCTGTTGGAAATGTCTGAGCTATGGATGGGCCCACAATGGTGCTGTCTCCCACTCTTAAAGACAGCCTGTGTTAGGTGACTGCTGGCCGGGTTTGTAAAGTGACATAAATGTTGGAGCTGCAGCGAGGCAGAGACAGACATTTGCTGTCCAAATAATGTTCCTGTAAGGTGTACTGCAGGCGGTTGGTGTACCTCTTACCACGCGGAACCCTTTGCTACCATCTGTAGTCTGTACATTATTGTAATTTTTTCTTTTCACTATTCTCATTTATCTGAAATATACGAAACATCAATAAATAAATGTTTTGATGCTCATATTATAATTTATATCATGTTAGTGACGTTGTATCTGATGTTAACCTCCAAACACCCTCAGTGCAGTTTGACAGCAAGTGCTGGAGCACTGTGGGGGGTCCGATGTCAACTTTGAGTCTTTGCACCTGTACACAGGGGATCAGTATTTAAGGTAGGTGCATGGTGGGAGCTGGCCAGGTTCTCGTCAGTGGACAGGGTCACATCATGCTGTCAGTACCAGACCTTCAGCATGTAGCCAGGAGATGACAATGTGTCTGTACTGCCCACCAGGTCTTCTAGTGCCAGTGGGCCTCCACATTCAAGTGTTCTGTCAGTAGTCACTGCTTGTCTGGTCTCTTATGTGTCATCATATACAGTTCTCTCCAGGCAGCTAACTTGTTTTCCTTCTTGGCTGGAAGTCCTGGAAATTGAATTATTTAGTTTAGACTAGAAACCCTCCATGGCGTGTGGCGAGAGGTGCAAGGCTAGTATGTCACCGTGACGGGTATGTAATAGACTGCCAAAGTGAAACACACTTTAAGAGATAAATGGTGAGGCCAGTGATGACTCAGAGCACATCTCAGTGCAGTGGTTGTGCTTTAAATGTCAATATCAATGCTCTTGCACAGGTCTGATACACTTGAAATAGATTTGACAGTACCCAGAGTTATCGGCGGCGCTTTTACCCTGGGACTTGTGGTACAGTCCTGGCCTGGCTCTGTGGTGGTGGTACTCCACAGAATCTCGCTGAGTTTTTATGTAACTCTGCGGAATTCCACAGAGTAAAACTCCACAAGTTCCACCCACCTCTATCCAAAAGCTATTTTTCACTGTGGCAGGTTGATTCGTCCCTTGTACACAATCAGAGTATAGATTAAAATCCTGGCACTAGCTAGAAAAATAATTAAACAACTATTTTTAACAGTTAATAAAAATCCAATGTAATGGTGAAGTTGGCTTTTTATTAAATCTGAAGGGAAAATACCTTTTATCAAGTTACCTTTTCCCTGCTTGAACTTTGTGGAGGCTAATTCGCATTTTCTGTCAAACGTCTCCCAGCTGGGGGTTAGCATTTGAATGTGTATGAAAATGGTGTGAAATGCTGCCCATGAGCAAACTAAAGGCTGACCTGAATGGCGTAGAGACGACTCCTCTGAACCTCACTTGTTCTCCAGGGTGGGAGCTGTGAGCATTCTTTTTGACATTACAGTGTCAAATCCTGCTTAAGTGTCAAATTCTGTTTGACAAGTCTGCTAATTTTACATATAACACTTTGAGGTGCACTTGAAAGGCAGAGAACAGAATGGCAGGACAAATCCTTTGTATCCACTGTCTGGTTGCTGATGAACACTTCTTTCTCTTACCAGACATCTGTCTCTAAGTATTACATATAAAACTGGGGGTGAACTTGAATGGAAGGGAAACAGGATGCCTAAACAATTCTTGTGTATCCACTGTCTGCTTGCTGGAAAATCCTACTTTTTTTCTAGCAGACATCTGATTCTGGATTTATAGTGGGTACAGTGGCTGCATCAAACTGAATTTTAGTGTTAGATGTGGGAGTGCACTAGGATTGCCATAGTACACCCTCAACACACACACCCAGCCCTCAGAGCTCAAGTGTAATGTGGTCAAAGAATTTTTCCATCTTAAAAATGCTCGAAGTGGGTAGAGTTTGCCACTGAAACCTTTACCCCATTGGTTAGGGTATGCCCAGGAGTCACTGTCACCTACTAGCTTCTACCAGGCATAAATGTGTTATGTCCAGGCACCTATTTCAGAACAATTTGTGGACCTGAAAAGACCAAAAGAGGGCTGGGCATGCTGTCTGTGACCTGAGAGAAACTGTGAAGGACTGGAACTGATCTTTCTTGTACCCAGGACAAAGAAGTGGGCTCCAAGGGCCAGGTGGCTCCTGTGTGGTTACAGGGAGGAAACACTCTACAAGAGGCCAAATCTGCAACTGCTCAGCTTACTAGTGGCAACTGGACCAGGACTGGACCCTGTTGCTGGTCTCAGTCGGACACCCTGTGAGCCTCCCTTGAATTCTTATGACCTTTAGAACTATACTCTTGTGGTGGATTGGGACTTAAATGACTAACTCAGAAGATAAAATCTTTGATCAGGATAAACCTGGTTGATGTACCCAACACACGCTCAATCGTGGTCAGCTTCAAATTGCATCTAGGTCCCGGTCTACCGCAAAAACATAAAAAATTATTTTAAAAACTTTGGGACTTTTTTTTGCTTTGCATTTCAACTTTAATACTGTTTTAGTACTGCACAAATACTTTACACATTGCCCTAATTTATGCCTCTCTGCTCTGTGCCATAGCCACTAAGGGTTTGGGCTCAGGTTAATTTAGTGACTTTAAGGGATCACCCAGAAAAGGTTTGTGGTTATTCCTTGAGGTGGGTAGTCACTCACCCCAATTAATAATCCAGTTTTTAACAATGGCCTTCAGTGGTGTAGTGTGAGACTTGGCCAAAGTGCCTGGCCTTTGGCCAAGTCCTGTACCCAGCTGACTACTGGTTGCCAACTGTCGATGCGTACAGCCTTTGGGCGTGTGTGGTGGGGTTGTCCATAGGGCCAGGAGTGCAGTGAAATCCTGCACGCTACTCACCACTTGCAGTCAACTCCTGATGTGTTTGGCTTTACGCCATGTGCAGCGGGAATTGGCCGTATGGCCTCGCATGCAGCAAGGGCCTGAGTACAAACACACACGGGCTTCCAACCACTAGATTGAAAGGCCTGCCCGGTGGCTTAAAATACAGCCAACCCACTACAGATGGGGTGTATCCATAGGGCTTTGCCTTTGGGTGGGCTTTCATTTGTTTTTTATTTTTTATGTATTTCCTCTTTTTGGATTCACAGATCTTAATTTGAAAGTATCAATACAGATCGATCATCATGCCTGGGTACTGCAAACTCAGGGCAAACTTTTCTGACCCACGAGTCCTTGGGAAAGTTTGCAGTTCCGGAACTCGAGCTGTGGATCCATGATAATTAAATAGGATGGGGGAGCTTATCCTGTGTTTGTTGTACCCTGGCATAAAGCCTTGCATTGATTTGCTGTACCTTTCTGGAATTCACTGATCCATCAACACCTAAAATGGCAGACTGGGTCTGTAGTACATGTCTCAGGGCCCTGAACCCTATCTCCTGCCTACTAAGCAAAGCCAGACACTCGTTTTAGAGTTTGGCTTTGCTTGTTCTTTTTACATCTCATGAAACTTGCTAGTCAGTTCCAACGCAAGAGTCAGGGATAAAATAGTGGTCAAATCCTACACTTAATGTGGCCACTGCACTTAAAGCCGGCTCCAACTCACAAGTCGCCTGCCTAAAGCACCACTTGCCATGACAAATTTAACGCCTTCATTAGTTAACCTTTAACATGTATACATTTTAAAATGGTGTATTATGTTTCCCTGATCTTTATTCACAGTATTTAGTCAAAGAATATTGTTGGGTCCCATCTCGTTCCATGATGAAATGAGGGTTACCGGGGCAACGGAATGGGAGTCAGTTGGAAGTGGTTGTTCTCTGAGTCGGAGGTCCGGCTCGTCCTGTCATTCCTGATATTAAATAAAGGACTTTATCTCAACGGAACTGCGTCCTTTTAGTGGCGACGAGCTACCGGGACAGGACGAGTCCCCCACGTTGTGATCTGCCTCCTCATCTGGTTCCCGGCTGCCTGTTTCACGTTCGCTGCAGATCGTTTCCAGTTACTGGTTGGATTTCTTTTAGAGATGCCAACTTCATCGGACTTGCTCGGGTTGTATTGCCTGCATCTGCAGCTGTAAGTACATTTTTAATAAATAGCGCTTCTGAACTCGAGCTTTGTCTCCCTCGCTCGAGCTTCGGCGCGTGTCCTCCGACTCTGCCTACGCCATCCACTCCACGCTGCGTATCTTAGCAACGTGCTTCCTTCTCTGCGCTGACAGCTTTCGTCTCACACCGCGTCAGTCGTCTCTGTCTGACTGGAGTTTCGGTATCCTAGCAACCGAAGTTTACCTTCAGCTGTTTCCTTGGATCACTGTGTGCCGCATTTTCTACTGTCATCTGTAATTCAAACGGCATGATGCGTATCACCGTACACTGATACGCACAGTTTCAGCGCTGTCCCATCTATGCATATTGTATTTTCATCGCTATACGAACTACCCTGAATTCAGTATTCTGTCAATGCAGCCTCATTGCTACAGGAATCTTCAAGCATTTTAAAGTTTTGGTCGGCACATCTTCGCTGATACGCACAGCATCATCACTTCATTCATTGCAACCAGTGTGTATACTGTTATACACTATTTTATATGTGAACCTTTATGTTATTTCATTCTGATATTTGCAGTTTTTGATTCCATTGTATTCTGTTTTTATTGTATTCATTTTCAAAATGCAAAATTCACTTGTACCTCCGCCTGCCTTTTCTCCAAATCCTACTACTCCCGAATCTGACTGGAAACAGTGGAAAGAAGCTTTTGAGGCATATTTAGATGCTTTAGATGGTGATACTTTCACACCTAAAAAGAAATTTGCCGTTCTTCGTCATTGTTTGGGAAATGAAGGTCGCAAAATTCTTAAACATATTCCTTCTGATCCTGTTTTGGTTTGTCAAGGTGAAGGAGAAGGAGATTTTGTAGTGGATGAATATGCCTCAGCATTAAAAGCATTAGATTTAAGATTCAAGGCAAGGAAAAAACGTCATCATGGAAAGGCACAAATTTTACAGAAGGGTACAACTTTCTGGTGAGTCTGCCGCCAGTTATGTTGGTGCATTAAGAATTCTAGCAGTTTCTTGTGAATACAAAGACGTTGAAGACGAAATGATTCGTGATCAATTAGTAGAAAAAACCAACAACAAGAAGGTCCAAGAAGCTTTATTATCTAACTTAACATTAGAGAAAGCTGTAGAAATTGCCTAGAATTGAAAGCACCACGTCATTTTTGAATGAACTATCTATTTCTGATAACAAAACCTCGGAAGTTTTGGCTGTTAAATCAAAATATTCCAAGTTTAAAAAAAATGATGCTTCTGGAAGTACTTCTGGATTGACTAAATCTTCGGATAACATTCTTAAAAAAAATACCTTCAGACAATTAGAATGTTACCGTTGTGGTAGTCCATCCCATTTAGGAAATGCTGATTTTTGTCCTGCTAGGGACCGAACTTGTGCCAAATGTATGTGGAAAGGACATTTCTCAAAAGTTTGTAGAGCTCCAAATAGAGTTCAATATAGGAGAAAAGTATTAGAAATAAATCCAAAAAACGTTGTTGAGGAAGATCAAGGTTCAGGCGACAGTGACAAGATACTCTTGATCAAAGACAGTGTTGCAGATGATTCAATTTGCCATGTTTCTTTAAATAATTTTACTAGACCATATTGTATGATCAGTATCAATGGTGTTGATGTAAAAGTCATGGCAGATTCAGGGTCACCTTACACATTATTGAGTGAAAAAGTTTGGCACGATCACTTCAGTGATACTCAATTATCCAATTCTATGTTACGTTGGCTACGGTGAAAAAACTATAGATGTAATTGGTGAATTTTCTGCCATTCTCAGGTTTCAATTCAATTCTTCCAATGGAGTAGTTTATATAGCAAAAGATGACTCATGTTTATTGGGTTGGTATGATCAGAAGAATTTGGGTATTTTACTTGACCCCAACAATCCTGATCAAGTTGTGTTGAGAGACAGTTATTTACCAATTTTGCCTGTCTCTAAACTCAACTTATGAGAGTCACAGATTTCCTGAGGTTTTCCGCAGTGGGTTAGGTACCTTGAAGGGTTATACCCATATGATCAAACTTATTGAAGAAGCATCTCCAGTTGCTCACAAGGTAAGAAGGGTTCCTTTAGCCTTGCGTTCTGAGTTGAAGAATGAGTTACAGAAACTTTGTGATCTAGAAGTCATTGAACCTGTTGAAAGTTCTAATTGTGTTGCCCCCATAGTTCTAGCACGCAAACCCAATGGTTCTGTCCGCATGTGTGTGGATTTGCGTGATCTTAACAAACAAATCTGGATTGATCGCCACCCCTTGCCCAATATTACTGAAATGCTTTCCATATTGCAAGGTGGTAAAATTTTCAGTTTACTTGATATGACCTCAGCGTACCATCAAATCAATCTTCATCCTGATTGCAGACACCTGACAATCTTTATTACCCCGGAAGGCTTGTTTCAATTTAAGCACATGCCTTTTGGCCTAGCTTCAGCCTCCGCAGTTTTTCAACGGGTTGTGGAAGGCATGTTTAAAGGTGTCGAAGGTGTTCTTGCTTTTCAGGATGATGTATTAGTATTTGGCTGTGATCAAATGCAACATGACAACAAGATGCACCATGTGTTGTCCATATTAAAAAGCAAAGGTGTGACTCTCAGTACTGAGAAGTGTAAATTTGGAGTTACTGAAATTGAATATTTAGGGTACAAACTTTCTGAGAAGGGCATTGAACCTAAACTCAGTTTAGTTAAGGCTATTAACGATTTTGATATCCCAAAAAACAAGGATCAACTGAGATCCTTTCTGGGTCTAGTTGAATTTTATTCAAGGTTCATTCCGAAATGTTCGGAGAAATCCTTTCACATGAGGAACCTCCTTAAGAAAAATGTTTCTTTTGACTGGTCTAAGCTATGTAATCAAGAATTTTTGCTTATCAAGAAGGAACTTGTTCATGCCATTCCCCTCAAGTCCTTCAACACCTCCGATGAAACCATCATCATGACTGATGCCAGCCAGTTGGGATTAGGTGCTGTTCTCATGCAACGTAGGGATGGCAAGGACGAAGTTGTAGCCTTCGCTTCAAGGAGTTTAAAGGGTGCTGATGCATCCTATTCAGTAATTGAACGTGAAGCGTTGGCGTGCTGGTGGGGCATTGTTCATTTTAAAACATATTTGTGGGGCTCTCACTTTACTGTCCTTGTTGATCACAAACCTTTGGTACAGTTGTTTACCACCAAAGGCATGGAACGTGCCACGCCCAGAATTGCAAAATGGCAGTATAGACTTCATGAATATGATTACACTGTGGAGTACATTCCTGGAGCTAAGAATATTTTTGCAGATTGTATGTCTCGTTTGCCTAATTGCAATGAAGTAGATGAAGTTGATTCGTCTGATAGTTTTGATTCTATTTTGGTATGTGCTGTGGAATCCTGTTGTAATGGTGCTATCCGGGAGGTCGAATGGCGTGCAGCTTGTGAGACTGATATCCAGATGACAGAAGTGAAAAATGGCATTATGCAGGGTTGGTCAGAGTGGAAATCTGATGGTATAAAGGAAGATGTTTACAAGCATGTTTTTGAAGAACTTTCAATCATCAATGGTTTACTTTACTGCTCTAGTCTTCTTGTTGTCCCAGAATCCATGAGGACGAGAGTGCTCATACTAGCCCATGAGGGGCACATCGGTATGCGTGCCACTAAGAGGAGAATCAGGGAACATTTTTGGTGGCCTGGGCTTGATAAGAGTGTTGAACGTTTTGTCAGAGATTGCATTTTTTGTGCTGGAAGTGACAAGACTCAAATAACCGTTCCTAGTCCTATTGAGGCTATTGAAGTTCCCAAGAAACCTTGGGGAAAGATTGCCATTGATATCATTGGTCCCATGACAGTCTCTGAAGGATTACAGGAGTATGGTATTGTTGTTGTTGATTTTTACAGTCGATGGCCAGAGATCAAGTTTGTTAGGTCTCCCAACACCTTAAGTGTCATTGAATTTTTGGAGTCTATTTTCCTGAGGGAAGGGATTCCAGATGAGATATTATCTGATAATGGTCGTCAGTTTACGTCATCTCAATTTTTTGATTTTGTTACCTTTTTAGGTATTAAGCACACCAGAACTTCCCTATATCATCCTAGGAGTAATGGTCTAGTGGAACGATTTAACAGAGTCATTAAAGATAATGTCCAGCTTGCCAAGGCCAGTGGTTTGAAGTGTAAGGAGGAGTTGCGAAAATTGTTGTGGGCTGTGCGTACTACTCCTAATGCTGACACTGATATTTCTCCCTTTTCTCTTTTACGTGGAAGATTACCTGCATCTAGATTAATTAGAGATTGGATGGGGTGTTCTTCTCCTTCCTCACAGAAGGTAGAGAATGTGATCAAGAAGAGAATTGTTGCTCAGAATAGGTATGTGACTGCACGGGGTAGAGAATTAAAAGTTGCTGTTGGTGATTTTGTCAGAATCAAGGTACCTAGAATCATTGCCATGAAAGATACCAAATGTTCTGCTCCTCAAAGAGTTGTGGTCGTTAAAAAAAATGTTGTTAAATTACAAAATGGTAAATGGTGGAATAAAGATAAAATTTCTATCGCTCACGATTCTCACACTGATAATCTTGCAGCTAGTGGTAGTGAAGGTCCTAGTGAGGGTTCTGTCTCCACTCGCCTCAGCAGTCCATCTGCCAAGCTTAATCAGTGTGAGAGACGTGTTTCCACCAGAACTAGATTTCCTTCTTCAAGACTTCGTGATTTTATATCTTAATTGTTACTGTATATTTTATTGCTTGTTTTGTTGTTGTCATAGAAGAAGGATGTGTTATGTTATCAACATCACACTATGTTTTTCATTATTATTGTTGATCTTTATTTCTTGTTATTTTATGATTTTACAGTTGCATTCTGTTCACTATGTAAGGGGGAAGATGTGTTGGGTCCCATCTCGTTCCATGATGGAATGAGGGTTACCGGGGCAACGGAATGGGAGTCAGTTGGAAGTGGTTGTTCTCCGAGTCGGAGGTCCGGCTCGTCCTGTCATTCCTGATATTAAATAAAGGACTTTATCTCAACGGAACTGCATCCTTTTAAATATCTAAATCCCTTGGCTGACCTCCTCCTGTTTATACTGCATTTTTACTTTTCTGGCCTACTCTCCCCTTGGTCTGAGATATGCCAGAAATCACGGACAAGCTCACACGCAGGATTCAAAATTGAAGGGAATCTTGCTCCATCAAACCCAGTGACTGTGCTTATAGTAATTTAAACGCGAAAGAAAGTGTGCCTATTCAAAAACGCATTTTGCAGCAAGAAAAAGCATACTCTAGTAATGCTCTTTTACGTACTCTTAAGTGCCTCTTTGATTTATAGATCTGGGTGACATTCGCAAAACTTCCTTTATGGAAATTACATGTAATGCCTAAAAAATTACAAGAAATTACAAGTTATGTAAAATGCTTAAGACTCCAGATCCTGAATTTTGTGCTAATTTTTAATTCGAAATGAGTCTGTGCGTCTACTTTGGATGTTAGGATATATTTTGGGCTAAAATAATAGCACAAAATTGTTCATGACTGTGAGAAGTTGGCCTGGTATATGCTGTTCACTAATTAAAGTGGACACCTTGCACCAGGGCAAATCGACTCTTATGGTAGATAGGTTTAAGACAACCTTTTAAAGAAAGCTATCCTAGTGGTAGCTGTGGAGAGCAGCCTTCAGGCTAAGTCTCGGAGGAATGTAAAGCAGCTTGTTTTACCATATAATCTCTTGAATCACCAAATGAAAAGACACCACACAGGTATATATATCAAATATATATGTATTTATTTCTAAATAACTCTCTACTAATCTCTTTATGAGATTAGAAGACAAACATATGCACAAATCAACGTTTCACAATAAGTTAAGCACAAAATATGGCTGGGGCCCTAGGGGCGTACCAGACCATATACTAAGTAAGAGACTTAGAAACAACGACTTGCAAGGAGACAAGGCCTAGGGCCTTCAGAAGTGCTGGGGCCTCACGAAACCACCCAAGGCAGGTAAGTAAAGGACCCACGGGGGACGCGTGCAGTGTGGATACACAGGCGCGAATCGCCGTTAACTTCAATGGGGCAAGTCGCGGTTGGAAATAAAGAGTTTTAGGATACTTCGGGAGAACCTACAAGCAAGTCACTTACAGGGTAAGTAGTTCTAGGGCCCACACCCACAGGAGCACCGTAGTGCTGGAGTTACCTCACCCAGGGAAGCCGGGTGCACAGGTGTCCTTTGGTGTCGGGTCGCGGCGTCGTTTTCAATGGCGAACAAAGAAGACTTGCTGCTTGCGGGAGCTGAAGAAGTGTCCGGTGGAATCCAAGCCTGGATTCTGAAGAAGGATGACCTGAAAGCAGAGGGGACAGTGTTCAAAGTCACTTGGCAGTGACCCGGGGCAAGGAAGATGGATGCCCACCGTCGTCGGTCGCTTCAGGTCGGTTGCGGGTGCCTTGACTCTTCAGCCACGTGGTCCAGGAGGCGTCGACGACGACCAGGAGCTGGATTCGGTGTGTCCCTCGGCGTCTGCAGCTGACTGCGGTGTCGGCAACTCGATCGGAGCCAACAAGCCTTGGCAGCCGCAAGTCTCGGGGAGATGGAGAAAAGTCGATGGCGCAGACCAGCAAGGTCTGTGGAACTCACCCAGCGAGGGTAAGTCAGGGCAGGCCTGGAGCAACCAGGGGAGCCCTTTGGTTTCTTTAAGAAGTCTTCTGGGGACCCACAAGCCAGCGGGCAAGGGATCGCGAAGACACCTCGGGCGGAATCACTCAACAGGGGCCCACGGTCACTCGGGACGGTGTAGGCCTCTGATCTTCGGAGGGATTCCTGCTGGAGGTCGGGACCACACGTGGTCCAAAGCACAAGTTCGTAGAACGTTGTGAAGGGGTTGCACTCGACAATAGTGCACGGTACCCAGGGGTCGCGGTTCCTCGTTACTCGTGGGGTCCACTTGCCTCAGCTTCGCTGGGGACTCACGATGGCCTGGGAGAGGTCAGGAAATCCACTTCTTGGGCTGCAGGGACTTCGGACTCCGGCGGGAGCGGCGTAGTTTGCGACCGTCGTTGTCGTTTTGGTGCCTGCCAAGCAGGGAGTCACTCCTTGACTCCAAGGGAGATTCTTCTGTCTTCCAAAGGTAGTGGAACGTCGAAGGGCCAGGATTCTTCTGTAGAGCGTCGTCCAGGGGTTATCTGCTTTGCAATGGCAAGGTTCCCCCTCTTATACTAAAAGAGGGGATGGACTAGCTCTATGACCCCACCTATGGGAGGGTCAAGGGAGGGGGTGGCTACACCCACTTCCCTTTGTCCAGTTTCGCGCCAGAGCAGGGGCAGGTAGCCCCTGAGCTGGTTTGAACTGGCATATGCACAGAGGAGCCTTCTGCTCCCCAGTGCAGGACTTCAAAGCACTCTAAGAGTGCACCCACCCAGCCCCAATACACTAAACCCTGTCTGGGAGGTGGTTACACCTCCCTGTGACAGGATGCCTATTGTTGGGCTTCCTCCACTGTGAGTTTCGGTCATCAGCAGGAGGGCAGCCCAGTGTCTGTGACTGGTGGCATCCATTTTGTGATGCCAGGGCTCTTTAGGATTCTACCGCGTTTCCACAGCAGGTACATGTCTTATCCCTCTAGAAGGGTGGAATGCTACCCCCGCCGCCAAGATTGGCGGGGGTAGTATTCCAAGATGTTTGACACCAAACACGACATGTTTTGATGCAGCCATTCCAAAGTTAGCATTTACCGCGAGGATATAATGCACTTAAGAGTATATGGTTTAACCGCATCCACAAACAGCACCAGAGAATGGACTCTGAGAACTGCAGAGGGGCCCTGCTCATGCAGAGGCACCCCCTCACATAGAAGCCAAGCACCCTGCCCTCAGGATTGATAGGGCCTGCCTTAGGGGTGACTGATAGGTTTATATGTGTGTGCAGGAGAGATATAGGAAACCTATATCTCAGTGAGGAGTGCTAGCACCACCTCACCCAGGCTGCAGTAGCAGGCCTGTGGTGTCAGATTTAGACTGCTTCCCAGGGGTGGCATAACACATGCTGCAGCCCCTGGTAGGCCTGTGAAGTACCTATGCCCTTGGCACCTAAGGTACCATATACTAGGGACTCATAAGGCACCACAGTATCCAATCACTAGTGCACCTAGAGTGCACTCCATGTCGTTAGAGAGAGCAGATAGACTGGGGCCCTGAATAGCAGGGTCCCAGTCCAACTAAGTCATAAACCAGCAAAACACCATAAAAAAAGTGGGGGCAACCATATAGTCAGATTCCACCTTCCTACATAACCCCCCAAACGAAAGGAGATAAGGCTAACCTTGGCCAGTTGAGCCTTTATTGACTAAGTGGCCATATAAGGAAGCACCTGCACTAGCATGGTTGCCCCCTGTCTTATGGTCCACTAAGCAATCCCTCACCCTAAGGGTATGAGAGGGTCTCCACCATGGGGAATCACTACCTGTGGTGTGCTTTGGTAAAGTACCAGGCTGGTGAGGTGTCTGAGTAGGGAAGTGTGGCCCTAGGAATGTTGGCCTCAGCTTTCTCAGCTCACTGGTCACCATGTATGCCTGTCTTTCCATGACTGAGTGGTACTCTGCTCTAAGGGTCAACCTTTGACTGCCTACAGCCGGGGGTTGGGTCCCTTTGGGTGGAACACTGGAGGGACATGGCATGTTTGGAACCTTTTGGTCCCAGGTTTGCCCTTGCCTAACAGAGTCCTTCTGGGGAGGTCCCTACATAAAGGTATGGGGGATCCCTCAGTGGGTTGAGGAATTTCTACCTGGCTAGGGCTACTAGCCTGGGTGCCCCTAATCTGCTGATGGGGGGTTCCTCTGGACAGGGGGCCCTGGGGGTCCACTGACCTCCCTGACCTCTGCAGCCCTGGGCTGACTGAGGCAGGGTAGAGAGGGGCAGGTTACCTGCTCCAGACTGGGTACCACCTTGTAAGGGTCCTCTGCCATCAGGGGGTGGCCAGGCCAGGCCTGACTACCTCTGTGGCAGTTCCTTCACTAGGGGTAGGGTCAGTTCCCTGAGGAGGCTGACCCTTACCTACTGTCTGGAGGGAAGAAGACTTTTCTTCAACCCTTGTGCTCTCTTCTGGGGAGAGTGGGCCATTCTTCCAGGCTCCATCTCTCCAAAATCTTGGGCTGGGGCTGTGGCCATCACAGCCCCACTAACCTTTACAGGGACACCCAACATCTTCAGATGGGTTTGGTGTTCAATTTCAGCCCAGGCTGAAATTTCCAGATCATTGCCCATCAGGCAATCTACAGGTAAGGTTGGGGACACTGCCACTCTTTTTGGGCCTGTGACCCCCTCCCAGCTGAGATTGACTATGGCCATGGGGTGATCTGTTCTGACACCATCAATGTTGGTCACCTGGTATTTAAACTCAGGTAAAAGCTGGTGAGGGGGACTAGTTTCCCTGCCACCATGGTGACACTAGCCCCTGTGTCCCTAAATGCCACAGCTTTCTGACCATTAATTATTGGCTCCAGTCTGTACCTGCCCAATGCTGTGGGACCCACGGTAAAGGTGGCATATCCTACACCACCATCAGAATCTGAGGAGTCTGTTGAGGGGGTCCTGTCTAAACTAGGGCCCACCTCTGTTCCTCTTGCAAAAGCACCTAACTTTTTGGGTGCACTACTCCCAACTGGAGGATTACTACTGGTAGTACCAGGAGGGGTGGTAGTAGTTGTTGGAGGAACATTTTCTTTATTGCCATTCCTGGGACAACTGGGATCAGATTTCCAGTGCCCAGGCTTTTACAGACATGGCAATAGGGTTTCTTTTCAGGAGAGGAAGGAGTTTGGGACCCACCCCCAGAAGAGGAATTTTGGGGCCCTGTAGTGGACTTATCCTTGGATTTATCCCCACCTTTCTCTTGGGACTTGGTAGAATCTTTCTTGTGGTCACCACCCTGATTCTTAGGCCTTACCCTGGTTCTGACCCATTTGTCTGCCTTCTTTCCCAATTCTTGGGGAGAGGTCAGATCAGAGTCCACCAGGTACTGGTGTAAAAGCTGGTTTTGACAATTATTAAGGATCTGTTCTCTCATCATTAGATTATAAAATCCTTTGAAATCAGTAACCCTACTGCCAACCAGCCAACCCTCCAGAGCCTTGGATGCACAATCTACAAAGTCTGTCCAGTCCTGAGTCTGTGCCTTCTGGGTATCTCTGAACTTCAACCTGTACTGCTTCAGTGGTTAAGCCAAACCCATCTATCAGTGCACTCTTCAGGACCTCATAATCATCAGCATCCTCCTCTCTAACAGTGAGGAGCTTGTCTCTTCCTTTATCTGAAAAGGAGAGCCACAAGATTGCTGCCCACTGCTTTTGGGGGACCTGCTGTACTCTACAGGCCCTCTCCATAGCAGTTATCCACTTGTGGATATCATCCCCACTCTGGTAGGGAGGAACAACCTTGCTCAGGTTCCTATGGTCAGGAATATATTCTCTGCCTCTAGGGACACTGTTGCTGCCACCAGGGGGTTCTAACCCCTCTTTTCTAGAAGCTCTCTGGATCTCCAGGGCTTCCCTATCCAGTGCCAACTGCTTGGTTCTGAGGGCCACTCTGGCTTCCTCATACTGGAGCAGTTTGCACCTTCTCTCAGAGGAGGTCTCTCTTAAGGGAAAGTATGAGTTCCTCTGCTGGACAAATTCTCTGCCAGAGTGATAAGAGTGGTCAGATTCCCTGGAAGGGGATCTGTGCCTCTCCTCCTCTCTGTCAGTTCTCTTATGGAGAATTCCTCTGTCCTTTTCAGGCCCCTTGGAGCCTGGCCCTTCAATCACAGAGTCTTGGTCATTCTGATTTTCATCATCTGACCCAGATACTATGACTGACCCACCCACTGATTCAAACCCTTTAGCTCCTAGAGCCAATCTAAGGTCATCTGCTGTCAGCAGATCTATCAGGTGGAGTGTTGAGGGACTCTGTCCTATCCTCAGGTGTCTGTCAACACACATGGCTCTCAAGTCAGAGAAAGCCATGTCCTTATACTGAGGCTGAGTGGATCCACTGGGTCCACCCTTTAAGGACATTCTAGTGTTGTGCAGTGTTGTACTACCTACACTAGTTTGTGGCCTACTGATCCTAGCTTGAGCTGTGGAAAGGGTGTGCTATCCCTTGGCACACAGCTCTAAGTTCAGTAGAACTTATTGATACTAAGCTTGACTTTATATGTACCTTGAGTACCTATAATGGTTTTCAGTTAGTAATTCAAATAGAGATTTTCTGGTAAAACAATGGCAAGCTGGAATCCCACACGCTGCCCACCAATGTGAGAAGTTGGCCTGGTATATGCTGTTCACTAATTAAAGTGGACACCTTGCACCAGGGCAAATCGACTCTTATGGTAGATAGGTTTAAGACAACCTTTTAAAGAAAGCTATCCTAGTGGTAGCTGTGGAGAGCAGCCTTCAGGCTAAGTCTCGGAGGAATGTAAAGCAGCTTGTTTTACCATATAATCTCTTGAATCACCAAATGAAAAGACACCACACAGGTATATATATCAAATATATATGTATTTATTTCTAAATAACTCTCTACTAATCTCTTTATGAGATTAGAAGACAAACATATGCACAAATCAACGTTTCACAATAAGTTAAGCACAAAATATGGCTGGGGCCCTAGGGGCGTACCAGACCATATACTAAGTAAGAGACTTAGAAACAACGACTTGCAAGGAGACAAGGCCTAGGGCCTTCAGAAGTGCTGGGGCCTCACGAAACCACCCAAGGCAGGTAAGTAAAGGACCCACGGGGGACGCGTGCAGTGTGGATACACAGGCGCGAATCGCCGTTAACTTCAATGGGGCAAGTCGCGGTTGGAAATAAAGAGTTTTAGGATACTTCGGGAGAACCTACAAGCAAGTCACTTACAGGGTAAGTAGTTCTAGGGCCCACACCCACAGGAGCACCGTAGTGCTGGAGTTACCTCACCCAGGGAAGCCGGGTGCACAGGTGTCCTTTGGTGTCGGGTCGCGGCGTCGTTTTCAATGGCGAACAAAGAAGACTTGCTGCTTGCGGGAGCTGAAGAAGTGTCCGGTGGAATCCAAGCCTGGATTCTGAAGAAGGATGACCTGAAAGCAGAGGGGACAGTGTTCAAAGTCACTTGGCAGTGACCCGGGGCAAGGAAGATGGATGCCCACCGTCGTCGGTCGCTTCAGGTCGGTTGCGGGTGCCTTGACTCTTCAGCCACGTGGTCCAGGAGGCGTCGACGACGACCAGGAGCTGGATTCGGTGTGTCCCTCGGCGTCTGCAGCTGACTGCGGTGTCGGCAACTCGATCGGAGCCAACAAGCCTTGGCAGCTGCAAGTCTCGGGGAGATGGAGAAAAGTCGATGGCGCAGACCAGCAAGGTCTGTGGAACTCACCCAGCGAGGGTAAGTCAGGGCAGGCCTGGAGCAACCAGGGGAGCCCTTTGGTTTCTTTAAGAAGTCTTCTGGGGACCCACAAGCCAGCGGGCAAGGGATCGCGAAGACACCTCGGGCGGAATCACTCAACAGGGGCCCACGGTCACTCGGGACGGTGTAGGCCTCTGATCTTCGGAGGATTCCTGCTGGAGGTCGGGACCACACGTGGTCCAAAGCACAAGTTCGTAGAACGTTGTGAAGGGGTTGCACTCGACAATAGTGCACGGTACCCAGGGGTCGCGGTTCCTCGTTACTCGTGGGGTCCACTTGCCTCAGCTTCGCTGGGGACTCACGATGGCCTGGGAGAGGTCAGGAAATCCACTTCCTGGGCTGCAGGGACTTCGGACTCCGGCGGGAGCGGCGTAGTTTGCGACCGTCGTTGTCGTTTTGGTGCCTGCCAAGCAGGGAGTCACTCCTTGACTCCAAGGGAGATTCTTCTGTCTTCCAAAGGTAGTGGAACGTCGAAGGGCCAGGATTCTTCTGTAGAGCGTCGTCCAGGGGTTATCTGCTTTGCAATGGCAAGGTTCCCCTCTTATACTAAAAAGAGGGGATGGACTAGCTCTATGACCCCACCTATGGGAGGGTCAAGGGAGGGGGTGGCTACACCCACTTCCCTTTGTCCAGTTTCGCGCCAGAGCAGGGGCAGGTAGCCCCTGAGCTGGTTTGAACTGGCATATGCACAGAGGAGCCTTCTGCTCCCCCAGTGCAGGACTTCAAAGCACTCTAAGAGTGCACCCACCCAGCCCCAATACACTAAACCCTGTCTGGGAGGTGGTTACACCTCCCTGTGACAGGATGCCTATTGTTGGGCTTCCTCCACTGTGAGTTTCGGTCATCAGCAGGAGGGCAGCCCAGTGTCTGTGACTGGTGGCATCCATTTTGTGATGCCAGGGCTCTTTAGGATTCTACCGCGTTTCCACAGCAGGTACATGTCTTATCCCTCTAGAAGGGTGGAATGCTACCCCCGCCGCCAAGATTGGCGGGGGGTAGTATTCCAAGATGTTTGACACCAAACACGACATGTTTTGATGCAGCCATTCCAAAGTTAGCATTTACCGCGAGGATATAATGCACTTAAGAGTATATGGTTTAACCGCATCCACAAACAGCACCAGAGAATGGACTCTGAGAACTGCAGAGGGGCCCTGCTCATGCAGAGGCACCCCCTCACATAGAAGCCAAGCACCCTGCCCTCAGGATTGATAGGGCCTGCCTTAGGGGTGACTGATAGGTTTATATGTGTGTGCAGGAGAGATATAGGAAACCTATATCTCAGTGAGGAGTGCTAGCACCACCTCACCCAGGCTGCAGTAGCAGGCCTGTGGTGTCAGATTTAGACTGCTTCCCAGGGGTGGCATAACACATGCTGCAGCCCCTGGTAGGCCTGTGAAGTACCTATGCCCTTGGCACCTAAGGTACCATATACTAGGGACTCATAAGGCACCACAGTATCCAATCACTAGTGCACCTAGAGTGCACTCCATGTCGTTTAGAGAGAGCAGATAGACTGGGGCCCTGAATAGCAGGGTCCCAGTCCAACTAAGTCATAAACCAGCAAAACACCATAAAAAAAGTGGGGGCAACCATATAGCCAGATTCCACCTTCCTACAATGACGTAACCAATAGTCACCCACATCGTGTTTGCTCATGTTGTTCCTATGCTGCCACAATAGGATTTTTTACCCTCACAAAATATGAATTGGCATATTGGCGTAAAATCAGACATTTCGGGTAACAATCGTAAAACGAAATACTGCAAATTATGCACGCTTACACCAGTGTAAATGAAATTTTGCCCAGGCTTATTTTTGAATTGCAAATACATCTAAAATGGGTATAAAATCCAAACATTAAGGGGATACTCATAAGCAATTAATTTAAATACAAAGGACCGTGCCCTCTCTGCATTTTAGTATTAGAAATTTGGATGTTTTATTGCCAATTCACAAACACAAAGGTGCAACTAAAAGAATATTACAGAAGAGCGTTTTTACCTACTTCAATAGGCCTTTGTGAATAGGCCCTTATGCTATTTCACAGTGTGAGACCATGCTCAGAATAGCAAAGCCATTCACATCACAGAAGGAAAAACACGAGGCCTAAGAGGTGTATGCTTTGTTAATACTTGGGTGGGAGTTGTGGGGCTTGTCTTTGTAGTGGTTTAGAGAGAAAAGGAGTGGCAGGTGAGCGAGGCTGCTGCTTTTCTGCATTAAAAATGACTCTGAGAGATCTTTTGCCAGAAATCAAATCCCCGAAGTAGAAACAAGGTATTATTAGGAAAATGATGTTTGAGGAAATGACCTGGATATCTGTGGTATTCACTTATGGGTCTCCACCAACCACTGGTTTCATCTTTGAAATGGAAGTGGTTGACACACTCTCAGCACAAAGATAAAGTTAGGCTGAAATTTGGCCCATCTGCCTGGTAGAGGCCTGTGGGAAGATTGTGTTTCCAGGTTTGTCTGGGATCTAAGGGACCAATGGTCCTCTACATTTTGACCTGGTTTGCGCTATGCAAATACCACATATATCGATATTGTAACGGGCTAGTTGGCCAATGGGTGAGGCCTAGGCCTTCGCAGCGCAGCACTGCATAGACCAACACACGCTACGTATCTTGTCGCCGAAGGCCCCAAGCGACCGTTCGCCCCTATATTTATCGCCTCGGGCCGCGCCTGGCCCAGGGAGTGATATGGTGGGCGTTACATGGGATAGAGGCCGGGTGGCTCTCTACAGATAAAAACATACATGGAAGTGAGAGTCAAACTCCACTTTCAATACCCAGATTCGCCTACAAACACTCGTGGGCCTTATTCAGAAAGGGCTTCCGCACTCGTGATGGAGGCCCACAGTCGTTGGAAAGTATACGCTCTTGGGACGGAATCTCCGCAAAGAAAATTCTCATTAGGGAGATTCTGCTCCCAGTGCGGCAGTTCCCCCACGAAAGCAGGGTGGAGGAGGCCCTTTGTGAATCAAGCCCATTGACTGTATATATGCCTTTGAATCTGTACAACATTCTGCAACCTTTGGCTTAGTTCACTCTCTGCAAATAACACTTACATTCACACATACCTACATACAAGGGACTGTAAGGTGTTCTGATAGTTAGTGCTGCTGGTTTCTTGTTGACACCACAGAACAGAGGATCCCAGGTCCTTCCAAAGGTGCCTGCTGCCCTATGGAATTTCTCTCCTAAAGCTGGAGACACGAGGTCTTGGAGAAAGAAAATGCACTCACTGCCTGCAAGAACAAGCATTTGCAATGCAATTGGTCTCACATTTGCGAGAGTTTGCACTATTGACATTGTAAATGGCACTGCCTTTTATTTATGTGTTTTGAAAACCTGCAGGTGGTGTGTAAACACGCAGTTTGTACTTATAGTCCTTGCTTACGAGAAGCAAGTCTGGCAGTAACTGCACCTCTTTTACTGCCGGCCTTGCTACTCCTAAGCAAGGACTATAAGTAGAAAATGCTTGTTTATGCTTGTCATTTACAATGCAAATAACTCAAACTCTAGGAAATGTGAAACCTATTACATTGCAAATGCCTGTTTCTTTAACTATTAGCCATGCTGAATAGCAGCCATGCTGCTGTATAACATGGCTAAAGCACATTGACAAAGCCAATAGCTCTTGCGATGGTCAGACTTATCGCATTTGCCAATGCTTGTTGCTTTTGTTTCAGATTTAAACATGATTTACTGTCAAACTGGTGCATTTATTTGCTCACATAATCATAGATTACTTATCAATTTACGGTAAGCAACATTGTAAAAACAGATCAAATGGACCTCTCTGTTTTTCCTTCCACAATAGTAATTCCACCTAGTAATCTCTTTTTTTACAATACTAAAACCATCTGCCAACGAAAGATCAAAACATTACCCACAATTAATCCCACATACCACCAATATAAACTACCACATTCGAGCTTAGTGCCAATTACTGTATGTCAAAGGGGTCATCCAGAGCAATGACAGAAACAGCAATATACCAGATGAGCGGCACGCTATGCTAAACACAGATTTTTAGCTTATTTGTTTTAAGCCACGCCCTTAATGACATCGACCACGTCCCTTGGAGAGACCCTCCCAAGTTTTTTCATTCCGCTTAAGGCCCTGGTTAGAAGAATACTTGGGCCTGAAATCCACTTCCTGTGGTTGCAACAAATGAATAAAAAAGACAATGTTCCTCTATCCATACAAAATAAAAAGTTACTAAAAAACAATTGACTGAAACGTCTTGAAATTGTTTCAAATAACTTCTGACACTGCATAGAATAATAGAGCGATCCAGGCAAATCACACAAACTGTATACTTAGTTCAGTACAGAGGATTCAATACTTAAAGGCAACATTAGGCACAACTAAAAAGCTTCGCGGGACAGGCTGACAACTACACTTCAAAATGAGCAATTAAATGATTAACGAGCTGGCGACAGCCACAAATCATCTTTGATGATGAAACGATCGAGAGGCGTTCCTGTTGATGCAAATATTTATGCTGTCACGTTTATCACTCCGGGGGGAAATTCATAAATGAGCCATGAAAAACAAGCAAATCACCGGACGCTTGCCAACAGGAAGGTCGGGTGTAAACGTTGAACTTGGTAGGCAGTGGGGGCATACACCCAAGCAACAGGGAGGTGCACCGACGGCGTGTTAGACATGCAGCCTATCTTTGTTGTGTCACCAGAGGATGGGCTTAACAAGTACAATTAATTATGTGTGCAAGTGGTCAGCAATTGAAGTTCTACCTGCCAATTAATGCTATATGCATGATGTGTGTGCGGATAATGATTTAAAAGAGGTTTCCAAGCGGAAGAATGTTAGTTTAAAAGCTGCGGTATGAAGAGATCCATTTCCGTTGTGTGTAGAAGTGATACGTGGGCAAACAACTTTTGTTTACTTTTGTAGTAGTGGGGGCAAGCAGTTCGGCGTGCCGCCATTGTTACAAAAGTAAATAAATAGAAAAAAAAAGTTGCTTGTCCTCCGTATTACTTTTACACACAACGTGTGGTGTTCCTTGAGGCGAGTGCTCTTCCAGTAAGGCGCTCTATGGCTGACGCCTCTTTATCCACTGGACTAGAAGCACTGCAAATCCTAGAGTGACCCTCTATGCAACATATAGCGGGCACGTGCTCGCCCGGTGTGTGCTACTATTTCAACCTCTATGATGTCGGATTACCATTATCTCTAATAATATATTTCGCATTACCATTACGTTGTGCTTGTGAAGCAACTACATTTTGTGAGGCGATTCTAAGCACGTTCCTTCACATCCAGAGCAGGGCTTTAGAAAGCTAGTAGGTTTGCTCGACTTGTCATAGTTTGAAGTCAGTTACATGGGCTTTGTTGGGGGGAGGGTGGTGACTCATGAACATATATGTGTTTCTTTCACCTAGTGAGAGGCAGGCAGTGCTATAAACCACAACCCTCGTTTTCTGAATGTGACATTCAAAAGAGGAAGCCTTGCTCCTTTCAAGTTATTACCACTCACTGTCTACATTGGAGGCTTGACAAGTAATTTGTCTGCCACGATGCGTAAATAATTATTAAAAACACTAATAATTTAAAAGAGGTTTCCAAGTGGGAGAACGCAGGTTTAATAGCTGTGCTATGAAGCAATCCATTTCCAATGTGTGTAGAAATAATACGGCGGGCAAACAACTTTTGTTTACTTTTGTAGTAATGGGGGCACGCAGCCTGCCGCCATTGTTACAAAAGTGAATAAATGGAAAAAAAGTTGCTTGTCTGCTGTATTACCTTTGCACACAACAGAAATGGCACGCGCAGTTCACCCACCTCCTTCTCCTCATGGGCAGGACTCCAAGTAGTGTTGGCAACAGTAAGGCGGCCGTCTCACATTTCACAAAGTACACCAGATGGCGTTAGGCGACTTCCCGTGCCTGCTATCTACGGCGCACAATTAAAACAACCATTGGCAAAGCCAATAGGTCCCGCCTTTAGGCTTTGTCAATGATTTTTGCTGACTCTGTACAGCATTTTAACAAACAATGGTGTGCCGCGGGAGGGGGGCGGGGGGCACCTCACGGGCCACCGCAAGTGGTAGGGGGCAGGAACAAAGGGAATGCAGACAACGGGAGGGGGCGGGAGCAAAGGGTATGCGGACAACGGGAGGGGGGCGGGAGCCTGGTGAACATGGACAACGGGAGGGGGGTTACTCACGGGCCGCGGCAAGTGGAGAAGGGGGTGTGAGGAAAGGCAATGCAGACAACGGGAGGGGGCGGGAGCATGGTGAACACGAACAACGGGAGGGGGCGGGAGCAAAGCAACAGGAAATTAAACAAGCAGCCACCAAAGTAGGAGAAACTCAATGAAGAAAATAGTGCTTACAAGACTAAATAACAGGTACCGTGTAACAACCGAAGTAAAGGGGCCAGTCACCATGGGAGGTTACAAATGAAGAAATGAGTGGTTGAACAAGCACTACAGAGTAAACGGGTTGTTTAATTGTTGCGTGCCTCAGGAGTATCACTCTCTGCACAATGAGTGTGGCGAATTCATGAAAAAGTAGCATCTCCTGATTAGGAAACGTCCCCCTGAGCACTGCGTGGAACCCGCTTAGCGGGAATTGTAAAGTCTGTTAGCAATTTTTGCAAACAACTGTAAATTCAAACACTTGTGATAAGCTTGTGAAGATTTTATTCGTAGTTCGATATTAGTTATTCGTATCAAAACGTGATGATGTAAGCTTAGATGAAACTAGCAGAAATTTCAATCATCTTTCCCGATGCATTTCGGGCCATATCAGCCCTTCGTCAGGGGAAGATATCTACAAAGAAACGAGCAGTGATATTTTGAGGAAGCCAAACGATGGGAATCACATGCCTTCTCCTCCACCCAGGTGAGTATTATGGTATGGGAGACGCTGTAGAAAATAAAGCTCGAAAAAGAAGGTCAAACAGTGCTGTGTGTATAAATGTAAGATTCAATAAAGTGAGCAATAAAAAAATTGTGTGTTAGTAGTCATTCCATAGGTGTGCAAACATGCTGATTATGATCTCTATGCGGTCCGGGACGAATGTGTACGCATATGCAGAGTGGATTTTAAAGAAAACGTGATCAGGTAGGCTGGTATGTGTGTAACATTGGTCAGCATGGTGTAAAAGTGAATACGTCGATGGAGGCACCGTATCAAAGATCAACAGATAATTCAGTATATGTGCAACGTTCTCTGGCGTGAATGTAAAGAAGCTTAAAGTGACTGAATAAAGATTAGGAGACATTCAGTGCCAACAAAGTTGTAACGAAGTTTCACGGCATGCAAGCGATTTTACTTACGTAAACGATTGAGCGGTGACGCGCATCTGATGACGGCAATGCAGTGCCCGTGAAGGGAACTGGATGTTAGTGAAATAGAGTGTGAATAGTGAAGAGGGACTAGTTAATCGGAAGTGAGCTCGCGGATTCAAGTGCCATCTTAGAGCATGTCAACTGTAAAAAATTTTAATAAAAAGGGTGTAAAAAGTGAAAAGAGACTAGTAGATCGGAAGAGAAAGCTCACGAATTTGGGTACCATCTTTAAACATGTCAAATGTAAAGTTTATGAATACAAAAATGTGGTCTATGCATATGCGAAAAACAATAAACGAATAAAGAGAAAAGTGAAAACAGCAATCTGGCAACAAATAAATAAGGCAATGGTGTGGAAAGTAGTAAAAAAATAACAAGTGCAGCACTTGATCCAAAGTGTTAAAAAACGAGGACATGTTTATCGCCTGTGAATTATCACAGCTTTAAAAAGAGGTCAAAGGGTGCAATACAGCCAAAGGGTAGGAAAAAATGAAAGAGAAAAGAGGAAATGAGTGAAAAAGTAAAAACATTAAAAATGGGAACTTAGAGAATCCTCGAAAGGGTCAGAGCCCAAAGTGATGAGAGGGTGGGTGCCACAAGACAATCAGCATGAAACATGTTATATTACACATCGAACGTCAGGAGTCCAACATATGAGAGAAATCACAAGGTGTATTACAGATAGCACAAGAATTCCATTCTGTCGTTCAGACCATGAGGTTTTAAAGAGTCAAGAAATTTGATCCAATAATTTTCCCTTTGGAGGAGACGGTTGTTATTATCTCTACCTTCCTGTTTCTTCACAAGTTCTAGGATCAAAAACTTGATTTGACTGATGTTGTGGTGATTTTCAATGAAGTGGGCGGCAACCACTGATTTCATGTTTTTAGTACGAATGTTGCTCTTATGTTCATGTATTCTGGTCTTGATTTTTCTTTCAGTTTTGCTCACATATACTAGGCCGCATGGGCATTTCAGCAGATATATCACATTGGTGGTGTCGCAGTTTGCAGTCACTCTCAAGTGAATTCTTGTCCCTTTCATGGGATGGGTTATCATAGGACCTTTTATGATGTTGTCACAATTGCTGCAATTGTAACACAGTGATGATCCTTTATGAATGATTTGTTGAGTGTCTTTAGGTCGTTGTTTGATCAGTTCTTTAATATTTTTGCCTCTGTTGTATGCAAAAATCGGCGTCTCGGAAAAGATACCTTTGAAGTCTGGCTCTAAGGCCAGGATGGACCAATGGTTGTTAATTGATTTCTTAAATCGATGGCTCATGGTGGAGAATTTAGACACTACTACCATGCGTTTTTGATCTTTTTCTGAATTTTGGTCATTAGTTCTGTTCAGGATTTGGTCGTACTTTGTAATCTAGCTTACTCCAACACACTGCAAGGATAACTTTGTCGGCTAAACCTTTTTAACATAACATCAGTTTGTTCCTTCAAATTGATGGGGTTCGACACTATTCTTTTAACCCTTAGTAGTTGCGAGTATGGTAGATGGTTTTTAAGAGTTTACTGGTGAAAGCTGTTATATTGCAACATGTTATTTCTATCAGTTGCCTTTCTGAAGATGTTAGTCTCCAATTTTTTGCAAACTCTACTGATTTGTACATCAAGGAATGTTATAGAGTTTTCATGAACCTCTTAAGTAAATTGAATTCTGTCATTGATATCATTGAGTGAATTAAACGCTGTGATTAGACTGGCGTGTGATCCTTTCCATAAAATGAAGATGTCATCGATGTATCTAAGAAATACTGAAGCGTGTTCTTTCCAAATGTCCAGTCCCAGAATGTTGTTTTCTTCAAATTTGTTTATGAAAATATTAGCATAAGCTGGAGCTGCGCAATTGCCCATGGAAGTACCAGTGAGTTGCAAAAACCACTGGTCTTCCCATTTGAAGTAACTCTGATAGAGAGTGAAGTTTAGTAATTCCATGAGGAACAGTTGGAAGCTTTGGTCAAGGTTGGAATTCAGTAGGGTTTCTACAATGGCTTCAAGGCCTAGGTTATGCGGAATTTAGGTGTATAGGGATTTGACATCTACAGTACACAGCCACAATTCATCATCTGCCGTGAATGTAACTTGATTAATTTTGCTGAGAAATTCTGTAGTGTCCCTGATGTATGTACTCATTCTCATATCAAAAGGTTGTAAATGTTTGTCTAAGAATTTGCCCACAGGTTCATGTAGACTACCTCTTGTAGAGACAATGGGTCGAAATGGAGGGTGGTGTAGATCCTTGTGTACTTTCGGTAGCATGTACATTGTCGGAGTTTTCAGGTTGGTTTGCATGAGGTATCTACTTACTTTCTCATTGATTGTACCATCATCAACCGCTCTTTTCAATAAGCTTCTCAGTATATTGGACAATTGTTCAGTGGGATTGTGGTCCAATGCACAATATGTATCAGTGTCCATTACGTGATTCTGAACTTGTTCTCTGTAGAAACTCGTGTTCATGACTACCAATGCCCCTCCTTTATCAGCATTTTGGCACGTGATTGTAGGATTGCTGGCAAGACGTTTGAGCGCATCCAATTCCTTGATGGTTAAATTGCGATGTTTAGATTTCCTTTTAAAGTTTAGTTTTCGTATGTCATGTTTGACTAGATTCTCAAAAGTGTCAAGACTTTTGTGGCTGACCGGGGCCATGTATGTACTTTTCATTCTTAAACCCCTGAGTAGATCTTCATCCTCATTGTCACGGTGAACAACAACGTTTTCAAAAAAGTTTCTTAAACGATTACTAATGAAGACAAGGCGGTACTAAGGAGGGACTAACAAGCCTATTAAGAAATCAGAAGCCAGCATTTACGAAGGACAATGACACAAGCCAATAACAAATATGGGAGGAGAGTGGGCGGGGCTTTTATTCCCTACTCCACTACAACAAGTCTTGCAGAGCAAAGCATGCGCGCTGACTCTAGGCTCGACCTAAAAACCATAGATCAGTTGTAATTGAATGAATGAATGAATTTATGAATGAATGAATACACATTTATATAGCGCATGGCTACCCATGGGCATCCCAGCGTTTAATTGGACATGTCACCAGTCTTCACTTGTCCCTAATTTCTGGACAGTGAAAGATTCCCTTTACACAAAGGGATTTGATGCTGCTGCGTAGTAATTCCGTCCATTAACCCTGGGAAACTAGGAGTTAAATGCATTTGCTTGAGACATGTCAAATGCGTATACAAATGCGGAAGTATTAGAGTATCATAAACGAAAAAGATAAAAACGAAAATGTCATGTATTAATTGGACTTCCGGATGCTCAAATGTTGCTCCTTTCATTTTTTATACCAACAAACTTTAACTACTCACAAATATCAGTACTTAACCAAAGCTCCCAGCCTCCCATGCTTCACAGTCCTATCCATTCATTTGTGAAATAAACATATTTTAAATATACACATGGACTTTGTCCCCTTTTAAAAAACAGATATGTTTAACGGAAGGCCTGGTATGCCATCAACTACTTTTAAATACAGACTCAAAAGTTGATCTCAGGTAATGTCCCATTCAATGGGGTTTTACTCGTAACTGCACTGTATTGGTTTCACATTTCAGAGCAGTTTTACGCCGGTACCCTGCAACTTCTAATCGCAGCCGTAGCGTTAATTGCCATTCTTGCGTTAATATATTGTAAGCTAATATTTATGACTTCTCATAAAACCCTCATAGTAAAACAAGTAGAACTAGAAATCCCGGGTATTTTCGCTTTTTGATCGTCATGTTTCATATGTCTATCATGAATAATGATGCACTACTGAAAATAGAGACCACCGTAGTTTCGTCTATTTTCCTTTCAAATTATTTATATCTGCATAACACGCAGCCCAATATATTTCATTGTTTGCAGTTCCTATGAAATTGTCTTCAGTTGTGTCCTCACTAATAAAATATTTCTGAAAAAGTATTGATATTTTGATCGAGGTTCATAATGCGCCATCCAGGGAAGAGTTCAGCAGCAAAGACAGCAGAAGGCATCCTTTCCATTATATCACTGCGCGGCTAGTGGGGCATGAAGCTCTGATGGCAACTTCCGTACAGCGTCCTCGCAGTGACCTTAATACTCACCCAAAGGGACCATCCTTCCCGCAGCTGAGTGATAATTCAATTTTTGTGCTAGCCGAATGTAAAATCACTCTCGAATACAGATGGATAACTGTGCTAAACTGTGTGGAAATAAATACCTGGTGTTGTGCAGGTTTGTTCATTTGGAACATATTATTTCTCTCCTTGGAACTTCAAGTCAGAACTAACTTGTGGTCTCAGAAGAGAAAGTCATCGTGTCACCATGCTGTTGGTGATTCAGTGGCAGGTTTCCAGTGCTTGCTTTTTCGAGGCAGAGGTTGAACACCATTACACCATGATTCTATATGACTAATAGGGCAGGGGAGTAGTGATGTGACAGTGAGTAAAGTAAATGTCAACACGTCAGATAAGATATATATGTAATGCTTCTTCTAAACCCAAGCCTCGGCATCCACACATCTCCTCCACATAAATAACTTGGAGCTTGGTAATGTGTGTGGTGTGTGTGTGTGTGTGTGTGTGTGTATATATATATATATATATATATATATACACATAAATTCACTGAAAATACAAAGGTTACAGGGATGTTATAGTTAGACTCAGATTTCATTCGTACAAAACCAGTGAAATTCAGCAGCTATTATTAGCTGAGCTAACTATAAATTATGCCCCCACAACTCACTGCTTATGCCCTCACATATTACATATTACATCACTCATGACATGGTCAGTGACATCACTGAGGACATCATCCAGTGAGCATATTTTGTGAGAGTTTATGAGTGTTAAAGATATATACTAACCTACTACAAAAGTCAGATTAGTATACTGGGTGCACTACTAATGAGTGATACTACTTCTAACATATATTATGCGGGTGACTGTGTATCCATGTGTGAGTGGGTGTCTGAGTGACTGTATGGGTGTATGAGTGGGTGTGTGAGTGGTTGTATGGGTGTATAAGTGGGTGTGTGAGTAGCTAAGTGGGTGAGAGAGTGGCTGTGTGTGTGGCTGTATTGGTGAGTGAGTGGGTGTGTGAGTGACTCTATGGGTGAGTGAGTGGCTGGGTGTGTGGCTGTATGGGTGGTTGAGTGGATGTGTGAGGGACTGTATGGATGAGTGAGTGGGTGTCTGAATGGCGGTATGAGTGAGTGAATGGGTGTGTAAGTGGCTGTATGGGTGAGAGTGTCTGAGTGGGTGTTTAGTTAAATGAGTTGGTGTGTGAGTGACTGTATTGGAGAGCGAGATTCTATGTGAGTGGCTGCATGGGTGAATGAGCGGATGTGTGAGTGCTTGTATGGATGTGTGAATGGGTATGTAAGTGGATGTGTGTGAGTGAGTGTGTGAGTGCTTGTATGGGTGAGTGAGTGACAGTTTTGAGAGGCTATATGGGTGAGTGAGTGGGTGTATGAGTGGCTGTGTAGGTAAATAAGTGGGTGTGTGAGTAGCTGTATGGGTACCCCTAGTAATATATGAGCTCATAACAAGTGTATTGCTGGGGCATACATTAAAGTTAGTTCAGGTAACTATAACTGCTGAATTTCACTGGTTTTGTACAAGTGAAATCTGTAACCTTTGTCTTTTTCAGTGAATTTGTAAGTTTTTTAAAATTCTATTTCCAAACTATAACGTCTCTGCAACCTTTGGTTTTTTAAGTGAATTTCTATGTTTTTTTTTAACTAGTAGTTGTGTTTGTAGAGTGGTAGAAAAAGGGGGCAGGCCTCTGACTAGCTCTCAGGAATCCCACTGTAAGGGACTTATTGAAGGTAACAGGAGGGCTTCTTAGTACCCAAGGTCCCTCAGTATCCAAGATAGAGGACTTCATCCCCCAACTAGTAGTGCGCCAGGAGGTGCGTTTGGAAAGTCATGGAGAAGGGGGTCATGGCCTCCAACAACCTCTCAGCAATCCCACTGTGAGGGACTTATTGGAGGTAACTGGATGGATAGTTGGCCCCCAAGGACCTTCTGCAGTCAAGGGGACTTCATTCCCCAAATAGTAGTGCTCCAGGAGGTGTGTTTGCAGAGTGCTGATGAAAGGGGGCAGGGCCTCCTGTGATTTGCGGCTGGCTTTTTAAAAAAAAGTGTGTACTTCATTAGGGGAGGGGGGCTCCATTGCCCCCTTTCACTGGGCCAATTTGGGCCCGGGGATGCTCGATGGTCATGAATTATTTCATCCATCGTCATCATCACGGCGTGTGTTATTAAACCGAAATTGGCCCCAAGTTTGTGGTCATGGAGTCAGAATGCCTGCAGTCGGCATTTCTCCATGTTGCACGCTGTTATTTTATAATTGCAGTCTTCCCATAGTTTTCACTATTACAGGTGCCACTTCCATCAAGGGGGTAATTTCTCTGGCCCTCATCCGGCCAAAATTACTTTCTGCTCTTGTTGCATTCCCGAAGACGTGAGTCTTAGTTACCCACGCCTCTCCATTTAATAATGTCCTGTATTTTACAGTGAGTGCAACAAATCGCTCAGGTAACGGCGCTTCTGGCAGTCCTGATTTACATCTGCACAATTGACACAAGAATATGCTGACGAACACTTATCAGGACAGGTGACTCCTATGCGTAAACATGGGCTCGCGAAATTATTTTAAAAAATAAGGTAAGGAGCACTCACGGGTTCCAGACTTCAATTTATTAATCCTAACAGATGCATTTTGGCTGCTGTGCCTTTCTAGCTATAACACCCCTCTAACCTTTGGATTTTTAAGTGAATTTCCAAGGATTTTAAATTCTATTTCTGAACTATAACGCCCCTATAAACTTTGGTTTTTAAGTGAATTTCTAAGGTTTTTAAATTCTATTTCCTAACTGTAACCTGTAACCTTTTAGAATGAGTGTGTGACTAAGCGTGTGAGTGTCTCAGTGTGTGCGTGAGTGTCTCAATGTGTGCAAATTGGTATGTGAGTGTCTGAGTGGGCCTGGGAGTGGCTGCATAAGTGTCTCACTGGGTGTGTGAGTGAGTGCATGAGTGTCTCAGTAGGTCTGTGAGCGGGTGCGAGAGTGCCTGAGTGGGTACATGAGTGTCTGAGTGAGTGTCTGAGTGGGTTGTTGAGTGGGTATGAGAGTGTCTGAGTAGGTTTGCGAATGCCTCCAGATGTGTGTGAGTGCCAGAGTATCTAAATGAGTCTGTGAGTAGATGGGTGAGTGCCTCACTGGGTGTGTGAGTGGGTGTGTAAGTATCTGAGTGGGTCTGTGAGTGGGTGCATGTGTCTCTGAGTGGGTCTGTGAGTGTCTGAGTGGGTCTGTTAGTTGGTATGAGAATGTCTGAGTGGGCTTGCGAGTACCTCCATGAGTGTGTCAGTCTGTGAGTGACTGCATGGGTATCTGAGTGGGTCTATGAGTGAGTGCATGAATCTTTGAGAGGATCTGTAAGTGGGTGTGTGAGTCTCTTAGTGGGTCTGTGAGTTCAGTGTGAGTCTCTGAGTAGATATAAGTGGGTAAAAGAGAGTATGAGTGATTCTGTAAGTGGGTACATGGGTGTCTGACTGGGTGTGTGAGTGGGAGTGAGACTGAGTTGTTCTATGAGTAGGTGCATGAGTGCCTGAGAGGATTCTGCTCATTCTATGCTTGTTTTCTGCCTTTTCTCTACTCACTTCTGACCTTTATTTTGCCTCTTTCTGCTTGTTTCTGACCTTTATTTTTCCTCTTTCTACTCGTTTCTAATCTCTATTTTGCCACTTTCTTCTCATTACTGGACTTTATTTTGCCTCTTTCTGCTTTTTTCTGATCTTTATTTTGCCTCTGTCTGCTTTTATGTGACCTGTATTTTGCCTCTTTCTGTTCATTGCTGGCCTTAATTTTGCCTCATTCTGCTTGTTTCTGACCTTTATTTTGCCTCTTTCTGCTTGTTGGTGATCTATATTTTGCCTCTTTCTGCTTGTCATTGACCTTTATTTTCCCTCTTTCTGCTCGTTGCTGACCTTTATTTTCCCTCTTTGTGCTCATTTCTGACATTCATTCTGCCTCTTTCTGCTCGTTTCTGCTTATTTTGTGACCTCTATTTAGCCTCGTTCTGCCTCTTTCTGATCTCTATTTTGCCTCTTTCTGTTCATTGCTGGCCTTTCTTTTGCCTCATTCTGCTTGTTTCTGACTTTTATTTTGCCTCTTTCTGCTTGCTGGTGATCTCTATTTTGCATCTTTCTGCTTGTCATTGACCTTTATTTTCCCTCTTTCTGCTCGTTGCTGACCTTTATTTTTCCTCTTTTTGCTCGTTTCTGATATTCATTCTGGCTCTTTCTGCTCGTTTCTGAATTTTAACTTGCCTCTTTCTGCTCGTAGTTGACCTTTATTCTGCGTCTTGCTGCTCGTTTCTGACCTTTATCTTGCCCTTTCTGTGCTTTGCTGATCTGTATTTTGCCTCTTTCTGTTCGTTGCTGGCTTATATTTTGCCTTTTTCTGTTCATTGTTGACCTCTATTTTGCCTCTTTCTGCTAATTTCTGATCTCTATTTTGCCTCTTTCTGGTCATTGCTGGCCTTTATTTTGCCTCTTTCTGTTTGTTTCTGACCATTATTTTGCCTCTTTTTGCTCCTTGCTAATCTCTATTTTACCTCTTTCTTCTCATTTCTGCTCATCGCTGATCTCTATTTTGCCTCTTTCTGCTTGTTTCGGTCCTTTATTTTGCCTCTTTTTGCTCCTTGCTAATCTCTATTTTACCTCTTTCTTCTCATTTCTGCTCGTCGCTGATCTCTATTTTGCCTCTTTCTGCTTGTTTCGGTCCTTTATTTTGCCTCTTTTTGCTCCTTGCTAATCTCTATTTTCCCTCTTTCCTCTCATTTCTGACCTTTATTTTGCCTCTTTCTGCTTATTTTTGAACTCTAATGTGCCTCTTTCTACTCCTTTCTAATCTCTATTTTGCCACTTTCTTCTCGTTACTGGACTTTATTTTGCCTCTTTCTGTTTTTTTCTGATTTTTATTTTGCCTCTGTCTGTTTTTTTTGTGACCTCTATTTTGCCTCTTACTGCTCATTTCTGATCTCTAATTTGCCTCTTTCTGTTCATTGCTGGCCTCTATTTTGCCTCATTCCGCTTGTTTCTGACCTTTATTTTCCCTCTTTCTGCTCGTTGCTGACCTTTATTTTGCCTCTTTCTGCTTGTCATTGACCTTTATTTTCCCTCTTTCTGCTCGTTGCTGACCTTTATTTTCCCTCTTTCTGCTCATTTCTGACATTCATTCTGCCTCTTTCTGCTCATTCCTGTTTATTTTGTGACCTCTATTTTGCCTCTTTCTGCTCATTTCTGATCTCTATTTTGCCTCTTTCTGTTCATTGCTGGCCTTTCTTTTGCCTCATTCTGCTTGTTTCTGACCTTTATTTTGCCTCTTTATGCTTGCTGGTGATCTCTATTTTGCCTCTTTCTGCTTGTGATTGACCTTTATTTACAATCTTTCTGCTCGTTGCTGACCTTTATTTTTCCTCTTTTTGCTCGTTTCTGACATTCATTCTCGCTCTTTCTGCTCGTTTCTGAATTTTAACTTGCCTCTTTCTGCTCGTAGTTGACCTTTATTCTGCGTCTTGCTGCTCGTTTCTGACCTTTATCTTGCCCTTTCTGTGCTTTGCTGATCTCGATTTTGCCTCTTTCTTTTCATTTCTGCTCGTCGCTGATCTCTATTTTGCCTCTTTCTGCTTGTGTTGGTCCTTTATTTTGCCTCTTTTTGCTCCTTGCTAATGTCTATTTTGCCTCTTTCTGCTCATTGCTGGCCTCTAGTTTGCCTTTTTCTGCTTTTGACTGACCTTTATTTTCCCTCTTTCTGCTCGTTGCTGACATTTATTTTCCCTTGTTCTGCTTGTTTCTGACCTTCATTCTGCCTCTTTCTGCTCACTTCTGACCTTTAACTTGCCACTTTCTGCTAATTTCTGACATTTATTTTGCCTCTTTCTACTCCTTTCTAATCTCTATTTTGCCACTTTCTTCTCTTTACTGGACTTTATTTTGCCTCTTTCTGCTTTTTTCTGATCTTTATTTTGCTTCTGTCTGCTTTTTTTGTGACCTGTATTTTGCCTCTTCCTGCTCATTTCTGATCTCTATTTCGCCTCTTTCTGTTCATTGCTGGCCTTTATTTTGCCTCATTCTTCTTGTTTCTGACCTTTATTTTGCCTCTTTCTGCTTGTTGGTGATCTCTATTTTGCCTCTTTCTGCTTGTCATTGATCTTTATTTTCCCTCTTTCTGCTCGTTGCTGACCTTTATTTTTCCTCTTTTTGCTCGTTTCTGACATTCATTCTGGCTCTTTCTGCTCGTTTCTGAATTTTTACTTGCCTCTTTCTGCTCGTAGTTGACCTTTATTCTGCGTCTTGCTGCTCGTTTCTGACCTTTATCTTGCCCTTTCTGTGCTCTGCTGATCTCTATTTTGCCTCTTTCTGTTCGTTGCTGGCTTCTATTTTGCCTTTTTCTGTTCATTGCTGACCTCTATTTTGCCTCTTTCTGCTACTTTCTGATCTCTATTTTGCCTCTTTCTGGTCATTGCTGGCCTTTATTTTGCCTCTTTCTGCTTGTTTCTGACCATTATTTTGCCTCTTTTTGCTCCTTGCTAATCTCTATTTTACCTCTTTCTTCTCATTTTTGCTCATCGCTGATCTCTATTTTGCCTCTTTCTGCTTGTTTCGGTCCTTTATTTTGCCTCTTTTTGCTCCTTGCTAATCTCTATTTTGCCTCTTTCTGCTCATTGCTGGCCTCTAGTTTGCCTTTTTCTGCTTGTGACTGACCTTTATTTTCCCTCTTTCTGCTCGTTGCTGACCTTTATTTTCCCTTGTTCTGCTTGTTTCTGACCTTCATTCTGCCTCTTTCTGCTCACTTCTGACCTTTAACTTGCCACTTTCTGCTAATTTCTGACCTTTATTTTGCCTCTTTCTGCTCGTTGCTGGTCTTCATTTCGCCTCTTATAGTTCGTTGGCCTCTTTCTGCTCATTGCTGGCCTCTATTTTGCTCTTTCTGCTCATTTCTGACCTTTATTATGCCTCTTTTGTCTAATTTCTGACCTTTATATTGCCTCTTTCTGCTCGTTGCTGACCGTTATTCTGCCTCTTGCTGCTCGTTTCTGACCTTCATTAAGCCTCTTTCTGCTCTTCGCTGATCTCCATTTTGCCACTTACTGTTCGTTTGCCTCTTTCTGCTCAATGCTCGCCTCTATTTCGCTCTTTCTGCTCGTTTCTGACCTTTATTATGCCTCTTTCGGCTCATTTCTGACCTTTACATTGCCTCTTTCTGATTGTTGCTGACCTTTGTTTTCTTTCTTTCCTCTCATTTCTGACCTTTATTTCGCTTCTTTCTGCTTGTTTTTGAACTCTAATGTGCCTCTTTCTACTCCTTTCTAATCTCTATTTTGCCACTTTCTTCTCGTTACTGGACTTTATTTTGCCTCTTTCTGCTTTTTTCTGATCTTTATTTTGCCTCTATCTGCATTTGTTGTGACCTCTATTTTGCCTCTTTCTGCTCATTTCTGATCTCTATTTTGCCTCTTTCTGTTCATTGCTGGCCTTTATTTTGCTTCATTCCCCCTGTTTCTGACCTTTATTTTCCCTCTTTCTGCTCGTTGCTGACTGTGAGAAGTTGGCCTGGTATATGCTGTTCACTAATTAAAGTGGACACCTTGCACCAGAACAATTCAACTCTTATGGTAGATAGGTTTAAG
This sequence comes from Calotriton arnoldi, assembly GCA_963921515.1. NCBI lineage: Eukaryota > Metazoa > Chordata > Amphibia > Caudata > Salamandridae > Calotriton > Calotriton arnoldi. The sequence continues at coordinate 67,702 of CAWUFW010013892.1, read as the reverse complement.
ACAACCTTTATAGGAAGCTATCCTAGTGGTAGCTGTGGAGAGCAGCCTTCAGGCTAAGTCTTGAAGGAATGTAAAGCAGCTTGTTTTACCACACAATCTCTTGAATCACCAAATGAAAAGACACCACACAGGTAGATATATCAAATATAGATGTATTTATTAATAAACACTCTCTACTAATCTCTTTATGAGATTAGAAGTCAGGAACATATGTACAAGTCAAATGGTATCAAAATAAGTTTAGCACAATCGAATATCACAATCTTAGTTTGGCTAGACCTAGGTCTAGGGCATCTAGAATCGAGGGACCCCAAGAACCACCCCAGGTAGTTGTAGGAGACCCACAGGGGACGGACGCGGTGTCCTGGCACCGGTGCGAGTCCTGTACGAGTCTATGCGCACAGACGCGATTGAGATTTCAATGTTAAAGGTCCCTTGCGTGTTCGAGGCGAACACACCGATCGGTCCTTGTACAAGTCGAAGGACGCGGTTACAGATAGAGTTGCAAGGGAGATGGACGCTGTAGGAGAGTAGGATCTGCCTCTTATGTTGCCCCCACTTTTTTTTTTGATGTTAGCACTGGTTTCTGGCTATAGTCTGGCTGGGTCCCTGCCAATCAGGGCCCCAGCCTCTCTGTTCTCTCTAAACGACATGGAGTGCACTCTAGGTGCACTAGTGATTGGATACTGTGGTGCCTTATGAGTCCCTAGTATATGGTACCTTAGGTGCCAAGGGCATAGGTACTTCACAGGCCTACCAGGGGCTGCAGCATGTGTTATGCCACCCCTGGGAAGCAGTCTAAATCTGACACCACAGGCCTGCTACTGCAGCCTGGGTGAGGTGGTGCTAGCACCCCTCACTGAGGTATAGGTTTCCTATATCTCTCCTGCACACACATATAAACCTATCAGTCACCCCTAAGGCAGGCCCTATCAATCCTGAGGGCAGGGTGCTTGGCTTCTATGTGAGGGGGTGCCTCTGCCTGAGCAGGGCCCCTCTGCAGCTCTCAGAGTCTATTCTCTGGTGCTGTTTGTGGATGCGGTTAAACCATATACTCTTAAGTGCATTATATCCTCGCGGTAAATGCTAACTTTGGAATGGCTGCATCAAAACATGTCGTGTTTGGTGTCAAACATCTTGGAATACTACCCCCCGCCAATCTTGGCGGCGGGGGTAGCATTTCACCCTTCTAGAGGGATAAGACATGTACCTGCTGTGGAAACGCGGTAGAATCCTAAAGAGCCCTGGCATCACAAAATGGATGCCACCAGTCACAGACACTGGGCTGCCCTCCTGCTGATGACCGAAACTCGCAGTGGAGGAAGCCCAACAATAGGCATCCTGTCACAGGGAGGTGTAACCACCTTCCAGACAGGGTTTAGTGTATTGGGGCTGGGTGGGTGCACTCTTAGAGTGCTTTGAAGTCCTGCACTGGGGGAGCAGAAGGCTCCTCTGTGCATATGCCAGTTCAAACCAGCTCAGGGGCTACCTGCCCCTGCTCTGGCGCGAAACTGGACAAAGGGAAGTGGGTGTAGCCACCCCTCCCTTGACCCTCCCATAGGTGGGGTCATAGAGCTAGTCCATCCCCTCTTTCTAGTATAAGAGGGGGAACCTTGCCATTGCAAAGCAGATAACCCCTGGACGACGCTCTACAGAAGAATCCTGGCCCTTCGACGTTCCACTACCTTTGGAAGACAGAAGAATCTCCCTTGGAGTCAAGGAGTGACTCCCCTGCTTGGCAGGCACCAAAAACGACAACGACGGTCGCAAACTACGCCGCTCCCGCCGGAGTCCGAAGTCCCTGCAGCCCAAGAAGTAGATTTCCTGACCTCTCCCAGGCCATCGTGAGTCCCCAGCGAAGCTGAGGCAAGTGGACCCCACGAGTAACGAGGAACCGCGACCCCTGGGTACCGTGCACTATTGTCGAGTGCAACCCCTTCACAACGTTCTACGAACTTGTGCTTTGGACCACGTGTGGTCCCGACCTCCAGCAGGAATCCCTCCGAAGATCAGAGGCCTACACCATCCCGAGTGACCGTGGGCCCCTGTTGAGTGATTCCGCCCGAGGTGTCTTTGCGATCCCTTGCCCGCTGGCTTGTGGGTCCCCAGAAGACTTCTTAAAGGAACCAAAGGGCTCCCCTGGTTGCTCCAGGCCTGCCCTGACTTACCCTCGCTGGGTGAGTTCCACAGACCTTGCTGGTCTGCGCCATCGACTTTTCTCCATCTCCCCGAGACTTGCAGCTGCCAAGGCTTGTTGGCTCCGATCGAGTTGCCGACACCGCAGTCAGCTGCAGACGTCGAGGGACACACCGAATCCAGCTCCTGGTCGTCGTCGACGCCTCCTGGACCACGTGGCTGAAGAGTCAAGGCACCCGCAACCGACCTGAAGCGACCGACGACGGTGGGCATCCATCTTCCTTGCCCCGGGTCACTGCCAAGTGACTTTGAACACTGTCCCCTCTGCTTTCAGGTCATCCTTCTTCAGAATCCAGGCTTGGATTCCACCGGACACTTCTTCAGCTCCCGCAAGCAGCAAGTCTTCTTAGTTCGCCATTGAAAACGACGCCGCGACCCGACACCAAAGGACACCTGTGCACCCGGCTTCCCTGGGTGAGGTAACTCCAGCACTACGGTGCTCCTGTGGGTGTGGGCCCTAGAACTACTTACCCTGTAAGTGACTTGCTTGTAGGTTCTCCCGAAGTATCCTAAAACTCTTTATTTCCAACCGCGACTTGCCCCATTGAAGTTAACGGCGATTCGCGCCTGTGTATCCACACTGCACGCGTCCCCCGTGGGTCCTTTACTTACCTGCCTTGGGTGGTTTCGTGAGGCCCCAGCACTTCTGAAGGCCTTAGGCCTTGTCTCCTTGCAAGTCGTTGTTTCTAAGTCTCTTACTTAGTATATGGTCTGGTACGCCCCTAGGGCCCCAGCCATATTGTGTGCTTAACTTATTGTGAAACGTTGATTTGTGCATATGTTTGTCTTCTAATCTCATAAAGAGATTAGTAGAGAGTTATTTAGAAATAAATACATATATATTTGATATATATACCTGTGTGGTGTCTTTTCATTTGGTGATTCAAGAGATTATATGGTAAAACAAGCTGCTTTACATTCCTCCGAGACTTAGCCTGAAGGCTGCTCTCCACAGCTACCACTAGGATAGCTTTCTTTAAAAGGTTGTCTTAAACCTATCTACCATAAGAGTCGATTTGCCCTGGTGCAAGGTGTCCACTTTAATTAGTGAACAGCATATACCAGGCCAACTTCTCACATTGGTGGGCAGCGTGTGGGATTCCAGCTTGCCATTGTTTTACCAGAAAATCTCTATTTGAATTACTAACTGAAAACCATTATAGGTACTCAAGGTACATATAAAGTCAAGCTTAGTATCAATAAGTTCTACTGAACTTAGAGCTGTGTGCCAAGGGATAGCACACCCTTTCCACAGCTCAAGCTAGGATCAGTAGGCCACAAACTAGTGTAGGTAGTACAACACTGCACAACACTAGAATGTCCTTAAAGGGTGGACCCAGTGGATCCACTCAGCCTCAGTATAAGGACATGGCTTTCTCTGACTTGAGAGCCATGTGTGTTGACAGACACCTGAGACTAGGACAGAGTCCCTCAACACTACACCTGATAGATCTGCTGACAGCAGATGACCTTAGATTGGCTCTAGGAGCTAAGGGGTCTGAATCAGTGGGTGGGTCAATCATAGTATCTGGGTCAGATGAGGACAATCCGAATGACCAAGACTCTGTGGTTGAAGGGCCAGGCTTCAAGGAGCCTGAACAGGACAGAGGAGTTCTCCCTAAGAGAACTGGCAGAGTGGATGAGAGGCACAGATCCCCTTCCAGGGAATCTGAGCACTCTTATCACTCTGGCAGAGAATTTGTCCAAGAGAGGAGCTCATACTTTAACTTAAGAGAGACCTCCTCTGAGAGAAGGTGCAAACTGCTCCAGTATGAGGAAGCCAAAGTGGCCCTCAGAACCAAGCAGTTGGCACTGGATAGAGAAGCCCTGGAGATCCAGAGAGCTTCCAGAAGGGAGGGTTTAGAACCCCCTGGTGGCAGCAACAGTGTCCCTAGAGGCAGAGAATATGTCCCTGACCATAGGAACCTGAGCAAGGTTGTTCCTCCCTACCAGAGTGGGGATGATATCCACAAATGGATAACTGCTATGGAGAGGGCCTGTAGAGTACAGCAGGTCCCCCAAAAGCAGTGGGCAGCAATCTTGTGGCTCTCCTTTTCAGATAAAGGAAGAGACAAGCTCCTCACTGTTAGAGAGGAGGATGCTAATGATTATGAGGTCCTGAAGAGTGCACTGATAGATGGGTTTGGCTTAACCACTGAGCAGTACAGGTTAAAGTTCAGAGATACCCAGAAGGCACAGACTCAGGACTGGACTGACTTTGTTGATTGTGCAACCAAGGCTCTAGAGGGTTGGCTGGTTGGCAGTAGGGTTACTGATTTCAAGGGATTGTATAATCTGATGATGAGAGAACAGATCCTAAATAATTGCCAGAACCAGTTGTTGCATCAGTACCTGGTGGACTCTGATCTGACCTCTCCCCAAGAATTGGGAAAGAAGGCAGACAAATGGGTCAGAACCAGGGTGAGGCAGAAAACCCAGAACCAAGGGGGTGACACTAAGAAGCAAGATCCTAAAGGCCCTGAGAAAGGTGGGGATAAGTCAAAAGACCAGAAGTCTTCACAAGGGCCCCAAAAATCTGCATCTGGTGGGGAGTCACAGTCCAACAAGGGAAAAGGCCAAAAGAAGCCCTGGTGCAAATTCTGTAAACAGAAAGGGCACTGGACTTCTGATTGTACCAAGTCCAAAGACCAAACCACCACCACTCCTGCCCCTAAGGCAACTGTGCCCCCTAGCTCAGCTACTGGTGGAGGTGGTACTCAGAATAAGGGTGTAGTAGGGTTGACCCTGGGTTCTGAAGTGGATTCTGACCTAGTCAGAGTGACCACTCAGGCAATGCTGATTTGTGAGGGAAACATTGATATGTCCTTCCTAGTAAGCCCCAGTAATCTGGGCAAGTACAAACAGCAGCCTTTGATAAATGGCAAACAGGCTTTGGCATTTAGGGACACAGGTGCTAGTGTCACCATGGTGGCAGAGGACCTAGTGGACCCTGGACAGATCATCCTGGGTGAAATGTACCAGGTGACCAATGCAAGCAATGTCCAGACCAACCATAGTCTGGCAGTTGTGAATTTCTCCTGGGGAGGGGTAACTGGCCTCAAGAAGGTTGTAGTTAGTGCAGACCTCCCTGTAGAATGTCTATTGGGCAATGATCTAGAGACTTCAGCCTGGTCTGAAGTAGAGTTATGGACTCATGCTGAGATGTTGGGCATCCCTGCAGAGGTATTTGCTGTGACCAGGTCACAAGCAAGAATGCATGACACTGAACCAGCTCTGGATCCTGGAACAATGGACCAGATGCTTCCCAAGAGGAGGAGCAGTAGGGTAAAGGCAGTGCCTTCCCCTCTGTCTCAGATCAAGGATTCACTTCCAGAGGGAGGTGAAGCAGAACCTGAAGAAGGAACTGCCCCAGAGGGACTTGAACCTGACCAGGTTGAGTTCTTGGGGGCAGGGGGCCCTTCCAGGGAAGATCTGAGCAAGGAGCAACAGTGCTGCCCTCTCTTGAACCCCTCAGACAGCAGGCTGCTGCTGAGGCTGCTGGGAGTGCTAGTGGGTCCCATAAAGTTTATTGGGATGAGGGACTCCTATATTCTGAGGGTAGAGACCCAGCCCCTGGAGCCACCAGGAGGTTGGTAATACCTCAGAAGTTTAGGGGTTCCTCTTGACCTTAGCACATGATATCCCATTGGCAGGACACTTGGGCCAAAACAAGACCTGGGACAGGCTTGTTCCACATTTTCATTGGCCACATATGTCAGAGGACACAAAGGAGTTTTGTCGCTCCTGTGTCACTTGCCAAGCCAGTGGTAAGGCAGGTGGCACAACAAAGGCCCCCTGATACCACTACCTGTGGTGGGGGTACCCTTTGAAAGGGTAGGGATTGACATTGTTGGTCCCCTTGACCCTCAGACTGCATCTGGGCACAGATTTATCCTGGTGGTAGTGGATCATGCCACCAGGTACCCAGAGGCAATTCCTCTGAGGACCACCACAGCACCTGTGGTGGCAAGAGCCCTCATTGGAGTTTTCTCCAGAGTGGGTTTTCCAAAGGAGGTCATTTCTGACAGAGGTACCAACTTCATGTCAGGATATCTGAAAGCAATGTGGAAGGAGTGTGGTGTAACTTATAAGTTCACCACCCCTATCACCCACAATGCAATGGTTTAGTTGAACGCTTCAACAAGACCTTGAAAGGAATGATTAAGGGACTCCCAGAGAAGCTTAGGCGGAAATGGGACCTTCTTCTTCCTTGCCTTTTGTTTGCATACAGAGAGGTTCCACAGAAGGGGGTTGGCTACAGCCCATTTGAGCTTCTGTTTGGGCATCCTGTGAGAGGTCCACTATGTTTGGTAAAAGAGGGCTGGGAGTTACCTCTCAAGCCCCCAAACAAGATGTGATGGACTATGTACTTGGTCTCCGCTCCCGGATGGCAGAGTACATGAAAAAGGCAACCAAAAACCTGGAGGCCAGCCAAGAATTACAAAAAGCTTGGCATGACCAAAAGGCTGTGCTGACTGTATACCAGCCAGGACAGAAAGTGTGGGTGTTGGAGCCTGTGGCCCCAGCAGCCCTCCAGGACAAATGGAGTGGCCCCCATACAATAGTTGAACAGAAGGGAGAAGTCACCTATCTGGTGAATCTTGGAACTCCCAGGAGCCCCCTAAGGGTGCTTCATGTCAACAGATTAAAGCCATATGTTGACAGGGCTGACATGGGCTTGCTCATGGCAACTGATGAGGACCAGGAGGAGGAGAGTGACCCTCTCCCTGACCTGCTCTCTCAGAACCCTGATGATGGGTCAGTAGATGGTGTTGCTTTGGCAAGCAGCCTCACTGACCATCAGCAAACTGAGTGCAGACAAGTTCTGCAACAGTTTAGACATATGTTTAGCCTGACCCCTAGTCAGACTACCTGGTGCACCCATGAGGTGGACACTGGGGACAGTCTGCCTGTCAAGAATAAAATCTACAGGCAACCTGACCATGTCAGGGACTGTATCAGGACTGAAGTCCAGAAAATGTTGGAGTTAGGCGTGATTGAGCCTTCAGATAGCCCTTGGGCTAGCCCAGTAGTCCTGGTACCCAAGCCTCATACCCAGGGTGGTAAGAAAGAAATGAGGTTTTGTGTAGACTACAGAGGCCTCAATGCAGTCACTAGGACTGATGCCTATCCCATACCAAGGGCAGATGAGCTGATTGATACTTTGGCCTCAGCCAAGTATCTAAGCACATTTGACCTAACAGCTGGCTACTGGCAAATCAGATTAGCTGATGATGCAAAAGCCAAAACAGCATTTTCGACTCCTGGTGGGCACTACCACTTTGTGGTGATGCCCTTTGGATTGAAAAATGCACCTGCCACTTTTCAGAGGTTGGTGAATAAAGTTCTGGCAGGGATGGAAACTTATTGCTCAGCTTATCTAGATGATATTGCTGTCTTTAGTTCCTCCTGGCAGGATCACCTGGTCCACCTCAGAAATGTTTTGGAGGCCCTGCAGAAAGCAGGCCTCACTATCAAGGCCACCAAGTGCCAGATAGGGCAGAGTCAGGTTGTGTACCTGGGCCACCTTGTAGGTGGAGGCCAGGTTCAGCCTTTGCAGAGCAAAATCCAAACCATACTGGAATGGGTTGCTCCAACCACCCAGACACAGGTGAGAGCCTTCTTAGGCCTGACTGGGTACTATAGGAGGTTTGTCAAGGGATATGGATCTATAGTGACCCCCTTGAATGATCTTACCTCTAAGAAAATGCCAAAAAGGTTCAGTGGACAGCTAGCTGTCAAAAGGCATTTGAAGACCTAAAGCAGGCCATGTGCACTGCCCCCATCTTACAGAGTCCAGACTACACCAAAAAGTTCATTGTCCAAACAGATGCTTCTGAGCTGTGTGTGGGAGCTGTACTGTCTCAACTGAATGATGAAGGTCAAGACCAGCCAGTAGCTTTTATTAGCAGAAGGCTGACCCCTAGAGAGAAACGTTGGTCAGCTATAGAGAGGGAGGCCTTTGCTGTGGTTTGGGCCCTGAAGAAGCTGAGGCCATACTTGTTTGGTACTCACTTCATAGTTCAGACTGACCACAAGCCCCTCCTATGGCTAAAGCAGATGAAAGGTGAAAACCCAAAACTTTTGAGGTGGTCCATTTCCCTACAGGGGATGGACTATACAGTGGAACATAGGCCTGGGACCCAACATGCCAATGCAGATGGACTCTCAAGGTATTTCCACTTTGAACACGAAGACTCAACTGGTCAAGGTTAGTTTAGTGTCCCTACGTTTGGGGGGTTGTGTAGGAGAGTAGGATCTGCCTCTTATGTTGCCCCCACTTTTTTTCTGATGTTAGCACTGGTTTCTGGCTATAGTCTGGCTGGGTCCCTGCCAATCAGGGCCCCAGCCTCTCTGTTCTCTCTAAACGACATGGAGTGCACTCTAGGTGCACTAGTGATTGGATACTGTGGTGCCTTATGAGTCCCTAGTATATGGTACCTTAGGTGCCAAGGGCATAGGTACTTCACAGGCCTACCAGGGGCTGCAGCATGTGTTATGCCACCCCTGGGAAGCAGTCTAAATCTGACACCACAGGCCTGCTACTGCAGCCTGGGTGAGGTGGTGCTAGCACCCTCACTGAGGTATAGGTTTCCTATATCTCTCCTGCACACACATATAAACCTATCAGTCACCCCTAAGGCAGGCCCTATCAATCCTGAGGGCAGGGTGCTTGGCTTCTATGTGAGGGGGTGCCTCTGCCTGAGCAGGGCCCCTCTGCAGCTCTCAGAGTCTATTCTCTGGTGCTGTTTGTGGATGCGGTTAAACCATATACTCTTAAGTGCATTATATCCTCGCGGTAAATGCTAACTTTGGAATGGCTGCATCAAAACATGTCGTGTTTGGTGTCAAACATCTTGGAATACTACCCCCCGCCAATCTTGGCGGCGGGGGTAGCATTCCACCCTTCTAGAGGGATAAGACATGTACCTGCTGTGGAAACGCGGTAGAATCCTAAAGAGCCCTGGCATCACAAAATGGATGCCACCAGTCACAGACACTGGGCTGCCCTCCTGCTGATGACCGAAACTCGCAGTGGAGGAAGCCCAACAATAGGCATCCTGTCACAGGGAGGTGTAACCACCTTCCAGACAGGGTTTAGTGTATTGGGGCTGGGTGGGTGCACTCTTAGAGTGCTTTGAAGTCCTGCACTGGGGGAGCAGAAGGCTCCTCTGTGCATATGCCAGTTCAAACCAGCTCAGGGGCTACCTGCCCCTGCTCTGGCGCGAAACTGGACAAAGGGAAGTGGGTGTAGCCACCCCTCCCTTGACCCTCCCATAGGTGGGGTCATAGAGCTAGTCCATCCCCTCTTTCTAGTATAAGAGGGGGAACCTTGCCATTGCAAAGCAGATAACCCCTGGACGACGCTCTACAGAAGAATCCTGGCCCTTCGACGTTCCACTACCTTTGGAAGACAGAAGAATCTCCCTTGGAGTCAAGGAGTGACTCCCTGCTTGGCAGGCACCAAAAACGACAACGACGGTCGCAAACTACGCCGCTCCCGCCGGAGTCCGAAGTCCCTGCAGCCCAAGAAGTGGATTTCCTGACCTCTCCCAGGCCATCGTGAGTCCCCAGCGAAGCTGAGGCAAGTGGACCCCACGAGTAACGAGGAACCGCGACCCCTGGGTACCGTGCACTATTGTCGAGTGCAACCCCTTCACAACGTTCTACGAACTTGTGCTTTGGACCACGTGTGGTCCCGACCTCCAGCAGGAATCCTCCAAAGATCAGAGGCCTACACCGTCCCGAGTGACCGTGGGCCCCTGTTGAGTGATTCCGCCCGAGGTGTCTTCGCGATCCCTTGCCCGCTGGCTTGTGGGTCCCCAGAAGACTTCTTAAAGGAACCAAAGGGCTCCCCTGGTTGCTCCAGGCCTGCCCTGACTTACCCTCGCTGGGTGAGTTCCACAGACCTTGCTGGTCTGCGCCATCGACTTTTCTCCATCTCCCCGAGACTTGCAGCTGCCAAGGCTTGTTGGCTCCGATCGAGTTGCCGACACCGCAGTCAGCTGCAGACGTCGAGGGACACACCGAATCCAGCTCCTGGTCGTCGTCGACGCCTCCTGGACCACGTGGCTGAAGAGTCAAGGCACCCGCAACCGACCTGAAGCGACCGACGACGGTGGGCATCCATCTTCCTTGCCCCGGGTCACTGCCAAGTGACTTTGAACACTGTCCCCTCTGCTTTCAGGTCATCCTTCTTCAGAATCCAGGCTTGGATTCCACCGGACACTTCTTCAGCTCCCGCAAGCAGCAAGTCTTCTTAGTTCGCCATTGAAAACGACGCCGCGACCCGACACCAAAGGACACCTGTGCACCCGGCTTCCCTGGGTGAGGTAACTCCAGCACTACGGTGCTCCTGTGGGTGTGGGCCCTAGAACTACTTACCCTGTAAGTGACTTGCTTGTAGGTTCTCCCGAAGTATCCTAAAACTCTTTATTTCCAACCGCGACTTGCCCCATTGAAGTTAACGGCGATTCGCGCCTGTGTATCCACACTGCACGCGTCCCCCGTGGGTCCTTTACTTACCTGCCTTGGGTGGTTTCGTGAGGCCCCAGCACTTCTGAAGGCCTTAGGCCTTGTCTCCTTGCAAGTCGTTGTTTCTAAGTCTCTTACTTAGTATATGGTCTGGTACGCCCCTAGGGCCCCAGCCATATTGTGTGCTTAACTTATTGTGAAACGTTGATTTGTGCATATGTTTGTCTTCTAATCTCATAAAGAGATTAGTAGAGAGTTATTTAGAAATAAATACATATATATTTGATATATATACCTGTGTGGTGTCTTTTCATTTGGTGATTCAAGAGATTATATGGTAAAACAAGCTGCTTTACATTCCTCCGAGACTTAGCCTGAAGGCTGCTCTCCACAGCTACCACTAGGATAGCTTTCTTTAAAAGGTTGTCTTAAACCTATCTACCATAAGAGTCGATTTGCCCTGGTGCAAGGTGTCCACTTTAATTAGTGAACAGCATATACCAGGCCAACTTCTCACAGACGCGCTGTGTCTAACACAGACGCGAACCTTGTGCGAGTCAGCGCAATGGAGATCTCAACGTTACAGGCCCCTTGTGTGTTTGAGGCGAACACCGATCGGACTCAGTACGAGTCGAAGGACCCAGTTCTAGATAGTGTTACAAGGGAGATGGACGCGATTTGTCTAACACAGACGCGAACCCTGTACGAGTCAGCGCAATTGTCGCACTTAGAAAATAAGAGTTTTAGGGCACTTCTAGGGTAGCTACAAGAAAGTCACTTACAGGGTAAGTAGTTCTAGGGCCCACACCCACAGGAGCACCGTAGTGCTGAAGTTACCTCACCCAGGGGAGCCGGGCGCATAGGTGTTCTTTGGTGTCGGGTCGCGGCGTCGTTTTCAATGGGAGCCAGTGAAGACTTGCTGCTTGCGGCGACAGGAGAAGTGTCCGGAGGAATCCAAGCCTGGATTCAGAAGATGGAAGACCTGAAAGCAGAGGGGACAGTGTTCAAAGTCACTTGGCAGTGACTCGGGGCAAGGAAGATGGATGCCCACGGTCGTCGCAAGATTCAGGTCGTTCGCAGGTGCCTTGACTCTTCAGCCACGAGGTCCAGGAGGTGTCAACGATGACCAGGAGCTGTATTCGGCGTGTTCCATGATGTCTGCAGCTTACTGCAGTGTCGGCGACTCGATCGGAGCCAACAAGCCTTGGTAACAGCAAGTCTCGGGGAAAGTGTAAAGAGGCAATGGCGCAGACCAGCAAGGTCTGTGGGACTCACCCAGCGAGGGTAAGTTAGGGCAGGCCTGGAGCAATCAGGGGAGCCCTTTGGTTTCTTTAGAAAGTCTTCTGGGGACCCACAAGCCGGCTGGCAAGGGATCGCAAAGATGCCTCGGGAGGATTCGCTCAACAGATGCCCACGGTCACTCGGGACGTGGTAGGCCTCTGATCTTCGGAAAAGTTCCTGCTGGAGGCTAGGAACATATGTGGTCTAAAGCACAAGTTTGTGGAACGTTGTGAAGGGGTTGCACTCGACAATAGTGCACGGTACCCAGGGGTCGTGGTTCCTCGTCACTCTTGAGGTCCACTGGCCTCAGCTTCGCTGGGGACTCACGATGGCCTTTGCGAAGTTAGGAAATCCTCTTCTTGGGCTGCAGGGACTTCGGACTCCGGCGGGAGCGGCATAGTTTGTGACCGTCGTTTGTAGTTTTTGGTGCCTGCCAAGCAGGGGAGTCACTCCTTGACTCCAAGGGAGATTCTTCAGTCTTCCAAAGGTAGTGGATCGTCGAAGGTCCGGGATTCTTCTTCAGAGCGTCGTCCAGGGAAATCTAGTTTGCAAGGCACAGGTTCCCCCTCTTATACTAAAAGAAAGGGAGGGACTAGCTCTATGACCCTACCTATGGGAGGGTCAGGGGAGTGGGTGGCTACACCCACTTCCCTTTGTCCAGTTTCGTGCCAGAGCAGGGGCAGGTAGCCCCTGAGCCGGTTTGAACTGGGGTATGCACAGAGGAGCCTTCTGCTCCCCCAGTGCAGGACTTCAAAGCACTCTAAGAGTGCACCCACCCAGCCCCAATACACTAAACCCTGTCTGGAAGGTGGTCACACCCCCTTGGGACAGGATATCTATTGTTGGGCTTCCTCCACTGCTAGTGTTGGTCATCAGCAGGAGGGCAGCCCAGTGTCTGTGACTGGTGGCATCCATTTTGTGATGCCAGGGCTCTGCAGGATTCTACCGCGTTTCCACAGTAGGTACATGTCTATCCCTCTAGAAGGGAGGAATGCTACCCCCGCCGCCAGGACTGGCGGGGGTAGTATTCCAAGATGTTTGACACCAAACACGACATGTTTCGATGCAGCCATTCCAAAGTTAGCATTCTACCGCGAGGATATAATGCACTTAAAAGTATATGGTTTAACCGCATCCACAAACAGCCCCAGAGAATGGACTCTGAGAGCTGCAGGGGGCCCTGCTCAGGCAGAGGCACCCCCTCACATGGAAACTAAGCACCCTGCCCTCAGGATTGATAGGGCCTGCTTTAGGGGTGACTGATAAGTCTCAATGTGTGTGCAGGAGAGATATAGGGGACCTATATCTCAGTGAGGGGTGCTAGCACTTCCTCACCCAGGATGCAGTAGCAGGCCTGTGGTGTCAGATTTAGTCTGCTTCCCAGGGGTGGCATAATACATGCTTCAGCCCCTGGTAGGCCTGTGAAGTACCTATGCCCTTGGTACCTAAGGTACCATATACTAGGGACTCAGAAGGTACCACAGTATCCAATCACTAGTGCACCTAGAGTGCACTCCAAATCGTTTAGAGAGAACAGAGAGGCTGGGGCCCTGATTGGCAGGGTCCCAGCCAGACTATAGCCAGAAACCAGTGTAAACATCAGAAAAAAAGTGGGGGCAACATAAGGGGCAGATCCTACTCTCCTACAGCAAGGAGCAAAAAGAGGCAAAATAATGGTCATAAACAAGCAGAAAGAAGCAAAATAGAGGTCAGCGATGAGCAGAAATGAGAACAAAGAGGTAAAATAGAGATTAGCAAGGAGCAGAAAGAGGCAAAATAAAGTCCAGTAACGAGAAGAAAGTGGCAAAATAGAGATTAGAAAGGTGTGAGAAGTTGGCCTGGTATATGCTGTTCACTAATTAAAGTGGACACCTTGCACCAGGGCAAATGGACTCTTATGGTAGATAGGTTTAAGACAACCTTTTAAAGAAAGCTATCCTAGTGGTAGCTGTGGAGAGCAGCCTTCAGGCTAAGTCTCGGAGGAATGTAAAGCAGCTTGTTTTACCATATAATCTCTTGAATCACCAAATGAAAAGACACCACACAGGTATATATATCAAATATATATGTATTTATTTCTAAATAACTCTCTACTAATCTCTTTATGAGATTAGAAGACAAACATATGCACAAATCAACGTTTCACAATAAGTTAAGCACAAAATATGGCTGGGGCCCTAGGGGCGTACCAGACCATATACTAAGTAAGAGACTTAGGGACAACGACTTGCAGGGAGACAAGGCCTAGGGCCTTCAGAAGTGCTGGGGCCTCACAAAACCACCCAAGGCAGGTAAGTAAAGGACCCACGGGGGACGCGTGCAGTGTGGATACACAGGCGCGGATCGCCGTTGACTTCAATGGGGCAAGTCGCGGTTGGAAATAAAGAGTTTTAGGATACTTCGGGAGAACCTACAAGCAAGTTACTTACAAGGTAAGTAATTCTAGGGCCCACACCCACAGGAGCACCGTAGTGCTGGAGTTACCTCACCCAGGGAAGCCGGGTGCATAGGTGTCCTTTGGTGTCGGGTCGCGGCGTCATTTTCAATGGCGAACAAAGAAGACTTGCTGCTTGCGGGAGCTGAAGAAGTGTCTGGTGGAATCCAAGCCTGGATTCTGAAGAAGGATGACCTGAAAGCAGAGGGGACAGTGTTCAAAGTCACTTGGCAGTGACCCGGGGCAAGGAAGATGAATGCCCACCGTCGTCGGTTGATTCAGGTCAGTTGCGGGTGCCTTGACTCTTCAGCCACGTGGTCCAGGAGGCGTCGACGATGACCAGGAGCTGGATTCGGTGTGTCCCTCGACGTCTGCAGCTGACTGCGGTGTCGGCAACTCGATCGGAGCCAACAAGCCTTGGCAGCCGCAAGTCTCGGGGAGATGAAGAAAAGTCGATGGCGCAGACCAGCAAGGTCTGTGGAACTCACCCAGCGAGGGTAAATCAGGGCAGGCCTGGAGCAACCAGGGAAGCCCTTTGGTTTCTTTAAGAAGTCTTCTGGGGACCCACAAGCCGGCGGGCAAGGGATCGCGAAGACACCTCGGGCGGAATCACTCAACAGGGGCCCACGGTCACTCGGGACGGTGTAGGCCTCTGATCTTCGGAGGGATTCCTGCTGGAGGTCGGGACCACACGTGGTCCAAAGCACAAGTTCGTAGAACGTTGTGAAGGGGTTGCACTCGACAATAGTGCACGGTACCCAGGGGTCGCGGTTCCTCGTTACTCGTGGGGTCCACTTGCCTCAGCTTCACTGGGGACTCACGATGGCCTGGGAGAGGTCAGGAAATCCACTTCTTGGGCTGCAGGGACTTCGGACTCCAGCGGGAGCGGCGTAGTTTGCAACCGTCGTTGTCGTTTTTGGTGCCTGCCAAGCAGGGGAGTCACTCCTTGACTCCAAGGGAGATTCTTCTGTCTTCCAAAGGTAGTGGAACGTCGAAGGGCCAGGATTCTTCTGTAGAGCGTCGTCCAGGGGTTATCTGCTTTGCAATGGCAAGGTTCCCCTCTTATACTAAAAAGAGGGGATGGACTAGCTCTATGACCCCACCTATGGGAGGGTCAAGGGAGGGGGTGGCTACACCCACTTCCCTTTGTCCAGTTTCGCGCCAGAGCAGGGGCAGGTAGCCCCTGAGCTGGTTTGAACTGGCATATGCACAGAGGAGCCTTCTGCTCCCCCAGTGCAGGACTTCAAAGCACTCTAAGAGTGCACCCACCCAGCCCCAATACACTAAACCCTGTCTGGAGGGTGGTTACACCTCCCTGTGACAGGATGCCTATTGTTGGGCTTCCTCCACTGCGAGTTTCGGTCATCAGCAGGAGGGCAGCCCAGTGTCTGTGACTGGTGGCATCCATTTTGTGATGCCAGGGCTCTTTAGGATTCTACCGCGTTTCCACAGCAGGTACATGTCTTATCCCTCTAGAAGGGTGGAATGCTACCCCCGCCGCCAAGATTGGTGGGGGTAGTATTCCAAGATGTTTGACACCAAACACGACATGTTTTGATGCAGCCATTCCAAAGTTAGCATTTACCGCGAGGATATAATGCACTTAATAGTATATGGTTTAACCGCATCCACAAACAGCACCAGAGAATAGACTCTGAGAGCTGCAGAGGGGCCCTGCTCAGGCAGAGGCACCCCCTCACATAGAAGCCAAGCACCCTGCCCTCAGGATTGATAGGGCCTGCCTCAGGGGTGACTGATAGGTTTATATGTGTGTGCAGGAGAGATATAGGAAACCTATATCTCAGTGAGGGGTGCTAGCACCACCTCACCCAGGCTGCAGTAGCAGGCCTGTGGTGTCAGATTTAGACTGCTTCCCAGGGGTGGCATAACACATGCTGCAGCCCCTGGTAGGCCTGTGAAGTACCTATGCCCTTGGCACCTAAGGTACCATATACTAGGGACTCATAAGGCACCACAGTATCCAATCACTAGTGCACCTAGAGTGCACTCCATGTCGTTTAGAGAGAACAGAGAGGCTGGGGCCCTGATTGGCAGGGACCCAGCCAGACTATAGCCAGAAACCAGTGTTAACATCAGAAAAAAGTGGGGGCAACATAAGAGGCAGATCCTACTCTCCTACACAACCCCCCAAACGTAGGGACACTAAACTAACCTTGACCAGTTGAGTCTTCGTGTTCAAAGTGGAAATACCTTGAGAGTCCATCTGCATTGGCATGTTGGGTCCCAGGCCTATGTTCCACTGTATAGTCCATCCCCTGTAGGGAAATGGACCACCTCAAAAGTTTTGGGTTTTCACCTTTCATCTGCTTTAGCCATAGGAGGGGCTTGTGGTCAGTCTGAACTATGAAGTGAGTACCAAACAAGTATGGCCTCAGCTTCTTCAGGGCCCATACCACAGCAAAGGCCTCCCTCTCTATAGCTGACCAACGTTTCTCTCTAGGGGTCAGCCTTCTGCTAATAAAAGCTACTGGCTGGTCTTGACCTTCATCATTCAGTTGAGACAGTACAGCTCCCACACCCAGCTCAGAAGCACCTGTTTGGACAATGAACTTTTTGGTGTAGTCTGGACTCTGTAAGATGGGGGCAGTGCACATGGCCTGCTTTAGGTCTTCAAATGCCTTTTGACAGCTAGCTGTCCACTGAACCTTTTTTTGGCATTTTCTTAGAGGTAAGATCATTCAAGGGGGTCACTATAGATCCATATCCCTTGACAAACCTCCTATAGTACCCAGTCAGGCCTAAGAAGGCTCTCACCTGTGTCTGGGTGGTTGGAGCAACCCATTCCAGTATGGTTTGGATTTTGCTCTGCAAAGGCTGAACCTGGCCTCCACCTACAAGGTGGCCCAGGTACACAACCTGACTCTGCCCTATCTGGCACTTGGTGGCCTTGATAGTGAGGCCTGCTTTCTGCAGGGCCTCCAAAACATTTCTGAGGTGGACCAGGTGATCCTGCCAGGAGGAACTAAAGACAGCAATATCATCTAGATAAGCTGAGCAATAAGTTTCTGTGAGAAGTTGGCCTGGTATATGCTGTTCACTAATTAAAGTGGACACCTTGCACCAGGGCAAATCGACTCTTATGGTAGATAGGTTTAAGACAACCTTTTAAAGAAAGCTATCCTAGTGGTAGCTGTGGAGAGCAGCCTTCAGGCTAAGTCTCGGAGGAATGTAAAGCAGCTTGTTTTACCATATAATCTCTTGAATCACCAAATGAAAAGACACCACACAGGTATATATATCAAATATATATGTATTTATTTCTAAATAACTCTCTACTAATCTCTTTATGAGATTAGAAGACAAACATATGCACAAATCAATGTTTCACAATAAGTTAAGCACAAAATATGGCTGGGGCCCTAGGGGCGTACCAGACCATATACTAAGTAAGAGACTTAGAAACAACGACTTGCAAGGAGACAAGGCCTAGGGCCTTCAGAAGTGCTGGGGCCTCACGAAACCACCCAAGGCAGGTAAGTAAAGGACCCACGGGGGACGCGTGCAGTGTGGATACACAGGCGCGAATCGCCGTTAACTTCAATGGGGCAAGTCGCGGTTGGAAATAAAGAGTTTTAGGATACTTCGGGAGAACCTACAAGCAAGTCACTTACAGGGTAAGTAGTTCTAGGGCCCACACCCACAGGAGCACCGTAGTGCTGGAGTTACCTCACCCAGGGAAGCCGGGTGCACAGGTGTCCTTTGGTGTCGGGTCGCGGCGTCGTTTTCAATGGCGAACAAAGAAGACTTGCTGCTTGCGGGAGCTGAAGAAGTGTCCGGTGGAATCCAAGCCTGGATTCTGAAGAAGGATGACCTGAAAGCAGAGGGGACAGTGTTCAAAGTCACTTGGCAGTGACCCGGGGCAAGGAAGATGGATGCCCACAGTCGTCGGTCGCTTCAGGTCGGTTGCGGGTGCCTTGACTCTTCAGCCACGTGGTCCAGGAGGCGTCGACGACGACCAGGAGCTGGATTCGGTGTGTCCCTCGACGTCTGCAGCTGACTGCGGTGTCGGCAACTCGATCGGAGCCAACAAGCCTTGGCAGCCGCAAGTCTCGGGGAGATGAAGAAAAGTCGATGGCGCAGACCAGCAAGGTCTGAGGGACTCACCCAGCGAAGGTAAGTCAGGGCAGGCCTGGAGCAACCAGGGGAGCCCTTTGGTTTCTTTAAGAAGTCTTCTGGGGACCCACAAGCCAGCGGGAAAGGGATCGCGAAGACACCTCGGGCGGAATCACTCAACAGGGACCCACGGTCACTCGGGACGGTGTAGGCCTCTGATCTTCGGAGGGATTCCTGCTGGAGGTCGGGACCACACGTGGTCCAAAGCACAGGTTTGTAGAACGTTGTGAAGGGGTTGCACTCGACAATAGTGCACGGTACCCAGGGGTCGCGGTTCCTCGTTACTCGTGGGGTCCACTTGCCTCAGCTTCGCTGGGGACTCACGATGGCCTGGGAGACGTCAGGAAATCCACTTCTTGGGCTGCAGGGACTTCGGACTCCGGCGGGAGCGGCGTAGTTTGCGACCGTCGTTGTCGTTTTTGGTGCCTGCCAAGCAGGGGAGTCACTCCTTGACTCCAAGGGAGATTCTTCTGTCTTCCAAAGGTAGTGGAACGTCGAAGGGCCAGGATTCTTCTGTAGAGCGTCGTCCAGGGGTTATCTGCTTTGCAATGGCAAGGTTCCCCCTCTTATACTAAAAAGAGGGGATGGACTAGCTCTATGACCCCACCTATGGGAGGGTCAAGGGAGGGGTGGCTACACCCACTTCCCTTTGTCCAGTTTCGCGCCAGAGCAGGGGCAGGTAGCCCCTGAGCTGGTTTGAACTGGCATATGCACAGAGGAGCCTTCTGCTCCCCCAGTGCAGGACTTCAAAGCACTCTAAGAGTGCACCCACCCAGCCCCAATACACTAAACCCTGTCTGGAAGGTGGTTACACCTCCCTGTGACAGGATGCCTATTGTTGGGCTTCCTCCACTGTGAGTTTCGGTCATCAGCAGGAGGGCAGCCCAGTGTCTGTGACTGGTGGCATCCATTTTGTGATGCCAGGGCTCTTTAGGATTCTACCTCGTTTCCACAGCAGGTACATGTCTTATCCCTCTAGAAGGGTGGAATGCTACCCCCGCCGCCAAGATTGGCGGGGGGTAGTATTCCAAGATGTTTGACACCAAACACGACATGTTTTGATGCAGCCATTCCAAAGTTAGCATTTACCGCGAGGATATAATGCACTTAAATAGTATATGGTTTAACCGCATCCACAAACAGCACCAGAGAATAGACTCTGAGAGCTGCAGAGGGGCCCTGCTCAGGCAGAGGCACCCCCTCACATAGAAGCCAAGCACCCTGCCCTCAGGATTGATAGGGCCTGCCTTAGGGGTGACTGATAGGTTTATATGTGTGTGCAGGAGAGATATAGGAAACCTATATCTCAGTGAGGAGTGCTAGCACCACCTCACCCAGGCTGCAGTAGCAGGCCTGTGGTGTCAGATTTAGACTGCTTCCCAGGGGTGGCATAACACATGCTGCAGCCCCTGGTAGGCCTGTGAAGTACCTATGCCCTTGGCACCTAAGGTACCATATACTAGGGACTCATAAGGCACCACAGTATCCAATCACTAGTGCACCTAGAGTGCACTCCATGTCGTTTAGAGAGAACAGAGAGGCTGGGGCCCTGATTGGCAGGGACCCAGCCAGACTATAGCCAGAAACCAGTGCTAACATCAGAAAAAAAGTGGGGGCAACATAAGAGGCAGATCCTACTCTCCTACACAACCCCCCCAAACGTAGGGACACTAAACTAACCTTGACCAGTTGAGTCTTCGTGTTCAAAGTGGAAATACCTTGAGAGTCCATCTGCATTGGCATGTTGGGTCCCAGGCCTATGTTCCACTGTATAGTCCATCCCCTGTAGGGAAATGGACCACCTCAAAAGTTTTGGGTTTTCACCTTTCATCTGCTTTAGCCATAGGAGGGGCTTGTGGTCAGTCTGAACTATGAAGTGAGTGCCAAACAAGTATGGCCTCAGCTTCTTCAGGGCCCATACCACAGCAAAGGCCTCCCTCTCTATAGCTGACCAACGTTTCTCTCTAGGGGTCAGCCTTCTGCTAATAAAAGCTACTGGCTGGTCTTGACCTTCATCATTCAGTTGAGACAGTACAGCTCCCACACCCAGCTCAGAAGCATCTGTTTGGACAATGAACTTTTTGGTGTAGTCTGGACTCTGTAAGATGGGGGCAGTGCACATGGCCTGCTTTAGGTCTTCAAATGCCTTTTGACAGCTAGCTGTCCACTGAACCTTTTTTGGCATTTTCTTAGAGGTAAGATCATTCAAGGGGGTCACTATAGATCCATATCCCTTGACAAACCTCCTATAGTACCCAGTCAGGCCTAAGAAGGCTCTCACCTGTGTCTGGGTGGTTGGAGCAACCCATTCCAGTATGGTTTGGATTTTGCTCTGCAAAGGCTGAACCTGGCCTCCACCTACAAGGTGGCCCAGGTACACAACCTGACTCTGCCCTATCTGGCACTTGGTGGCCTTGATAGTGAGGCCTGCTTTCTGCAGGGCCTCCAAAACATTTCTGAGGTGGACCAGGTGATCCTGCCAGGAGGAACTAAAGACAGCAATATCATCTAGATAAGCTGAGCAATAAGTTTCCATCCCTGCCAGAACTTTATTCACCAACCTCTGAAAAGTGGCAGGTGCATTTTTCAATCCAAAGGGCATCACCACAAAGTGGTAGTGCCCACCAGGGGTCGAAAATGCTGTTTTGGCTTTTGCATCATCAGCTAATCTGATTTGCCAGTAGCCAGCTGTTAGGTCAAATGTGCTTAGATACTTGGCTGAGGCCAAAGTATCAATCAGCTCATCTGCCCTTGGTATGGGATAGGCATCAGTCCTAGTGACTGCATTGAGGCCTCTGTAGTCTACACAAAACCTCATTTCTTTCTTACCACCCTGGGTATGAGGCTTGGGTACCAGGACTACTGGGCTAGCCCAAGGGCTATCTGAAGGCTCAATCACGCCTAACTCCAACATTTTCTGGACTTCAGTCCTGATACAGTCCCTGACATGGTCAGGTTGCCTGTAGATTTTATTCTTGACAGGCAGACTGTCCCCAGTGTCCACCTCATGGGTGCACCAGGTAGTCTGACTAGGGGTCAGGCTAAACATATGTCTAAACTGTTGCAGAACTTGTCTGCACTCAGTTTGCTGATGGTCAGTGAGGCTGCTTGCCAAAGCAACACCATCTACTGACCCATCATCAGGGTTCTGAGAGAGCAGGTCAGGGAGAGGGTCACTCTCCTCCTCCTGGTCCTCATCAGTTGCCATGAGCAAGCCCATGTCAGCCCTGTCAACATATGGCTTTAATCTGTTGACATTAAGCACCCTTAGGGGGCTCCTGGGAGTTCCAAGATTCACCAGATAGGTGACTTCTCCCTTCTGTTCAACTATTGTATGGGGGCCACTCCATTTGTCCTGGAGGGCTGCTGGGGCCACAGGCTCCAACACCCACACTTTCTGTCCTGGCTGGTATACAGTCAGCACAGCTCTTTGGTCATGCCAAGCTTTTTGCAATTCTTGGCTGGCCTCCAGGTTTTTGGTTGCCTTTTTCATGTACTCTGCCATCCGGGAGCGGAGACCAAGTACATAGTCCATCACATCTTGTTTGGGGGGCTTGAGAGGTAACTCCCAGCCCTCTTTTACCAAACATAGTGGACCTCTCACAGGATGCCCAAACAGAAGCTCAAATGGGCTGTAGCCAACCCCTTCTGTGGAACCTCTCTGTATGCAAACAAAAGGCAAGGAAGAAGAAGGTCCCATTTCCGCCTAAGCTTCTCTGGGAGTCCCTTAATCATTCCTTTCAAGGTCTTGTTGAAGCGTTCAACTAAACCATTGCATTGTGTGTGATAGGGAGTGGTGAACTTATAAGTTACACCACACTCCTTCCACATTGCTTTCAGATATCCTGACATGAAGTTGGTACCTCTGTCAGAAATGACCTCCTTTGGAAAACCCACTCTGGAAAAAACTCCAATGAGGGCTCTTGCCACCACAGGTGCTGTGGTGGTCCTCAGAGGAATTGCCTCTGGGTACCTGGTGGCATGATCCACTACCACCAGGATAAATCTGTGCCCAGATGCAGTCTGAGGGTCAAGGGGACCAACAATGTCAATCCCTACCCTTTCAAAGGGTACCCCCACCACAGGTAGTGGTATCAGGGGGGCCTTTGTTGTGCCACCTGCCTTACCACTGGCTTGGCAAGTGACACAGGAGCGACAAAACTCCTTTGTGTCCTCTGACATATGTGGCCAATGAAAATGTGGAACAAGCCTGTCCCAGGTCTTGTTTTGGCCCAAGTGTCCTGCCAATGGGATATCATGTGCTAAGGTCAAGAGGAACCCCCTAAACTTCTGAGGTATTACCAACCTCCTGGTGGCTCCAGGGGCTGGGTCTCTACCCTCAGAATATAGGAGTCCCTCATCCCAATAAACTTTATGGGACCCACTAGCACTCCCAGCAGCCTCAGCAGCAGCCTGCTGTCTGAGGGGTTCAAGAGAGGGGCAGCACTGTTGCTCCTTGCTCAGATCTTCCCTGGAAGGGCCCCCTGCCCCCAAGAACTCAACCTGGTCAGGTTCAAGTCCCTCTGGGGCAGTTCCTTCTTCAGGTTCTGCTTCACCTCCCTCTGGAAGTGAATCCTTGATCTGAGACAGAGGGGAAGGCACTGCCTTAACCCTACTGCTCCTCCTCTTGGGAAGCATCTGGTCCATTGTTCCAGGATCCAGAGCTGGTTCAGTGTCATGCATTCTTGCTTGTGACCTGGTCACAGCAAATACCTCTGCAGGGATGCCCAACATCTCAGCATGAGTCCATAACTCTACTTCAGACCAGGCTGAAGTCTCTAGATCATTGCCCAACAGACATTCTACAGGGAGGTCTGCACTGACTACAACCTTCTTGAGGCCAGTTACCCCTCCCCAGGAGAAATTCACAACTGCCAGACTATGGTTGGTCTGGACATTGCTTGCATTGGTCACCTGGTACATTTCACCCAGGATGATCTGTCCAGGGTCCACTAGGTCCTCTGCCACCATGGTGACACTAGCACCTGTGTCCCTAAATGCCAAAGCCTGTTTGCCATTTATCAAAGGCTGCTGTTTGTACTTGCCCAGATTACTGGGGCTTACTAGGAAGGACATATCAATGTTTCCCTCACAAATCAGCATTGCCTGAGTGGTCACTCTGACTAGGTCAGAATCCACTCCAGAACCCAGGGTCAACCCTACTACACCCTTATTCTGCGTACCACCTCCACCAGTAGCTGAGCTAGGGGGCACAGTTGCCTTAGGGGCAGGAGTGGTGGTGGTTTGGTCTTTGGACTTGGTACAATCAGAAGTCCAGTGCCCTTTCTGTTTACAGAATTTGCACCAGGGCTTCTTTTGGCCTTTTCCCTTGTTGGACTGTGACTCCCCACCAGATGCAGATTTTTGGGGCCCTTGTGAAGACTTCTGGTCTTTTGACTTATCCCCACCTTTCTCAGAGACTTTAGGATCTTGCTTCTTAGTGTCACCCCCTTGGTTCTGCGTTTTCTGCCTCACCCTGGTTCTGACCCATTTGTCTGCCTTCTTTCCCAATTCTTGGGGAGAGGTCAGATCAGAGTCCACCAGGTACTGATGCAACAACTGGTTCTGGCAATTATTTAGGATCTGTTCTCTCATCATCAGATTATACAATCCCTTGAAATCAGTAACCCTACTGCCAACCAGCCAACCCTCTAGAGCCTTGGTTGCACAATCAACAAAGTCAGTCCAGTCCTGAGTCTGTGCCTTCTGGGTATCTCTGAACTTCAACCTGTACTGCTCAGTGGTTAAGCCAAACCCATCTATCAGTGCACTCTTCAGGACCTCATAATCATCAGCATCCTCCTCTCTAACAGTGAGGAGCTTGTCTCTTCCTTTATCTGAAAAGGAGAGCCACAAGATTGCTGCCCACTGCTTTTGGGGGACCTGCTGTACTCTACAGGCCCTCTCCATAGCAGTTATCCACTTGTGGATATCATCCCCACTCTGGTAGGGAGGAACAACCTTGCTCAGGTTCCTATGGTCAGGAATATATTCTCTGCCTCTAGGGACACTGTTGCTGCCACCAGGGGGTTCTAACCCCTCTTTTCTAGAAGCTCTCTGGATCTCCAGGGCTTCCCTATCCAGTGCCAACTGCTTGGTTCTGAGGGCCACTCTGGCTTCCTCATACTGGAGCAGTTTGCACCTTCTCTCAGAGGAGGTCTCTCTTAAGGAAAAGTATGAGCTCCTCTGCTGGACAAATTCTCTGCCAGAGTGATAAGAGTGGTCAGATTCCCTGGAAGGGGATCTGTGCCTCTCCTCCTCTCTGTCAGTTCTCTTAGGGAGAATTCCTCTGTCCTTTTCAGGCTCCTTGGAGCCTGGCCCTTCAATCACAGAGTCTTGGTCATTCTGATTTTCATCATCTGACCCAGATACTATGACTGACCCACCCACTGATTCAAACCCTTTAGCTCCTAGAGCCAATCTAAGGTCATCTGCTGTCAGCAGATCTATCAGGTGGAGTGTTGAGGGACTCTGTCCTAGTCTCAGGTGTCTGTCAACACACATGGCTCTCAAGTCAGAGAAAGCCATGTCCTTATATTGAGGCTGAGTGGATCCACTGGGTCCACCCCTTAAGGACATTCTAGTGTTGTGCAGTGTTGTACTACCTACACTAGTTTGTGGCCTACTGATCCTAGCTTGAGCTGTGGAAAGGGTGTGCTATCCCTTGGCACACAGCTCTAAGTTCAGTAGAACTTATTGATACTAAGCTTGACTTTATATGTACCTTGAGTACCTATAATGGTTTTCAGTTAGTAATTCAAATAGAGATTTTCTGGTAAAACAATGGCAAGCTGGAATCCCACACGCTGCCCACCAATGTGAGAAGTTGGCCTGGTATATGCTGTTCACTAATTAAAGTGGACACCTTGCACCAGGGCAAATCGACTCTTATGGTAGATAGGTTTAAGACAACCTTTTAAAGAAAGCTATCCTAGTGGTAGCTGTGGAGAGCAGCCTTCAGGCTAAGTCTCGGAGGAATGTAAAGCAGCTTGTTTTACCATATAATCTCTTGAATCACCAAATGAAAAGACACCACACAGGTATATATATCAAATATATATGTATTTATTTCTAAATAACTCTCTACTAATCTCTTTATGAGATTAGAAGACAAACATATGCACAAATCAACGTTTCACAATAAGTTAAGCACAAAATATGGCTGGGGTCCTAGGGGCGTACCAGACCATATACTAAGTAAGAGACTTAGGGACAACGACTTGCAGGGAGACAAGGCCTAGGGCCTTCAGAAGTGCTGGGGCCTCACAAAACCACCCAAGGCAGGTAAGTAAAGGACCCACGGGGGACGCGTGCAGTGTGGATACACAGGCGCGGATCGCCGTTGACTTCAATGGGGCAAGTCGCGGTTGGAAATAAAGAGTTTTAGGATACTTCGGGAGAACCTACAAGCAAGTTACTTACAGGGTAAGTAATTCTAGGGCCCACACCCACAGGAGCACCGTAGTGCTGGAGTTACCTCACCCAGGGAAGCCGGGTGCATACGTGTCCTTTGGTGTCGGGTCGCGGCGTCGTTTTCAATGGCGAACAAAGAAGACTTGCTGCTTGCGGGAGCTGAAGAAGTGTCTGGTGGAATCCAAGCCTGGATTCTGAAGAAGGATGACCTGAAAGCAGAGGGGACAGTGTTCAAAGTCACTTGGCAGTGACCCGGGGCAAGGAAGATGAATGCCCACCGTCGTCGGTTGATTCAGGTCAGTTGTGGGTGCCTTGACTCTTCAGCCACGTGGTCCAGGAGGCGTCGACGACGACCAGGAGCTGGATTCAGTGTGTACCTCGACGTCTGCAGCTGACTGCGGTGTCGGCAACTCGATCAGAGCCAACAAGCCTTGGCAGCCGCAAGTCTCGGGGAGATGAAGAAAATTCGATGGCGCAGACCAGCAAGGTCTGTGGAACTCACCCAGCGAGGGTAAGTCAGGGCAGGCCTGGAGCAACCAGAGAAGCCCTTTGGTTTCTTTAAGAAGTCTTCTGGGGACCCACAAGCCGGCGGGCAAGGGATCGCAAAGACACCTCGGGCGGAATCACTCAACAGGGGCCCACGGTCACTCGGGACGGTGTAGGCCTCTGATCTTCGGAGGGATTCCTGCTGGAGGTCGGGACCACACGTGGTCCAAAGCACAAGTTCGTAGAACGTTGTGAAGGGGTTGCACTTGACAATAGTGTACGGTACCCAGGGGTCGCGGTTCCTCATTACTCGTGGGGTCCACTTGCCTCAGCTTCGCTGGGGACTCACGATGGCCTGGGAGAGGTCAGGAAATCTACTTCTTGGGCTGCAGGGACTTCGGACTCCGGCGGGAGTGGCGTAGTTTGCGACCGTCGTTGTCGTTTTTGGTGCCTGCCAAGCAGGGGAGTCACTCCTTGACTCCAAGGGAGATTCTTCTGTCTTCCAAAGGTAGTGGAACGTCGAAGGGCCAGGATTCTTCTGTAGAGCGTCGTCCAGGGGTTATCTGCTTTGCAATGGCAAGGTTCCCCTCTTATACTAAAAAGAGGGGATGGACTAGCTCTATGACCCCACCTATGGGAGGGTCAAGGGAGGGGTGGCTACACCCACTTCCCTTTGTCCAGTTTCGCGCCAGAGCAGGGGCAGGTAGCCCCTGAGCTGGTTTGAACTGGCATATGCACAGAGGAGCCTTCTGCTCCCCCAGTGCAGGACTTCAAAGCACTCTAAGAGTGCACCCACCCAGCCCCAATACACTAAACCCTGTCTGGAGGGTGGTTACACCTCCCTGTGACAGGATGCCTATTGTTGGGCTTCCTCCACTGCGAGTTTCGGTCATCAGCAGGAGGGCAGCCCAGTGTCTGTGACTGGTGGCATCCATTTTGTGATGCCAGGGCTCTTTAGGATTCTACCGCGTTTCCACAGCAGGTACATGTCTTATCCCTCTAGAAGGGTGGAATGCTACCCCCGCCGCCAAGATTGGCGGGGGGTAGTATTCCAAGATGTTTGACACCAAACACGACATGTTTTGATGCAGCCATTCCAAAGTTAGCATTTACCGCGAGGATATAATGCACTTAATAGTATATGGTTTAACCGCATCCACAAACAGCACCAGAGAATAGACTCTGAGAGCTGCAGAGGGGCCCTGCTCAGGCAGAGGCACCCCCTCACATAGAAGCCAAGCACCCTGCCCTCAGTATTGATAGGGCCTGCCTCAGGGGTGACTGATAGGTTTATATGTGTGTGCAGGAGAGATATAGGAAACCTATATCTCAGTGAGGGGTGCTAGCACCACCTCACCCAGGCTGCAGTAGCAGGCCTGTGGTGTCAGATTTAGACTGCTTCCCAGGGGTGGCATAACACATGCTGCAGCCCCTGGTAGGCCTGTGAAGTACCTATGCCCTTGGCACCTAAGGTACCATATACTAGGGACTCATAAGGCACCACAGTATCCAATCACTAGTGCACCTAGAGTGCACTCCATGTCGTTTAGAGAGAACAGAGAGGCTGGGGCCCTGATTGGCAGGGACCCAGCCAGACTATAGCCAGAAACCAGTGCTAACATCAGAAAAAAAGTGGGGGCAACATAAGAGGCAGATCCTACTCTCCTACAAAAGGAGTAGAAAGAGGCACATTAGAGTTCAAAAACAAGCAGAAAGAGGCAAAATAAAGGTCAAATGAGAGGAAAGAGAGAAAATAAAGGTCAGCAACAAGCAGAAAGAGGCAATGTAAAGGTCAGAAATGAGCCGAAAGAGCGAAATAGAGATCAGGGATGAGCAGAAATGAGAACAAAGAGGTAAAATAGAGATTAGCAATGACCAGAAAGAGGCAAAATAGAGATCAGAAATTAGCAGAAAGAGGCAAAAGAGAGGTCAACAATGAACAGAAAAAGGCAAAATAGAAGCCAGCAACGAACAGAAAGAGGCAAAATAGAGATCAGCAAAGCACAGACAGGGCAAGATAAAGGTCAGAGCCCTGGCATCACAAAATGGATGCCACCAGTCACAGACACTGGGCTGCCCTCCTGCTGATGACCAACACTCGCAGTGGAGGAAGCCCAACAATAGATATCCTGTCCCAAGGGGGTGTGACCACCTTCCAGACAGGGTTTAGTGTATTGGGGCTGGGTGGGTGCACTCCTACAGTGCTTTGAAGTCCTGCACTGGGGGAGCAGAAGGCTCCTCTGTGCATACCCCAGTTCAAACCTGCTCAGGGGCTACCTGCCCCTGCTCTGGCACGAAACTGGACAAAGGGGAGTGGGTGGCCTCCCATAGGTAGGGTCATAGAGCTAGTCCCTCCCTTTCTTTTAGTATAAGAGGGGGAACCTGTGCATTGCAAACTAGATTTCCCTGGACGACGCTCTGAAGAAGAATCCCGGACCTTTGACGTTCCACTACCTTTGGAAGACTGAAGAATCTCCCTTGGAGTCAAGGAGTGACTCCCCTGCTTGGCAGGCACCAAAAACTACAAATGACGGTCGCACACTACGCCGCTCCTGCCGGAGTCCGAAGTCCCTGCAGCCCAAGAAGTGGATTTCCTGACTTCTCAAAGGCCATCGTGAGTCCCCAGTGAAGCTGAGGCCAGTGGACCCCAAGAGTGACGAGGAACCGCGACCCCTGGGTACCGTGCACTATTGTCGAGTGCAACCTCTTCACAACATTCCACAAACTTGTGCTTTGGACCACGTATGGTCCTAGCCTCCAGCAGGAATCCCTCCGAAGATCAGAGGCCTACCACGTCCCGAGTGACCGTGGGCTCCTGTTGAGCGAATCCTCCCGAGGCGTCTTCACGATCCCTTGCCAGCCGGCTTGTGGGTCCCCAGAAGACTTTCTAAAGACACCAAAGGGCTCCCCTGGTTGATCCAAGCCTGCCCTGACTTACCCTCACTGGGTGAGTCCCACAGACCTTGCTGGTCTGCGCCATTGCCTCTTCACGCTTTCCCCAAGACTTGCTGTTACCAAGGATTGTTGGCTCCAATCGAGTCGCCGACACAGCAGTAAGCTGCAGACATCGTGGGACACGCCGAATCCAGCTCCTGGTCATCGTCGACGCCTCCTGGACCTTGTGGCTGAAGAGTCAAGGCACCCGCGAACGACCTGAATCTTGCGACGATGGTGGGCATCCATCTTCCTTGCCCCGAGTCACTGCCAAGTGACTTTGAACACTGTCCCCTCTGCTTTCAGGTCTTCCATCTTCTGAATCCAGGCTTGGATTCCTCCGGACACTTCTCCTGTCGCCGCAAGCAGCAAGTCTTCACTGGCTCCCATTGAAAACGACGTCGCGACCCGACACCCAAGAACACCTATGCACCCGGCTCCCCTGGGTGAGGTAACTTCAGCACTACGGTGCTCCTGTGGGTGTGGGCCCTAGAACTACTTACCCTGTAAGTGACTTGCTTGTAGCTTCCCTAGAAGTGCCCTAAAACTCTTATTTTCTAAGTGCGACAATTGCGCTGACTCGTACAGGGTTCGCGTCTGTGTTAGACACATCGCGTCCATCTCCTTTGTAACACTATCTAGAACTGTGTCCTTCGACTCGTACTGAGTCCGATCGGTGTTCGCCTCGAACACACAAGGGGCCTGTAACATAGAGATCTCCATTGCGCTGACTCGCACAAGGTTCGCGTCTGTGTTAGACACAGCGCGTCCATCTCCCTTGCAACTCTATCTGTAACCGCGTCCTTCGACTCGTACAAGGACCGATCGGTGTGTTCGCCTCGAACACGCAAGGGACCTTTAACATTGAAATCTCAATCGCGTCTGTGCGCATAGACTCGTACAGGACTCGCACCAGTGCCAGGACACCGCGTCCGTCCCCTGTGGGTCTCCTACAACTACCTGGGGTGGTTCTTGGGGGTCCCTCGATTCTAGATGCCCTAGACCTAGGTCTAGCCAAACTAAGATTGTGATATTCGATTGTGCTAAACTTATTTTGATAACATTTGACTTGTACATATGTTCCTGACTTCTAATCTCATAAAGAGATTAGTAGAGAGTGTTTATTAATAAATACATATATATTTGATATATATACCTGTGTGGTGTCTTTTCATTTGGTGATTCAAGAGATTGTGTGGTAAAACAAGCTACTTTACATTCCTTCAAGACTTAGCCTGAAGGCTGCTCTCCACAGCTACCACTAGGATAGCTTTCTATAAAGGTTGTCTTAAACCTATCTACCATAAGAGTCGAATTGTTCTGGTGCAAGGTGTCCACTTTAATTAGTGAACAGCATATACCAGGCCAACTTCTCACACTTGCTAATCTCTATTTTACCTCTTTGTTCTCATTTCTGCTCATTGCTGATCTCTATTTTGCCTCTTTCTGCTTGTTTCGGTCCTTTATTTTGCCTCTTTTTGCTCCTTGCTTATCTCTATTTTGCCTCTTTCTGCTCATTGCTGGCCTCTAGTTTGCCTTTTTCTGCTTGTGACTGACCTTTATTTTCCCTCTTTCTACTCGTTGCTGACCTTTAATTTCCCTTGTTCTGCTTGTTTCTGACCTTCATTCCGCCTCTTTCTGCTCACTTCTGACCTTTAACTTGCCACTTTCTGCTAATTTCTGACCTTTATTTTGACTCTTTCTGCTCGTTGCTGGTCTTCATTCCACCTCTTACTGTTCGTTTGCCTCTTTCTGCTCATTGCTGGCCTCTATTTTGCTCTTTCTGCTCATTTCTGACCTTTATTATGCCTCTTTTGTCTAATTTCTGACCTTTATATTGCCTCTTTCTGCTCGTAGTTGACCTATATTCTGCTTCTTGCTGCTCGTTTCTGACCTTCATTAAGCCTCTTTCTGCTCTTCGCTGATCTCCATTTTGCCACTTACTGTTCGTTTGCCTCTTTCTGCTCATTGCTCGCCTCTATTTCGCTCTTTCTGCTCGTTTCTGACCTTCATTATGCCTCTTTCGGCTAATTTCTGACCTTTACATTGCCTCTTTCTACTTCTTGCTGACCTTTTTTTTCTCTCTTTCCTCTCATTTCTGACCTTTATTTTGCCTCTTTCTGCTTATTTTTTAACTCTAATGTGCCTCTTTCTACTCCTTTCTAATCTCTATTTTGCCACTTTCTTCTCGTTACTGGACTTTATTTTGCCTCTTTCTGCTTTTTTCTGATCTTTATTTTGCCTCTGTCTGCTTTTTTGTGACCTCTATTTTGCCTCTTACTGCTCATTTCTGATCTCTATTTTGCCTCTTTCTGTTCATTGCTGGCCTTTATTTTGCCTCATTCTGCTTGTTTCTGACCTTTATTTTCCCTCTTTCTGCTCGTTGCTGACCTTTATTTTCCCTCTTTATGCTAATTTCTGACATTCATTCTGCCTCTTTCTGCTCGTTTCTGCTTATTTTGTGACCACTATTTTGCCTCTTTCTGCTCATTTCTGATCTCTATTTTGCCTCTTTCTGTTCATTGCTGGCCTTTCTCTTGCCTCATTCTGCTTGTTTCTGACCTTTATTTTGCCTCTTTCTGCTTGCTGGTGATCTCTATTTTGCCTCTTTCTGCTTGTCATTGACCTTTATCTTCCCTCTTTCTGCTCGTTGCTGACTGTTATTTTCCCTCTTTTTGCTCGTTTCTGACATTCATTCTGGCTCTTTCTGCTCATTTCTGAATTTTAACTTGCCTCTTTCTGCTCGTAGTTTACCTTTATTCTGCGTCTTGCTGCTCGTTTCTGACCTTTATCTTGCCCTTTCTGTGCTTTGCTGATCTCTATTTTGCCTCTTTCTGTTCGTTGCTGGCTTCTATTTTGCCTTTTTCTATTCATTGCTGTAGGAAGGTGGAATCTGACTACATGGTTGCCCCCACTTTTGTTCCTGGTGTTTTGTTGGTTTTTGACTTAGTTTGGCTGGGAACCTGCTATTCAGGTCCCCAGCCTATCTGCTTTCTCTTTAAATGACATGGAGTGCACTCTAGGTGCACTAGTGATTGGATACTGTGGTACCTTATGAGTCCCTAGTATATGGTACCTTAGGTACCAAGGGCATAGGTACTTCACAGGCCTACCAGTGGCTGAAGCATGTATTATGCCACCCCTGGGAAGCAGACTAAATCTGACACCACAGGCCTGCTACTGCAGCCTGAGTGAGGAAGTGCTAGCACCCCTCACTGAGATATAGGTCCCCTATATCTCTCCTGCACACATTGAGACTTATCAGTCACCCCTAAGGCAGGCCCTATCAATCCTGAGGGCAGGGTGCTTAGTTTCTATGTGAGGGGGTGCCTCTGCCTGAGCAGGACCCCTCTGCAGCCCTCAGAGTCCATTCTCTGGGGCTGTTTGTGAATGCAGTCAAACCATATACTCTTAAGTGCATTATATCCTCGCGGTAAATGCTAACTTTGGAGTGGCTGCATCAAAACATGTCGTGTTTGGTGTCAAACACTTTGAATCATACCCCACACCAGTAACTGGTGTGGGAGTATGATCCCACCCTTCTAGAGGGATAGACATGTACCTACTGTGGAAACGCGGTAGAATCCTAAAGAGCCCTGGCATCACAAAATGGATGCCACCAGTCACAGACACTGGGCTGCCCTCCTGCTGATGACCGACACTCGCAGTGGAGGAAGCCCAACAATAGATATCCTGTCCCAAGGGGGTGTGACCACCTCCCAGACAGGGTTTAGTGTATTGGGGCTGGGTGGGTGCACTCCTAGAGTGCTTTGAAGTCCTGCACTGGGGGAGCAGAAGGCTCCTCTGTGCATATGCCAGTTCAAACCGGCTCAGGGGCTACCTGCCCCTGCTCTGGCATGAAACTGGACAAAGGGAAGTGGGTGTAGCCACCCACTCCCCT
This sequence comes from Calotriton arnoldi, assembly GCA_963921515.1. Taxonomy (NCBI): domain Eukaryota; kingdom Metazoa; phylum Chordata; class Amphibia; order Caudata; family Salamandridae; genus Calotriton; species Calotriton arnoldi. The sequence goes on along the minus strand of CAWUFW010013892.1, from coordinate 34,448 downwards.
GACCCTCCCATAGGTAGGGTCATAGAGCTAGTCCCTCCCTTTCTTTTAGTATAAGAGGGGGAACCTGTGCATTGCACCTTAGATTTTCCCTGGACGACGCTCTGAAGAAGAATCCCGGACCTTCGACGTTCCACTACCTTTGGAAGACTGAAGAATCTCCCTTGGAGTCAAGGAGTGACTCCCCTGCTTGGCAGGCACCAAAAACTACAAACGATGGTCACAAACTATTCCGCTCCCGCTGGATTCCGAAGTCCCTGCAGCCCAAGAAGTAGATTTCCTGACTTTCCAAAGGCCACCGTGAGTCCCCAGCGAAGCTGAGGCCAGTGGACCCCAAGAGTGACGAGGAACCGTGACCCCTGGGTACCATGCACTATTGTCAAGAGCAACCCCTTCACAACGTTTCACGAACTTGTGCTTTGGACCACGTGTGGTCCTACCCTCCAGCAGGAATCCCTCTGAAGATCAGAGGCCTACCATGTCCCGAGTGACCGTGGGCCCCTGTGAGAGAATCCTCCCGAGGCATCTTTGCGATCCCTTGCCAGCTGGCTTGTGGGTCCCCAAAAGACTTTCTAAAGAAACCAAAGAGCTTCCCTTGTTGCTCCAGGCCTGCCCTGACTTACCCTTGCTGGGTGAGTCCCACAGACCTTGCTGGTCTGCGCCATTGCCTCTTCGCACTTTCCCCAAGACTTGCTGTTACCAAGGCTTGTTGGCTCCAATCGAGTCGCCGACACTGCAGTAAGCTGCAGACGTCGTGGGACATGCCGAATCCAGCTCCTGGTCATCGTCGGCACCTCCTGGACCTCGTGGCTGAAGAGTCAAGGCAACTGTGAATGACCTGAATCTTGCGATGACGGTGGGCATCCATCTTCCTTGCCCCGAGTCACTGCCAAGTGACTTTGAACACTGTCCCCTCTGCTTTCAGGTCTTCCATCTTCTGAATCCAGGCTTGGATTCCTCCGGACACTTCTCCTGTCGCCGCAAGCAGCAAGTCTTCACTGGCTCCCATTGAAAACGACGCCGCGACCCGACACCAAAGAACACCTATGCACCCGGCTCCCTGGGTGAGGTAACTTCAGCACTACGGTGCTCCTGTGGGTGTGGGTCCTAGAACTACTTACCCTGTAAGTGACTTGCTTGTAGCTTCCCTCGAAGTGCCCTAAAACTCTAATTATCTAAGTGCGACAATTGCGCTGACTCGTACAGGGTTCGCGTCTGTGTTAGACACACCGCGTCCATCTCCTCTGCAACACTATCTAGAACTGTATCCTTCGACTCGTACTGAGTCCGATCGGTGTTCGCCTCGAACACACAAAGGGCCTGTAACACTGAGATCTCCATTGCACTGACTCGCACAAGGTTCGCGTCTGTGTTAGACACAGCGCGTCCATCTCCCTTGCAACTCTATCTGTAACCGCGTCCTTCGACTCGTACAAGGACCGATCGGTGTGTTCGCCTCGAACACGCAAGGGACCTTTAACTTTGAAATCTCAATCGCGTCTGAGCGCATAGACTCGCACAGGACTCGCACCGGTGCCAGGTCACCGCGTCCGTCCCCTGTGGGTCTCCTACAACTACCTGGGGTGGTTCTTGGGGGTCCCTCGATTCTAGATGCCCTAGACCTAGGTCTAGCAAACTAAGATTGTGATATTCGATTGTGCTAAACTTATTTTGATAATATTTGGCTTGTACATATGTTCCTGACCTCTAATCTCATAAAGAGATTAGTAGAGAGTGTTTATTAATAAATACATATATATTTGATATATATACCTGTGTGGTGTCTTTTCATTTGGTGATTCAAGATATTGTGTGGTAAAACAAGCTGCTTTACATTCCTTCAAGACTTAGCCTGAAGGCTGCTCTCCACAGCTATCACTAGGATAGCTTTCTATAAAGGTTGTCTTAAACCTATCTACCATAAGAGTCGAATTGTTCTGGTGCAAGGTGTCCACTTTAATTAGTGAACAGCATATACCAGGCCAACTTCTCACAATTGCTCACCTCTATTTTGCCTCTTTCTGCTAATTTCTGTTCTCTATTTTGCCTCTTTCTGGTCATTGCTGGCCTTTATTTTGCCTCTTTCTGCTTGTTTTTGGACCATTACTTTGCCTCTTTTTGCTCCTTGCTAATCTCTATTTTACCTCTCTCTTCTCATTTCTGCTCGTCGCTAATCTCTATTTTGCCTCTTTCTGCTCATTGCTGGCCTCTAGTTTGTCTTTTTCTGCTTGTGACTGACCTTTATTTTCCCTCTTTCTGCTCGTTGCTGGCCTCTATTTTGCTCTATCTGCTCGTTTCTGACCTTCATTATGCCTCTTTCTGCTAATTTCTGACCTTTATCTTGCCTCTTTCTTCTCATTGCTGAACTTTATTATACCTCTTGCTGCTCGTTTCTGACCTTTATTTTGAAGCTTTCTGCTCGTTGCTGATCTCAATTTTGCCTCTTTCTGTTCATTGTTGATCTCTATTTTGCCTCCTTCTGCTCATTGCTAGCCACTATTTTGCCTCTTTCTGCTTGTTGCTGGCTTCTACTTTGCCTTTTTCTGCTCGATGCTCACGGTTATTCTGCCTCTCTCTGCTCATTTCTCACCTTTATTTTGCTTCTTTCTGCTCATTGCTGACCTTTATTCTGTCTCTTGCCGCTCCTTTCTGACCTTTATTTTACCTCTTGCTGCTTGTTTTTGACCTTTATTTTGCCTCTTTCTGCTCGTTGCTGAGCTCTATTTTGCCTCTTTCTGCTTGTTGCTGATCTTCATTTTGCCTCCTATTGTTCGTTTGCACCTTTCTGCTCATTGGTGGCCTCTATTTTGCTCTTTCTGCTCATTTCTGACCTTTATTTTACCTCTTTCAGCTAATTTCTGACCTTTATTTTGCTTCTTTCTGCTCGTTGCTGACCTTTATTCTGCCTCTTTCTGCTAGTTTCTGACCTTTATCTTGCCTCTTTCTGCTCATTGCTGACATTTATTCTGTCTCTTGCCGCTCGTTTGTGACCTTTATTTTGCCTCTTGCTGCTCGTTTTTGACCTTTATTTTGCCTCTTTTTGCTCGTTGCTGATCTCTATTATGCCTCTTCCTGCTCATTGCTGGCTTATTTTTTGCCATTTTCTGCTTGTTGCTGACCTTTCTTCTGCCTCTTGCTGCTCAATTCTGACCTTTATTTTGCCTCTTTCTGCTTGTTGCTCATCTCCATTTCGCCTCTTACTGTTCGTTTGCCCCATTCGGCTCATAACTGACCTTTATCTTGCCTCTTTCTGTTCATTGTTGACCTTTATTCTGTCTCTTGCTGCTCGTTTCTGACCTTTATTTTGCCTCTTTCTGCTCGTTGCTGACCTTTATTTTGCCTCTTTCTGCTCGTTGCTGACCTTTATTTTCCCTCTTTCTGCTCATTTCTGACATTCACTCTCCCTCTTTCTGCTCGTTTCTGAACTTTAACTTGCCTCTTTCTGCTCATTGCTGACCTTTATTTTGCCTCTATCTGCTTGTAGTTGACCTTTATTCTGCCTCTTGCTGCTCATTTCTGACCTTTATCTTGCCCTTTCTGCTCTTTGCTGATCTCTATTTTGCCTCTTTCTGCTCGTTGCTGGCTTCTATTTTGTCTTTTCTGCTTGTTGCTTACCTTTATTCTGCCTCTTTCTGCACGTTTCTGACCTTTATCTTGCCTCTTTCTGCTCATTGCTGACCTTTATTTTACCTCTTGCTGCTCGTTTCTGAGGTTTATTTTGCACTTATATGCTCGTTGCTGATCTCTATTTTGCCTCTTTCTGCTCATTGCTGGCCTCTATTTTGCCTCTTTCTGCTCGTTGCTGGCTTCTATTTTGCCCTTTTCTGTTAATTGCTGACCTCTATTTTGCCTCTTTCTGCTCATTTCTGATCTCTATTTTGCCTCTTTCTGGTCATTGCTGGCCTTTATTTTGCCTTTTTCTGCTTGTTTCTGACCATTATTTTGCCTCTTTCTGCTCGTTGCTGATCTCTATTTTGCCTCTTTCTGCTCATTGCTGGCCTCTAGTTTGCCTTTTTTCTGCTTGTGACTGACCTTTATTTTCCTCTTTCTGCTCGTTGCTGACCTTTATTTTCCCTCTTTCTGCTTGTTTCTGACCTTCATTCTGCCTCTTTCTGCTCACTTCTGACCTTTAACTTGCCACTTTCTGCTCATTTCACACCGTTATTTTGCCTCTTTCTGCTCATTGCTGACCGTTATTCTGTCTCTTGCCGCTCCTTTCTGACCTTTCTTTTACCTCTTGCTGCTCGTTTTTAACCTCTATTTTGCCTCTTTCTGCTCGTTGCTGATCTCTATTTTGCCTCTTTCTGCTTGTTGCTGACCTTCATTTTGCCTCCTATTGTTCGTTTCCTCTTTCTGCTCATTGCTGGCCTCTATATTACTCTTTCTGCTCGTTTCTGACCTTTATTGTGCCTTTTTCGGCTCATTTCTGACCTTTATTTTGCCTCTTTCTGCTCGTTGCTGACCTTTATTCTGCCTCTTTCTGCTCGTTTCTGACTTTTATCTTGCTTCTTCCTGCTCATTGCTGACATTTATTCTGTCTCTTGCCGCTCATTTGTGACCTTTATTTTGCTTCTTGCTGCTCGTTTATGACTCCTATTTTGCCTCTTTCTACTTGTTGCTGATCTCAATTTCGCCTCCTATTGTTCGTTTGCCTCTTTCTGCTCATTGCTGGCCTCTATTTTGTTCTTTCTGCTAATTTCTGACCTTTATTATGCCTCTTTCTGCTTGTGAATGACCTTTATTTTTCCTCTTTCTGCTTTTTGCCGACCTTTACTCTGCCTCTTGATGCTCAATTATGACCTTTATTTTGCCTCTTTCTGCTCATTACTGATCTCCATTTCGCCTCTTACTGTTCGTTTGCCCCATTCGGCTCATATCTGACCTTTATCTTGCCTCTTTCTGCTCGTTGCTGACCTTCATTTTGCCTCTTTCTGCTCGTTGCTGACCTTTATTTTGCCTCTTTCTGCTCGTTGCTGACCTTTATTTTCCCTCTTTCTGCTCATTTCTGACATTCACTCACTCTCTTTCTGCTCGTTTCTGAACTTTAACTTGCCTCTTTCTGGTCATTGCTGACCTTTATTTTGCCTCTATCTGCCCGTAGTTGACCTTTATTCTGCCTCTTGCTGCTCATTTCTGACCTTTATCTTGCCCTTTCTGCTCTTTGCTGATCTCTATTTTGCCTCTTTCTGCTCGCTGCTAGCTTCTATTTTGCCTTTTCTGCTTGTTGCTTACCTTTATTCTGCCTCTTTCTGCTCGTTTCTGACCTTTATCTTGCCTCTTTCTGCTCATTGCCGACCTTTATTCTACCTCTTGCTGCTCGTTTCTGAGCTTTATTTTGCATCTATATGCTCGTTGCTGATCTCTATTTTGCCTCTTTCTGCTCATTGCTGGCCTCTATTTTGCCTCTTTCTGCTCTTAGCTGGCTTCTATTTTGCCCTTTTCTGTACATTGCTGACCTCTATTTTGCCTCTTTCTGCTAATTTCTGATCTCTTTTGCCTCTTTCTGGTCATTGCTGGCCTTTATTTTGCCTCTTTCTGCTTGTTTCTGACCATTATTTTGCCTCTTTCTGTTCGTTGCTGATCTCTATTTTGCCTCTTTCTGCTTGTTTCGGTCCATTGTTTCCTCTTTTTGCTCATTGCTAATCTCTATTTTGCCTCTTTCTGCTCATTGCTGACCTCTAGTTTGCCTTTTTCTGTTTGTGACTGACCTTTATTTTCCCTCTTTCTGCTCTTTCCTGACCTTTATTTTCCCTCTTTCTGCTCGTTTCTGACCTTCATTCTGCCTCTTTCTGCTCACTTCTGACCTTTAACTTGCCACTTTCTGCTAATTTCTGACTTTTATTTTGCCTCTTTCTGCTCGTTGCTGGTCTTCATTTCGCCTCTTATAGTTCGTTGGCCTCTTTCTGCTCATTGCTGGCCTCTATTTTGCTCTTTCTGCTCATTTCTGACCTTTATCTTGCCCTTTCTGCTCTTTGCTGATCTCTATTTTGCCTCTTTCTGCTCGTTGCTGGCTTCTATTTTGCCTTTTCTGCTTGTTGCTTACCTTTATTCTGCCTCTTTCTGCACGTTTCTGACCTTTATCTTGCCTCTTTCTGCTCATTGCTGACCTTTATTTTACCTCTTGCTGCTCGTTTCTGAGGTTTATTTTGCACTTATATGCTCGTTGCTGATCTCTATTTTGCCTCTTTCTGCTCATTGCTGGCCTCTATTTTGCCTCTTTCTGCTCGTTGCTGGCTTCTATTTTGCCCTTTTCTGTTAATTGCTGACCTCTATTTTGCCTCTTTCTGCTCATTTCTGATCTCTATTTTGCCTCTTTCTGGTCATTGCTGGCCTTTATTTTGCCTTTTTCTGCTTGTTTCTGACCATTATTTTGCCTCTTTCTGCTCGTTGCTGATCTCTATTTTGCCTCTTTCTGCTCATTGCTGGCCTCTAGTTTGCCTTTTTTCTGCTTGTGACTGACCTTTATTTTCCCACTTTCTGCTCGTTGCTGACCTTTATTTTCCCTCTTTCTGCTTGTTTCTGACCTTCATTCTGCCTCTTTCTGCTCACTTCTGACCTTTAACTTGCCACTTTCTGCTCATTTCACACCGTTATTTTGCCTCTTTCTGCTCATTGCTGACCGTTATTCTGTCTCTTGCCGCTCCTTTCTGACCTTTCTTTTACCTCTTGCTGCTCGTTTTTAACCTCTATTTTGCCTCTTTCTGCTCGTTGCTGATCTCTATTTTGCCTCTTTCTGCTTGTTGCTGACCTTCATTTTGCCTCCTATTGTTCGTTTCCTCTTTCTGCTCATTGCTGGCCTCTATATTACTCTTTCTGCTCGTTTCTGACCTTTATTGTGCCTTTTTCGGCTCATTTCTGACCTTTATTTTGCCTCTTTCTGCTCGTTGCTGACCTTTATTCTGCCTCTTTCTGCTCGTTTCTGACCTTTATCTTGCTTCTTCCTGCTCATTGCTGACATTTATTCTGTCTCTTGCCGCTCGTTTGTGACCTTTATTTTGCTTTTTGCTGCTCGTTTATGACTCCTATTTTGCCTCTTTCTACTTGTTGCTGATCTCAATTTCGCCTCCTATTGTTCGTTTGCCTCTTTCTGCTCATTGCTGGCCTCTATTTTGTTCTTTCTGCTAATTTCTGACCTTTATTATGCCTCTTTCTGCTTGTGACTGACCTTTATTTTCCCTCTTTCTGCTTTTTGCCGACCTTTACTCTGCCTCTTGATGCTCAATTATGACCTTTATTTTGCCTCTTTCTGCTCATTACTGATCTCCATTTCGCCTCTTACTGTTCGTTTGCCCCATTCGGCTCATATCTGACCTTTATTTTGCCTCTTTCTGTTCATTGTTGACCTTTATTCTGCCTCTTGCTGCTTGTTTCTGACCTTTATTTTGCCTCTTTCTGCTCGTTGCTGACCTTCATTTTGCCTCTTTCTGCTCGTTGCTGACCTTTATTTTGCCTCTTTCTGCTCGTTGCTGACCTTTATTTTCCCTCTTTCTGCTCATTTCTGACATTCACTCACTCTCTTTCTGCTCGTTTCTGAACTTTAACTTGCCTCTTTCTGGTCATTGCTGACCTTTATTTTGCCTCTATCTGCCCGTAGTTGACCTTTATTCTGCCTCTTGCTGCTCATTTCTGACTTTTATCTTGCCCTTTCTGCTCTTTGCTGATCTCTATTTTGCCTCTTTCTGCTCGCTGCTAGCGTCTATTTTGCCTTTTCTGCTTGTTGCTTACCTTTATTCTGCCTCTTTCTGCTCGTTTCTGACCTTTATCTTGCCTCTTTCTGCTCATTGCCGACCTTTATTCTACCTCTTGCTGCTCGTTTCTGAGCTTTATTTTGCATCTATATGCTCGTTGCTGATCTCTATTTTGCCTCTTTCTGCTCATTGCTGGCCTCTATTTTGCCTCTTTCTGCTCTTAGCTGGCTTCTATTTTGCCCTTTTCTGTACATTGCTGACCTCTATTTTGCCTCTTTCTGCTAATTTCTGATCTCTTTTGCCTCTTTCTGGTCATTGCTGGCCTTTATTTTGCCTCTTTCTGCTTGTTTCTGACCATTATTTTGCCTCTTTCTGCTCGTTGCTGATCTCTATTTTGCCTCTTTCTGCTTGTTTCGGTCCATTTTTTCCTCTTTTTGCTCATTGCTAATCTCTATTTTGCCTCTTTCTGCTCATTGCTGACCTCTAGTTTGCCTTTTTCTGTTTGTGACTGACCTTTATTTTCCCTCTTTCTGCTCTTTCCTGACCTTTATTTTCCCTCTTTCTGCTCGCTTCTGACCTTCATTCTGCCTCTTTCTGCTCACTTCTGACCTTTAACTTGCCACTTTCTGCTCATTTCTCACCTTTATGTTGCCTCTTTCTGCTCATTGCTGGCCTCTAGTTTGCCTTTTTCTGCTTGTGACTGACCTTTAGTTTCCCTCTTTCTGCTCGTTGCTGACCTTTATTTTCCCTTGTTCTGCTTGTTTCTGACCTTCATTCTGCCTCTTTCTGCTCACTTCTGACCTTTAACTTGCCACTTTCTGCTAATTTCTGACTTTTATTTGCCTCTTTCTGCTCGTTGCTGGTCTTCATTTCGCCTCTTATAGTTCGTTGGCCTCTTTCTGCTCATTGCTGGCCTCTATTTTGCTCTTTCTGCTCATTTCTGACCTTTATTATGCCTCTTTTGTCTAATTTCTGACCTTTATATTGCCTCTCTCTGCTCGTTGCTGACCGTTATTCTGCCTCTTGCTGCTCAGTTTCTGACCTTCATTAAGCCTCTTTCTGCTCTTCGCTGATCTCCATTTTGCCACTTACTGTTTGTTTGCCTCTTTCTGCTCATTGCTCGCCTCTATTTCGCTCTTTCTGCTCGTTTCTGACCTTTATTATGCCTCTTTCGGCTCATTTCTGACCTTTACATTGCCTCTCTCTGATTTTTGCTGACCTTTGTTTTCTCTCTTTCCTCTCATTTCTGACCTTTATTTCGCCTCTTTCTGCTTGTTTTTGAACTCTAATGTGCCTCTTTCTACTCCTTTCTAATCTCTATTTTGCCACTTTCTTCTCGTTACTGGACTTTATTTTGCCTCTTTCTGCTTTTTTCTGATCTTTATTTTGCCTCTATCTGCATTTGTTGTGACCTCTATTTTGCCTCTTTCTGCTCATTTCTGATCTCTATTTTGACTCTTTTTGCTCGTTGCTGGGCTTCATTTCGCCTCTTACTGTTCGTTTGCCTCTTTCTGCTCATTGCTGGCCTCTATTTTGCTCTTTCTGCTCATTTCTGTCCTTTATTATGCCTCTTTTGTCTAATTTCTGACCTTTATATTGCCTCTTTCTGCTCGTTTGCTGGCCTTTATTCTGCTTCTTGCTGCTCGTTTCTGACCTTCATTAAGCCTCTTTCTGCTCTTCGCTGATCTCCATTTTGCCACTTACTGTTCGTTTGCCTCTTTCTGCTCATTGCTCGCCTCTATTTCGTTCTTTCTGCTCGTTTCTAACCTTTATTATGCCTCTTTCGTCTCATTTCTGACTTTTACATTGCCTCTTTCTGCTTGTTGCTGACCTTTATTTTCTCTCTTTCCTCTCATTTCTGACCTTTATTTTGCCTCTTTCTGCTTGTTTTTTAAGTCTAATGTGCCTCTTTCTACTCCTTTCTAATCTCTATTTTGCCACTTTCTTCTCGTTACTGGACTTTATTTTGCCTCTTTCTGCTTTTTTCTGATCTTTATTTTGCCTCTGTCGGCTTTTTTTGTGACCTCTATTTTGCCTCTACTGCTCATTTCCGATCTCTATTTTGCCTCTTTCTGTTCATTGCTGACATTTATTTTGCCTCTTTCTGCTTGTCATTGACCTTTATTTTCCCTCTTTCTGCTCGTTGCTGACCTTTATTTTCCCTCTTTTTGCTCGTTTCTGACATTCATTCTGCCTCTTTCTGCTCGTTTCTGCTTATTTTGTGACCTCTATTTTGCCTCTTTATGCTCATTTCTGATCTTTATTTTGCCTCTTTCTGTTTATTGCTGGCCTTTCTCTTGCCTCTTTCTTGTTGTTTCTGAACTTTTTTTGCCTCTTTCTGCTTGCTGGTGAACTCTATTTTGCCTCTTTCTGCTTGTCATTGACCTTTATTTTCCCTCTTTCTGCTCGTTGCTGACCTTTATTTTCCCTCTTTTTGCTCGTTTCTGACATTCATTCTGGCTCTTTCTGCTCGTTTCTGAATTTTAACTTGCCTCTTTCTGCTCGTAGTTGACCTTTATTCTGCGTCTTGCTGCTCGTTTCTGACCTTTATCTTGCCCTGTCTGTGCTTTGCTGATCTCTATTTTGCCTCTTTCTGTTCGTTGCTGGCTTCTATTTTGCCTTTTTCTGTTCATTGCTGACCTCTATTTTGCCTCTTTCTGCTAATTTCTGAACTCCATTTTGCCTCTTTCTGGTCATTGCTGGCCTTTATTTTGCCTCTTTCTGCTTGTTTCTGACCATTTATTTGCCTCTTTTTGCTCCTTGCTAATCTCTATTTTACCTCTTCTCATTTCTGCTCATTGCTGATCTCTATTTTGCCTTTTTCTGCTTGTTTCGGTGCTTTATTTTGCCTCTTTTTGCTTCTTGCTTATCTCTATTTTGCCTCTTTCTGCTTATTGCTGGTCTCTAGTTTGCCTTTTTATGCTTGTGACTGACTTTTATTTTCCCTCTTTCTGCTCGTTGCTGACCTTTATTTTCCCTTGTTCTGCTTGTTTCTGACCTTCATTCTGCCTCTTTCTGCTCACTTCAGACCTTTAACTTGCCACTTTCTACTCGTTTCGGACCTTCATTAAGCCTCTTTCTGCTCTTCGCTGATCTCCATTTTGCCACTTACTGTTCGTTTGCCTCTTTCTGCTCATTGCTCACCTCTATTTCGCTCTTTCTGCTCGTTTCTGACCTTCATTATGCCTCTTTCGGCTCATTTCTGACCTTTACATTGCCTCTTTCTACTTGTTGCTGACCTTTTTTTTCTCTCTTTCCTCTCATTTCTGACCTTTATTTTGCCTCTTTCTGCTTATTTTTGAACTCTAATGTGCCTCTTTCTACTCCTTTCTAATCTCTATTTTGCCACTTTCTTCTCGATACTGGACTTTATTTTGCCTCTTTCTGCTTTTTTCTGATCTTTATTTTCCCTCTGTCTGCTTTTTTTGTGACCTCTAATTTGCCTCTTACTGCTCATTTCTGATCTCTATTTTGCCTCTTTCTGTTCATTGCTGACCTTTATTTTTTCTCTTTCTGCTCGTTGCTGACCTTTATTTTGCCTCTTTCTACTTGTCATTGACCTTCAGTTTCCCTCTTTCTGCTCGTTGCTGACCTTTATTTTCCCTCTTCCTGCTCATTTCTGACATTCATTCTGCCTCTTTCTGCTCATTTCCGTTTATTTTGTGACCTCTATTTTGCCTCTTACTGCTCATTTCTGATCTCTATTTTGCCTCTTTCTGTTCATTGCTGGCCTTTCTTTTGCCTCATTCTGCTTGTTTCTGGCCTTTTTTTTTCCTCTTTCTGCTTGCTGGTGATCTCTATTTTGCCTCTTTCTGCTTGTCATTGACCTTTATTTTCCCTCTATCTGCTCGTTGCTGACCTTTATTTTCCCTCTTTTTGCTCGTTTCTGACATTCATTCTGGATCTTTCTGCTCATTTCTGAATTTTAACTTGCCACTTTCTGCTCGTAGTTGACCTTTATTCTGCGTCTTGCTGCTCGTTTCTGACCTTTACTTGCCCTGTCTGTGCTTTGCTGATCTCTATTTTGCCTCTTTCTGTTCGTGGCTGGCTTCTATTTTGCCTTTTTCTGTTCATTGTTGACCTCGCTTTTCCCTCTTTCTGCTCGTTGCTGACCTTTATTTTCCCTCTTTTTGCTCGTTTCTGACATTCATTCTGGATCCTTCTGCTCGTTTCTCATCTCTATTTTGCCACTTTCTTCTCATTACTGGACTATATTTTGCCTCTTTCTGTTTTTTTCTGATCTTTATTTTGCCTCTGTCTGCTTTTTTTGTGACCTATATTTTGCCTCTTTCTGCTCATTTCTGATCTCTATTTTGCCTCTTTCTGTTCATTGCTGGCCTCTATTTTGCCTCATTCTGCTTGTTTCTGACCTTTATTTTTTCTCTTTCTGCTCGTTGCTGACCTTTATTTTGCCTCTTTCTGCTTGTCATTGACCTTCATTTTCCCTCTATCTGCTCATTGCTGACCTTTATTTTCCCTCTTTCTGCTCATTTCTGACATTCATTCTGCCTCTTTCTGCTCATTTCCGTTTATTTTGTGACCTCTATTTTGCCTCTTACTGCTCATTTCTGATCTCTATTTTGCCTCTGTCTGTTCATTGCTGGCCTTTCTTTTGCCTCATTCTGCTTGTTTCTGACCTTTATTTTGCCTCTTTCTGCTTGTTGGTGATCTATATTTTGCCTCTTTCTGCTTGTCATTGACCTTTATTTTCCCTCTTTCTGCTCGTTGCTGACCTTTATTTTCCCTCTTTGTGCTCATTTCTGACATTCATTCTGCCTCTTTCTGCTCGTTTCTGCTTATTTTGTGACCTCTATTTTGCCTCTTTCTGCCTCTTTCTGATCTCTATTTTGCCTCTTTCTGTTCATTGCTGGCCTTTCTTTTGCCTCATTCTGCTTGTTTCTGACTTTTATTTTGCCTCTTTCTGCTTGCTGGTGATCTCTATTTTGCCTCTTTCTGCCTGTCATTGCTTCTTGCTGCTCGTTTCTGACCTTCATTAAGCCTTTTTCTGCTCTTCGCTGATCTCCATTTTGCCACTTACTGTTCGTTTGCCTCTTTCTGCTCATTGCTCACCTCTATTGATCTCTTTCTGCTCGTTTCTGACCTTTAATATGCCTCTTTCGGCTCATTTCTGACCTTTACATTGCCTCTTTCTGCTTGTTGCTGACCTTTATTTTCTCTCTTTCCTCTCATTTCTGACCTTTATTTTGCCTCTTTCTGCTTGTTTTTTTAACTCTAATGTGCCTCTTTCTACTCCTTTCTAATCTCTATTTTGCCACTTTCTTCTCGTTACTGGACTTTATTTTGCCTCATTCTGCTTTTTTCTGATCTTTATTTTGCCTCTGTTGGCTTTTTTTGTGACCTCTATTTTGCCTCTACTGCTCATTTCCGATCTCTATTTTGCCTCTTTCTGTTCATTGCTGACATTTATTTTGCCTCTTTCTGCTTGTCATTGACCTTTATTTTCCCTCTTTCTGCTCGTTGCTGACCTTTATTTTCCCTCTTTTTGCTCGTTTCTGACATTCATTCTGCCTCTTTCTGCTCGTTTCTGCTTATTTTGTGACCTCTATTTTGCCTCTTTTATGCTCATTTCTGATCTTTATTTTGCCTCTTTCTGTTTATTGCTGGCCTTTCTCTTGCCTCATTCTTGTTGTTTCTGAACTTTATTTTGCCTCTTTCTGCTTGTTGGTGATCTATATTTTGCCTCTTTCTGCTTGTCATTGACCTTTATTTTCCCTCTTTCTGCTCGTTGCTGACCTTTATTTTCCCTCTTTGTGCTCATTTCTGACATTCATTCTGCCTCTTTCTGCTCGTTTCTGCTTATTTTATGACTTCTATTTTGCCTCTTTCTGCCTCTTTCTGATCTCTATTTTGCCTCTTTCTGTTCATTGCTGGCCTTTCTTTTGCCTCATTCTGCTTGTTTCTGACTTTTATTTTGCCTCTTTCTGCTTGCTGGTGATCTCTATTTTGCCTCTTTCTGCCTGTCATTGACTTTTATTTTCCCTCTTTCTGCTAGTTGCTGACCTTTATTTTTCCTCTTTTTACTCGTTTCTGACATTCATTCTGGCTCTTTCTGCTCGTTTCTGAATTTTAACTTGCCTCTTTCTGCTCGTAGTTGACCTTTATTCTGCGTCTTGCTGCTCGTTTCTGACCTTTATCTTGCCCTTTTTGTGCGTTGCTGATCTGTATTTTGCCTCTTTCTGTTCGTTGCTGGCTTCTATTTTGCCTTTTCTGTTCATTGTTGACCTCTATTTTGCCTCTTTCTGCTAATTTCTGATCTCTATTTTGCCTCTTTCTGGTCATTGCTGGCCTTTATTTTGCTTCTTTCTGCTTGTTTCTGACCATTATTTTGCCTCTTTTTGCTCCTTGCTAATCTCTATTTTACCTCTTTGTTCTCATTTCTGCTCATCGCTGATCTCTATTTTGCCTCTTTCTGCTTGAACCGGTCCTTTATTTTGCCTCTTTTTGCTCCTTGCTTATCTCTATTTTGCCTCTTTCTGCTCATTGCTGGCCTCTAGTTTGCCTTTTTCTGCTTGTGACTGACCTTTATTTTCCCTCTTTCTGCTAGTTGCTGACCTTTATTTTCCCGTGTTCTGCTTGTTTCTGACCTTCATTCTGCCTCTTTCTGCTCACTTCTGACCTTTAACTTGCCACTTTCTGCTAATTTCTGACCTTTATTTTGACTCTTTCTGCTCGTTGCTGGTCTTCATTTCGCCTCTTACTGTTCGTTTGCCTCTTTCTGCTCATTGCTGGCCTCTATTTTGCTCTTTCTGCTCATTTCTGACCTTTATTATGCCTCTTTCTGCTCGTTTGCTGACCTTTATTCTGCTTCTTACTGCTCGTTTCTGACCTTCATTAAGCCTCTTTCTGCTCTTCGCTGATCTCCATTTTGCCACTTACTGTTCGTTTGCCTCTTTCTGCTCGCCTCTATTTCGTTCTTTCTGCTCGTTTCTGACCTTTATTATGCCTCTTTCGGCTCATTTCTGACCTTTACATTGCCTCTTTCTGCTTGTTGCTGACCTTTATTTTCTCTCTTTCCTCTCATTTCTGATCTTTATTTTGCCTCTTTCTGCTTGTTTTTGAACTCTAATGTGCCTCTTTCTACTCCTTTCTAATCTCTATTTTGCCACTTTCTTCTCGTTACTGGACTTTATTTTGCCTCTTTCTGCTTTTTTCTGATCTTTATTTTGCCTCTGTCTGCTTTTTTGTGACCTCTATTTTGCCTCTACTGCTCATTTCTGATCTCTATTTTGCCTCTTTCTGTTCATTGCTGACCTTTATTTTGCCTCTTTCTGCTTGTCATTGACCATTATTTTCCCTCTTTCTGCTCATTGCTGACCTTTATTTTCCCTCTTTTTACTCGTTTCTGACATTCATTCTGCCTCTTTCTGCTCATTTCTGCTTATTTTGTGACCTCTATTTTGCCTCTTTATGCTCATTTCTGATCTCTATTTTGCCTCTTTCTGTTTATTGCTGGCCTTTCTCTTGCCTCATTCTTGTTGTTTCTGAACTTTTTTTGCCTCTTTCTGCTTGCTGGTGAACTCTATTTTGCCTCTTTCTGCTTGTCATTGACCTTTATTTTCCCTCTTTCTGCTCGTTGCTGACCTTTATTTTCCCTCTTTTGCTCTGCTTTCTGACATTCATTCTGGCTCTTTCTGCTCGTTTCTGAATTTTAACTTGCCTCTTTCTGCTCATAGTTGACCTTTATTCTGCGTCTTGCTGCTCGTTTCTGACCTTTATCTTGCCCTGTCTGTGCTTTGCTGATCTCTATTTTGCCTCTTTCTGTTCGTTTCTGGCTTCTATTTTGCCTTTTTCTGTTCATTGCTGACCTCTATTTTGCCTCTTTCTGCTAATTTCTGAACTCCATTTTGCCTCTTTCTGGTCATTGCTGGCCTTTATTTTGCCTCTTTCTGCTTGTTTCTGACCATTTATTTGCCTCTTTTTGCTCCTTGCTAATCTCTATTTTACCTCTTCTCATTTCTGCTCATTGCTGATCTCTATTTTGCCTTTTTCTGCTTGTTTCGGTCCTTTATTTTGCCTCTTTTTGCTTCTTGCTTATCTCTATTTTGCCTCTTTCTGCTTATTGCTGGTCTCTAGTTTGCCTTTTTATGCTTGTGACTGACTTTTATTTTCCCTCTTTCTGCTCGTTGCTGACCTTTATTTTCCCTTGTTCTGCTTGTTTCTGACCTTCATTCTGCCTCTTTCTGCTCACTTCAGACCTTTAACTTGCCACTTTCTGCTAATTTCTGACCTTTATTTTGCCTCTTTGTGCTCGTTGCTGGTCTTCATTTCGCCTCTTACTGTTCGTTTACCTCTTTCTGCTCATTGCTGGCCTCTATTTTGCTCTTTCTGCTCATTTCTGACCATTATTATGCCTCTTTTGTCTAATTTCTGACCTTTATATTGCTTCTTTCTGCTCGTTGCTGACCTTTTTTCTGCCTCTTGCTGCTCGTTTCGGACCTTCATTAAGCCTCTTTCTGCTCTTCGCTGATCTCCATTTTGCCACTTACTGTTCGTTTGCCTCTTTCTGCTCATTGCTCACCTCTATTTCGCTCTTTCTGCTCGTTTCTGACCTTCATTATGCCTCTTTCGGCTCATTTCTGACCTTTACATTGCCTCTTTCTACTTGTTGCTGACCTTTTTTTTCTCTCTTTCCTCTCATTTCTGACCTTTATTTTGCCTCTTTCTGCTTATTTTTGAACTCTAATGTGCCTCTTTCTACTCCTTTCTAATCTCTATTTTGCCACTTTCTTCTCGATACTGGACTTTATTTGACCTCTTTCTGCTTTTTTCTGATCTTTATTTTGCCTCTGTCTGCTTTTTTGTGACCTCTATTTTGCCTCTTACTGCTCATTTCTGATCTCTATTTTGCCTCTTTCTGTTCATTGCTGACCTTTATTTTTTCTCTTTCTGCTCGTTGCTGACCTTTATTTTGCCTCTTTCTGCTTGTCATTGACCTTCAGTTTCCCTCTTTCTGCTCGTTGCTGACCTTTATTTTCCCTCTTTCTGCTCATTTCTGACATTCATTCTGCCTCTTTCTGCTCATTTCCGTTTATTTTGTGACCTCTATTTTGCCTCTTACTGCTCATTTCTGATCTCTATTTTGCCTCTTTCTGTTCATTGCTGGCCTTTCTTTTGCCTCATTCTGCTTGTTTCTGGCCTTTTTTTTCCCTCTTTCTGCTTGCTGGTGATCTCTATTTTGCCTCTTTCTGCTTGTCATTGACCTTTATTTTCCCTCTATCTGCTCGTTGCTGACCTTTATTTTCCCTCTTTTTGCTCGTTTCTGACATTCATTCTGGATCTTTCTGCTCGTTTCTGAATTTTAACTTGCCTATTTCTGCTCGTAGTTGACCTTTATTCTGCGTCTTGCTGCTCGTTTCTGACCTTTATCTTGCCCTGTCTGTGCTTTGCTGATCTCTATTTTGCCTCTTTCTGTTCGTTGCTGGCTTCTATTTTGCCTTTTTCTGTTCATTGTTGACCTCTCTTTTCCCTCTTTCTGCTCGTTGCTGACCTTTATTTTCCCTCTTTTTGCTCGTTTCTGACATTCATTCTGGATCTTTCTGCTCGTTTCTGAATTTTAACTTGCCTCTTTCTGCTCGTAGTTGACCTTTATTCTGCGTCTTGCTGTTCGTTTCTGACCTTTATCTTGCCCTGTCTGTGCTTTGCTGATCTCTATTTTGCCTCTTTCTGTTCGTGGCTGGCTTCTATTTTGCCTTTTTCTGTTCATTGTTGACCTCTCTTTTGCCTCTTTCTGCTAATTTCTGATCTCTATTTTGCCTCTTTCTGGTCATTGCTAATCTCTATTTTACCTCTTTGTTCTAATTTCTGCTCATCCCTGATCTCTATTTCGCTCTTTCTGCTAGTTTCTGACCTTTATTATGCCTCTTTCGACTCATTTCTGACCTTTACATTGCCTCTTTCTGCTTGTTGCTGACCTTTATTTTCTCTCTTTCCTCTCATTTCTGACCTTTATTTTGCCTCTTTCTGCTTGTTTTTGAACTCTAATGTGCCTCTTTCTACTCCTTTCTAATCTCTATTTTGCCACTTTCTTCTCGTTACTGGACTTTATTTTGCCTCTTTTTGATCCTTTGCTAATCTCTATTTTACCTCTTTGTTCTCATTTCTGCTCATCGCTGACCTCTATTTTGCTTCTTTCTGCTTGTTTCTGACCATTATTTTGCCTCTTTTTGCTCCTTTTTAATCTCTATTTTACCTCTTTGTTCTCATTTCTGCTCATTGCTGATCTCTATTTTGCCTCTTTCTGCTTGTTTCGGTCCTTTATTTTGCCTCATTTTGCTCCTTGCTTATCTCTATTTTGCCTCTTTCTGCTCATTGCTGGCCTCTAGTTTGCCTTTTTCTGCTTGTGACTGACCTTTATTTTCCCTCTTTCTGCTCGTTGCTGACCTTTATTTTCCCTTGTTCTGCTTGTTTCTGACCTTCACTCCGCCTCTTTCTGCTCACTTCTGACCTTTAACTTGCCACTTTCTGCTAATTTCTGACCTTTATTTTGACTCTTTCTGCTCGTTGCTGGTCTTCATTTCGCCTCTTACTGTTCGTTTGCCTCTTTCTGCTCATTGCTGGCCTCTATTTTGCTCTTTCTGCTAATTTCTGACCTTTATTATGCCTCTTTTGTCTAATTTCTGACCTTTATATTGCCTTTTTCTGCTCGTTGCTGACCTATATTCTGCTTCTTGCTGCTCGTTTCTGACCTTCATTAAGCCTTTTTCTGCTCTTCGCTGATCTCCATTTTGCCACTTACTGTTCGTTTGCCTCTTTCTGCTCATTGCTCACCTCTATTTATCTCTTTCTGCTCGTTTCTGACCTTTAATATGCCTCTTTCGGATCATTTCTGACCTTTACATTGCCTCTTTCTGCTTGTTGCTGACCTTTATTTTCTCTCTTTCCTCTCATTTCTGACCTTTATTTTGCCTCTTTCTGCTTGTTTTTGAACTCTAATGTGCCTCTTGCTACTCCTTTCTAATCTCTATTTTGCCACTTTCTTCTCGTTACTGGACTTTATTTTGCCTCTTTCTGCTTTTTTCTGATCTTTATTTTACCTCTGTCTGCTTTTTTGTGACTCTATTTTGCCTCTTTCTGCTCATTTCTGATCTCTATTTTGCCTCTTTCTGTTCATTGCTGGCCTTTATTTTGCCTCTTTCTGCTCATTTCTGATCTCTATTTTGCCTCTTTCTGTTCATTGCTGGCCTTTATTTTGCCTCATTCTGCTTGTTTCTGACCTTTATTTTCCCTCTTTTGCTCGTTGCTGACCTGTATTTTGACTCTTTCTGCTTGTCATTGACCTTTATTTTCCCTCTTTCTGCTCGTTGCTGACCTTTATTTTCCCTCTTTATGCTAATTTCTGACATTCATTCTGCCTCTTTCTGCTCGTTTCTGCTTATTTTGTGACCACTATTTTGCCTCTTTCTGCTCATTTCTGATCTCTATTTTGCCTCTTTCTGTTCATTGCTGGCCTTTCTCTTGCCTCATTCTGCTTGTTTCTGACCTTTATTTTGCCTCTTTCTGCTTGCTGGTGATCTCTATTTTGCCTCTTTCTGCTTGTCATTGACCTTTATCTTCCCTCTTTCTGCTCGTTGCTGACCCTTATTTTCCCTCTTTTTGCTCGTTTCTGACATTCATTCTGGCTCTTTCTGCTCGTTTCTGAATTTTAACTTGCCTCTTTCTGCTCGTAGTTGACCTTTATTCTGCGTCTTGCTGCTCGTTTCTGACCTTTATTTTGCCTCTTTCTGCTTGTCATTGACCTTTATTTTCCCTCTTTCTGCTCGTTGCTGACCTTTATTTTCCCTCTTTCTGCTCATTTCTGACATTCATTCTGCCTCTTTCTGCTCGTTTCTTCTTATTTTGTGACTTCTATTTTGCCTCTTTCTGCTCATTTCTGATCTCTATTTTGCCTCTTTCTGTTCATTGCTGGCCTTTCTTTTGCCTCATTCTTCTTGTTTCTGACCTTTATTTTGCCTCTTTCTGCTTGCTGGTGATCTCTATTTTGCCTCTTTTTTGCTTGTCATTGACCTTTATTTTCCCTCTTTCTGCTCGTTGCTGACCTTTATTTTCCCTCTTTGTGCTCGTTTCTGACATTCATTCTTGCTCTTTCTGCTCGTTTCTGAATTTTAACTTGCCTCTTTCTGCTCGTAGTTGACCTTTATTCTGCGTCTTGCTGCTCGTTGCTGACCTTTATCTTGCCCTTTCTGTGCTTTGTTGATCTCGATTTTGCCTCTTTCTTTTCATTTCTGCTCATCGCTGATCTCTATTTTGCCTCTTTCTGCTTGTTTCGGTCCTTTATTTTGCCTCTTTTTGCTCCTTGCTGATCTCTATTTTGCCTCTTTCTGCTCATTGCTGGCCTCTAGTTTGCCTATTTCTGCTTGTGACTGACCTTTATTTTCACTCTTTCTGCTCGTTGCTGACCTTTATTTTCCCTTGTTCTGCTTGTTTCTGACCTTCATTCTGCCTCTTTCTGCTCACTTCTGACCTTTAACTTGCCACTTTCTGCTAATTTCTGACATTTATTTTGCCTCTTTCTACTCCTTTCTAATCTCTATTTTGCCACTTTCTTCTCGTTACTGGACTTTATTTTGCCTCTTTCTGCTTTTTTTTTATATTTATTTTGCCTCTGTCTGCTTTTTTTGTGACCTGTATTTTGCCTCTTTCTGCTCATTTCTGATATCTATTTCGCCTCTTTCTGTTGATTGCTGGCCTTATTTTGCCTCATTCTGCTTGTTTCTGACCTTTATTTTGCCTCTTTCTGCTTGTTGGTGAGCTTTATTTTGCCTCTTTCTGCATGTCATTGACCTTTATTTTCCCTCTTTCTGCTCGTTGATGACCTTTATTTTCCCTCTTTCTGCTCATTTCTGACATTCATTCTGCCTCTTTCTGCTTATTTTGTGACCTCTATTTTGCCTCTTTCTGCTGATTTCTGATCTCTATTTTGCCTCTTTCTGTTCATTGCTGGCCTTTCTTTTGCCTCATTCTGCTTGTTTCTGACCTTTATTTTGCCTCTTTCTGCTTGCTGATGATCTCCATTTTGCCTCTTTCTGCTTGTCATTGACCTTTATTTTCCCATTTTCTGCTCGTTGCTGACCTTTATTTTCCCTCTTTTGCTCGTTTCTGACATTCATTCTGGCTCTTTCTGCTCGTTTCTGAATTTTAACTTACCTCTTTCTGTTCGTAGTTGACCTTTATTCTGCGTCTTGCTGCTCGTTTCTGACCTTTATCTTGCCCTTTCTGTGCTTTGCTGATCTCTATTTTGCCTCTTTCTGTTCGTTGCCGGCTTCTATTTTTCCTTTTTTTGTTCATTGCTGACCTTTATTTTGCCTCTTTCTGCTAATTTCTGATCTCTATTTTGCCTCTTTTTGGTCATTGCTGGCCTTTATTTTGCCTCTTTCTGCTTGTTTCGGTCCTTTATTTTGCCTCTTTTTGCTCCTTGCTAATCTCTATTTTGCCTCTTTCTGCTCATTGCTGGCCTCTAGTTTGTCTTTTTCTGCTTGTGACTGACCTTTATTTTCCCTCTTTCTGCTCGTTGCTGACCTTTATTTTCCCTTGTTCTGCTTGTTTCTGACCTTCATTCTGCCTCTTTCTGCTCACTTCTGACCTTTAACTTGCCACTTTCTGCTAATTTCTGACCTTTATTTTGCCTCTTTTTGCTCGTTGCTGGTCTTCATTTTGCCTCTTACTGTTCGTTTGCCTCTTTCTGCTCATTGCTGGCCTCTATTTTGCTCTTTCTGCTCATTTCTGACCTTTATTATGCCTCTTTTGTCTAATTTCTGACCTTTATATTGCCTCTTTCTGCTCGTTGCTGACCTTTATTCTGCCTCTTGCTGCTCGTTTCTGACCTTCATGAAGCTTCTTTCTGCACTTCGCTGATCTCCATTTTGCCACTTACTGTTCGTTTCCCTCTTTCTGCTCATTGCTCGCCTCTATTTCGCTCTTTCTGCTCGTTTCTGACCATCATTATGACTCTTTCGGCTCATTTCTGACCTTTACATTGCCTCTTTCTACTTGTTGCTGACCTTTATTTTCTCTCTTTCCTCTCATTTCTGACCTTTATTTTGCCTCTTTCTGCTTGTTTTTGAACTCTAATGTGCCTCTTTCTACTCCTTTCTCATCTCTATTTTGCCACTTTCTTCTCATTACTGGACTATATTTTGCCTCTTTCTGTTTTTTTCTGATCTTTATTTTGCCTCTGTCTGCTTTTTTTGTGACCTATATTTTGCCTCTTTCTGCTCATTTCTGATCTCTATTTTGCCTCTTCCTGTTCATTGCTGGCCTTTATTTTGCCTCATTCTGCTTGTTTCTGACCTTTATTTTTTCTCTTTCTGCTCGTTGCTGACCTTTATTTTGCCTCTTTCTGCTTGTCATTGACCTTCATTTTCCCTCTATCTGCTCATTGTTGACCTTTATTTTCCCTCTTTCTGCTCATTTCTGACATTCATTCTGCCTCTTACTGCTCATTTCCGTTTATTTTGTGACCTATATTTTGCCTCTTTCTGCTCATTTCTGATCTCTATTTTGCCTCTTCCTGTTCATTGCTGGCCTTTATTTTGCCTCATTCTGCTTGTTTCTGACCTTTATTTTGCCTCTTTCTGCTTGTTGGTGATCTATATTTTGCCTCTTTCTGCTTGTCATTGACCTTTATTTTCCCTCTTTCTGCTCGTTGCTGACCTTTATTTTCCCTCTTTGTGCTCATTTCTGACATTCATTCTGCCTCTTTCTGCTCGTTTCTGCTTATTTTGTGACCTCTATTTTGCCTCTTTCTGCCTCTTTCTGATCTCTATTTTGCCTCTTTCTGTTCATTGCTGGCCTTTCTTTTGCCTCATTCTGCTTGTTTCTGACTTTTATTTTGCCTCTTTCTGCTTGCTGGTGATCTCTATTTTGCCTCTTTCTGCTTGTCATTGACCTTTATTTTCCTTCTTTCTGCTAGTTGCTGACCTTTATTTTTCCTCTTTTTACTCGTTTCTGACATTCATTCTGGCTCTTTCTGCTCGTTTCTGAATTTTAACTTGCCTCTTTCTGCTCGTAGTTGACCTTTATTCTGCGTCTTGCTGCTCGTTTCTGACCTTTATCTTGCCCTTTCTGTGCTTTGCTGATCTGTATTTTGCCTCTTTCTGTTCATTGCTGGCTTCTATTTTGCCTTTTTCTATTCATTGCTCACCTCTATTTTGCCTCTTTCTGCTAATTTCTGTTCTCTATTTTGCCTCTTTCTGGTCATTGCTGGCCTTTATTTTGCTTCTTTCTGCTTGTTTCTGACCATTATTTTGCCTCTTTTTGCTCCTTGCTAATCTGTATTTTACCTCTCTCTTCTCATTTCTGCTCATCGCTGATCTCTATTTTGCCTCTTTCTGCTCATTGCTGGCCTCTAGTTTGTCTTTTTCTGCTTGTGACTGACCTTTATTTTCCCTCTTTCTGCTCGTTGCTGGCCTCTATTTTGCTCTATCTGCTCGTTTCTGACCTTCATTATGCCTCTTTCTGCTAATTTCTGACCTTTATCTTGCCTCTTTCTTCTCATTGCTGACCTTTATTATACTTCTTGCTGCTCGTTTCTGACCTTTATTTTGAAGCTTTCTGCTCGTTGCTGAACTCAATTTTGCCTCTTTCTGTTCATTGTTGATCTCTATTTTGCCTCCTTCTGCTCATTGCTGGCCACTATTTTGCCTCTTTCTGCTTGTTGCTGGCTTCTACTTTGCCTTTTTCTGCTCGTTGCTCATGGTTATTCTGCCTCTCTCTGCTCATTTCTCACCTTTATTTTGCTTCTTTCTGCTCATTGCTTACTTTTATTCTGTCTCTTGCCGCTCCTTTCTGACCTTTATTTTACCTCTTGCTGCTCGTTTTTGACCTTTATTTTGCCTCTTTCTGCTCATTGCTGAGCTCTATTTTGCCTCTTTCTGCTTGTTGCTGATCTTCATTTTGCCTCCTATTGCTCGTTTGCCTCTTTCTGTCCATTGGTGGCCTCTATTTTGCTCTTTCTGCTCATTTCTGACCTTTATTTTGCCTCTTTCAGCTAATTTCTGACCTTTATTTTGCTTCTTTCTGCTCGTTGCTGACCTTTATTCTGCCTCTTTCTGCTAGTTTCTGACCTTTATCTTGCCTCTTTCTGCTCATTGCTGACATTTATTCTGTCTCTTGCCGCTCGTTTGTGACCTTTATTTTGCCTCTTGCTGCTCGTTTTTGACCTTTATTTTGCCTCTTTTTGCTCGTTGCTGATCTCTACCTTGCTTTTTTCTGCTTGTTTCTGACCATTATTATGCCTCTTTCGGCTCTTGTCTGACCTTAATTTTGCCTCTTTCTGCTTGTTGCTGATCTCTATTTTGCCTCTTTCTGCTTGTGACTGACCTTTATTTTCCCTCTTTATGCTCTTTGCTGATCTCTATTATGCCTCTTCCTGCTCATTTCTGGCTTATTTTTTGCCATTTTCTGCTTGTTGCTGACCTTTATTCTGCCTCTTACTGCTCAATTCTGACCTTTATTTTGCCTCTTTCTGCTTGTTGCTCACGTCCATTTTGCCTCTTACTGTTCGTTTGCCCCATTCGGCTCATAACTGACCTTTATCTTGCCTCTTTCTGTTCATTGTTGACCTTTATTCTGTCTCTTTCTGCTCTGTTTCTGACCTTTATTTTGCCTCTTTCTGCTCGTTGCTGACCTTTATTTTGCCTCTTTCTGCTCGTTGCTGACCTTTATTTTCCCTCTTTCTGCTCATTTCTGACATTCACTCTCCCTCTTTCTGCTCGTTTCTGAACTTTAACTTGCCTCTTTCTGCTCATTGCTGACCTTTATTTTGCCTCTATCTGCTTGTAGTTGACCTTTATTCTGCCTCTTGCTGCTCATTTCTGACCTTTATCTTGCCCTTTCTGCTCTTTGCTGATCTCTATTTTGCCTCTTTCTGCTCGTTGCTGGCTTCTATTTTGCCTTTTCTGCTTGTTGCTTACCTTTATTCTGCCTCTTTCTGCACGTTTCTGACCTTTATCTTGCCTCTTTCTGCTCATTGCTGACCTTTATTTGACCTCTTTCTGCTCATTTCTGACATTCACTCTCCCTCTTTCTGCTCGTTTCTGAACTTTAACTTGCCTCTTTCTGCTCATTGCTGACATTTATTTTGCCTCTATCTGCTTGTAGTTGACCTTTATTCTGCCTCTTGCTGCTCATTTCTGACCTTTATCTTGCCCTTACTGCTCTTTGCTGATCTCTATTTTGCCTCTTTCTGCTCGTTGCTGGCTTCTATTTTGCCTTTTCTGCTTGTTGCTTACTGTAGGAGAGTAGGATCTGCCTCTTATGTTGCCCCCACTTTTTTTCTGATGTTAGCACTGGTTTCTGGCTATAGTCTGGCTGGGTCCCTGCCAATCAGGGCCCCAGCCTCTCTGTTCTCTCTAAACGACATGGAGTGCACTCTAGATGCACTAGTGATTGGATACTGTGGTGCCTTATGAGTCCCTAGTATATGGTACCTTAGGTGCCAAGGGCATAGGTACTTCACAGGCCTCACCAGGGGCTGCAGCATGTGTTATGCCACCCCTGGGAAGCAGTCTAAATCTGACACCACAGGCCTGCTACTGCAGCCTGGGTGAGGTGGTGCTAGCACCCCTCACTGAGATATAGGTTTCCTATATCTCTCTTGCACACACATATAAACCTATCAGTCACCCCTAAGGCCGGCCCTATCAATCCTGAGGGCAGGGTGCGTGGCTTCTATGTGAGGGGGTGCCTCTGCCTGAGCAGGGCCCCTCTGCAGCTCTCAGAGTCTATTCTCTGGTGCTGTTTGTGGATGCGGTTAAACCATATACTATTAAGTGCATTATATCCTCGCGGTAAATGCTAACTTTGGAATGGCTGCATCAAAACATGTCGTGTTTGGTGTCAAACATCTTGGAATACTACCCCCCGCCAATCTTGGCGGCGGGGGTAGCATTCCACCCTTCTAGAGGGATAAGACATGTACCTGCTGTGGAAACGCGGTAGAATCCTAAAGAGCCCTGGCATCACAAAATGGATGCCACCAGTCACAGACACTGGGCTGCCCTCCTGCTGATGACCGAAACTCACAGTGGAGGAAGCCCAACAATAGGCATCCTGTCACAGGGAGGTGTAACCACCTTCCAGACAGGGTTTAGTGTATTGGGGCTGGGTGGGTGCACTCTTAGAGTGCTTTGAAGTCCTGCACTGGGGGAGCAGAAGGCTCCTCTGTGCATATGCCAGTTCAAACCAGCTCAGGGGCTACCTGCCCCTGCTCTGGCGCGAAACTGGACAAGGGAAGTGGGTGTAGCCACCCCTCCCTTGACCCTCCCATAGGTGGGGTCATAGAGCTAGTCCATCCCCTCTTTTTAGTATAAGAGGGGGAACCTTGCCATTGCAAAGCAGATAACCCCTGGACGACGCTCTACAGAAGAATCCTGGCCCTTCGACGTTCCACTACCTTTGGAAGACAGAAGAATCTCCCTTGGAGTCAAGGAGTGACTCCCCTGCTTGGCAGGCACCAAAAACGACAACGACGGTCGCAAACTATGCCGCTCCCGCCGGAGTCCGAAGTCCCTGCAGCCCAAGAAGTAGATTTCCTGACCTCTCCCAGGCCATCGTGAGTCCCCAGCGAAGCTGAGGCAAGTGGACATAAAGAGATTAGTAGAGAGTTATTTAGAAATAAATACATATATATTTGATATATATACCTGTGTGGTGTCTTTTCATTTGGTGATTCAAGAGATTATATGGTAAAACAAGCTGCTTTACATTCCTCCGAGACTTAGCCTGAAGGCTGCTCTCCACAGCTACCACTAGGATAGCTTTCTTTAAAAGGTTGTCTTAAACCTATCTACCATAAGAGTCGATTTGCCCTGGTGCAAGGTGTCCACTTTAATTAGTGAACAGCATATACCAGGCCAACTTCTCACATTGGTGGGCAGCGTGTGGGATTCCAGCTTGCCATTGTTTTACCAGAAAATCTCTATTTGAATTACTAACTGAAAACCATTATAGGTACTCAAGGTACATATAAAGTCAAGCTTAGTATCAATAAGTTCTACTGAACTTAGAGCTGTGTGCCAAGGGATAGCACACCCTTTCCACAGCTCAAGCTAGGATCAGTAGGCCACAAACTAGTGTAGGTAGTACAACACTGCACAACACTAGAATGTCCTTAAAGGGTGGACCCAGTGGATCCACTCAGCCTCAGTATAAGGACATGGCTTTCTCTGACTTGAGAGCCATGTGTGTTGACAGACACCTGAGACTAGGACAGAGTCCCTCAACACTCCACCTGATAGATCTGCTGACAGCAGATGACCTTAGATTAGCTCTAGGAGCTAAAGGGTTTGAATCAGTGGGTGGGTCAGTCATAGTATCTGGGTCAGATGATGAAAATCAGAATGACCAAGACTCTGTGATTGAAGGGCCAGGCTCCAAGGGGCCTGAAAAGGACAGAGGAATTCTCCCTAAGAGAACTGACAGAGAGGAGGAGAGGCACAGATCCCCTTCCAGGGAATCTGACCACTCTTATCACTCTGGCAGAGAATTTGTCCAGCAGAGGAGCTCATACTTTTCCTTAAGAGAGACCTCCTCTGAGAGAAGGTGCAAACTGCTCCAGTATGAGGAAGCCAGAGTGGCCCTCAGAACCAAGCAGTTGGCACTGGATAGGGAAGCCCTGGAGATCCAGAGAGCTTCTAGAAAAGAGGGGTTAGAACCCCTGGTGGCAGCAACAGTGTCCCTAGAGGCAGAGAATATATTCCTGACCATAGGAACCTGAGCAAGGTTGTTCCTCCCTACCAGAGTGGGGATGATATCCACAAGTGGATAACTGCTATGGAGAGGGCCTGTAGAGTACAGCAGGTCCCCCAAAAGCAGTGGGCAGCAATCTTGTGGCTCTCCTTTTCAGATAAAGGAAGAGACAAGCTCCTCACTGTTAGAGAGGAGGATGCTGATGATTATGAGGTCCTGAAGAGTGCACTGATAGATGGGTTTGGCTTAACCACTGAGCAGTACAGGTTGAAGTTCAGAGATACCCAGAAGGCACAGACTCAGGACTGGACTGACTTTGTTGATTGTGCAACCAAGGCTCTAGAGGGTTGGCTGGTTGGCAGTAGGGTTACTGATTTCAAGGGATTGTATAATCTGATGATGAGAGAACAGATCCTAAATAATTGCCAGAACCAGTTGTTGCATCAGTACCTGCTGGACTCTGATCTGACCTCTCCCCAAGAATTGGGAAAGAAGGCAGACAAATGGGTCAGAACCAGGGTGAGGCAGAAAACCCAGAACCAAGGGGGTGACACTAAGAAGCAAGATCCTAAAGGCTCTGAGAAAGGTGGGGATAAGTCAAAAGACCAGAAGTCTTCACAAGGGCCCCAAAATCTGCATCTGGTGGGGAGTCACAGTCCAACAAGGAAAAGGCCAAAAGAAGCCCTGGTGCAAATTCTGTAAACAGAAAGGGCACTGGACTTCTGATTGTACCAAGTCCAAAGACCAAACCACCACCACTCCTGCCCCTAAGGCAACTGTGCCCCCTAGCTCAGCTACTGGTGGAGGTGGTACTCAGAATAAGGGTGTAGTAGGGTTGACCCTGGGTTCTGAAGTGGATTCTGACCTAGTCAGAGTGACCACTCAGGCAATGCTGATTTGTGAGGGAAACATTGATATGTCCTTCCTAGTAAGCCCCAGTAATCTGGGCAAGTACAAACAGCAGCCTTTGATAAATGGCAAACAGGCTTTGGCATTTAGGGACACAGGTGCTAGTGTCACCATGGTGGCAGAGGACCTAGTGGACCCTGGACAGATCATCCTGGGTGAAATGTACCAGGTGACCAATGCAAGCAATGTCCAGACCAACCATTGTCTGGCAGTTGTGAATTTCTCCTGGGGAGGGGTAACTGGCCTCAAGAAGGTTATAGTCAGTGCAGACCTCCCTGTAGAATGTCTATTGGGCAATGATCTAGAGACTTCAGTCTGGTCTGAAGTAGAGTTATGGACTCATGCTGAGATGTTGGGCATCCCTGCAGAGGTATTTGCTGTGACCAGGTCACAAGCAAGAATGCATGACACTGAACCAGCTCTGGATCCTGGAACAATGGACCAGATGCTTCCCAAGAGGAGGAGCAGTAGGGTTAAGGCAGTGCCTTCCCCTCTGTCTC
The DNA here is from genome assembly GCA_963921515.1 of Calotriton arnoldi. Taxonomy (NCBI): domain Eukaryota; kingdom Metazoa; phylum Chordata; class Amphibia; order Caudata; family Salamandridae; genus Calotriton; species Calotriton arnoldi. The sequence continues at coordinate 5,647 of CAWUFW010013892.1, read as the reverse complement.
AGATCAAGGATTCACTTCCAGAGGGAGGTGAAGCAGAACCTGAAGAAGGAACTGCCCCAGAGGAACTTGAACCTGACCAGGTTGAGTTCTTGGGGGCAGGGGCCCTTCCAGGGAAGATCTGAGCAAGGAGCAACAGTGCTGCCGCTTTCTTGAACCCCTCAGACAGCAGGCTGCTGCTGAGGCTGCTGGGAGTGCTAGTGGGTCCCATAAAGTTTATTGGGATGAGGGACTCCTATATTCTGAGGGTAGAGACCCAGCCCCTGGAGCCACCAGGAGGTTGGTAATACCTCAGAAGTTTAGGGGTTCCTCTTGACCTTAGCACATGATATCCCTTTAGCAGGTCACTTGGGCCAAAACAAGACCTGGGACAGGCTTGTTCCACATTTTCATTGGCCACATATGTCCGAGGACACAAAGGAGTTTTGTCGCTCCTGTGTCACTTGCCAAGCCAGTGGTAAGGCAGGTGGCACAACAAAGGCCCCCTGATACCACTACCTGTGGTGGGGGTACCCTTTGAAAGGGTAGGGATTGACATTGTTGGTCCCCTTGACCCTCAGACTGCATCTGGGCACAGATTTATCCTGGTGGTAGTGGATCATGCCACCAGGTACCCAGAGGCAATTCCTCTGAGGACCACCACAGCACCTGTGGTGGCAAGAGCCCTCATTGGAGTTTTCTCCAGAGTGGGTTTTCCAAAGGAGGTCATTTCTGACAGAGGTACCAACTTCATGTCAGGATATCTGAAAGCAATGTGGAAGGAGTGTGGTGTAACTTATAATTTCACCACCCCTATCACCCACAATGCAATGGTTTAGTTGAACGCTTCAACAAAACCTTGAAAGGAATGATTAAAGGACTCCCAGAGAAGCTTAGGCGGAAATGGGACCTTCTTCTTCCTTGCCTGTTGTTTGCCTACAGAGAGGTTCCACAGAAGGGGGTTGGTTACAGCCCATTTGAGCTTCTGTTTGGGCATCCTGTGAGAGGTCCACTATGTTTGGTAAAAGAGGGCTGGGAGTTACCTCTCAAGCCCCCAAACAAGATGTGATGGACTATGTACTTGGTCTCCGCTCCCGGATGGCAGAGTACATGAAAAAGGCAACCAAAAACCTGGAGGCCAGCCAAGAATTGCAAAAGCTTGGCATGACCAAAAGGCTGTGCTGACTGTATACCAGCCAGGACAGAAGGTGTGGGTGTTGGAGCCTGTGGCCCCAGCAGCCCTCCAGGACAAATGGAGTGGCCCCCATACAATAGTTGAACAGAAGGGAGAAGTCACCTATCTGGTGAATCTTGGAACTCCCAGGAGCCCCTAAGGGTGCTTCATGTCAACAGATTGAAGCCATATGTTGACAGGGCTGACATGGGCTTGCTCATGGCAACTGATGAGGACCAGGAGGAGGAGAGTGACCTCTCCCTGACCTGCTCTCTCAGAACCCTGATGATGGGTCAGTAGATGGTGTTGCTTTGGCAAGCAGCCTCACTGACCATCAGCAAACTGAGTGCAGACAAGTTCTGCAACAGTTTAGACATATGTTTAGCCTGACCCCTAGTCAGACTACCTGGTGCACCCATGAGGTGGACACTGGGGACAGTCTGCCTGTCAAGAATAAAATCTACAGGCAACCTGACCATGTCAGGGACTGTATCAGGACTGAAGTCCAGAAAATGTTGGAGTTAGGCGTGATTGAGCCTTCAGATAGCCCTTGGGCTAGCCCAGTAGTCCTGGTACCCAAGCCTCATACCCAGGGTGGTAAGAAAGAAATGAGGTTTTGTGTAGACTACAGAGGCCTCAATGCAGTCACTAGGACTGATGCCTATCCCATACCAAGGGCAGATGAGCTGATTGATACTTTGGCCTCAGCCAAGTATCTAAGCACATTTGACCTAACAGCTGGCTACTGGCAAATCAGATTAGCTGATGATGCAAAAGCCAAAACAGCATTTTCGACTCCTGGTGGGCACTACCACTTTGTGGTGATGCCCTTTGGATTGAAAAATGCACCTGCCACTTTTCAGAGGTTGGTGAATAAAGTTCTGGCAGGGATGGAAACTTATTGCTCAGCTTATCTAGATGATATTGCTGTCTTTAGTTCCTCCTGGCAGGATCACCTGGTCCACCTCAGAAATGTTTTGGAGGCCCTGCAGAAAGCAGGCCTCACTATCAAGGCCACCAAGTGCCAGATAGGGCAGAGTCAGGTTGTGTACCTGGGCCACCTTGTAGGTGGAGGCCAGGTTCAGCCTTTGCAGAGCAAAATCCAAACCATACTGGAATGGGTTGCTCCAACCACCCAGACACAGGTGAGAGCCTTCTTAGGCCTGACTGGGTACTATAGGAGGTTTGTCAAGGGATATGGATCTATAGTGACCCCTTGAATGATCTTACCTCTAAGAAAATGCCAAAAAGGTTCAGTGGACAGCTAGCTGTCAAAAGGCATTTGAAGACCTAAAGCAGGCCATGTGCACTGCCCCCATCTTACAGAGTCCAGACTACACCAAAAAGTTCATTGTCCAAACAGATGCTTCTGAGCTGGGTGTGGGAGCTGTACTGTCTCAACTGAATGATGAAGGTCAAGACCAGCCAGTAGCTTTTATTAGCAGAAGGCTGACCCCTAGAGAGAAACGTTGGTCAGCTATAGAGAGGGAGGCCTTTGCTGTGGTATGGGCCCTGAAGAAGCTGAGGCCATACTTGTTTGGTACTCACTTCATAGTTCAGACTGACCACAAGCCCCTCCTATGGCTAAAGCAGATGAAAGGTGAAAACCCAAAACTTTTGAGGTGGTCCATTTCCCTACAGGGGATGGACTATACAGTGGAACATAGGCCTGGGACCCAACATGCCAATGCAGATGGACTCTCAAGGTATTTCCACTTTGAACACGAAGACTCAACTGGTCAAGGTTAGTTTAGTGTCCCTACGTTTGGGGGGTTGTGTAGGAGAGTAGGATCTGCCTCTTATGTTGCCCCACTTTTTTCTGATGTTAGCACTGGTTTCTGGCTATAGTCTGGCTGGGTCCCTGCCAATCAGGGCCCCAGCCTCTCTGTTCTCTCTAAACGACATGGAGTGCACTCTAGATGCACTAGTGATTGGATACTGTGGTGCCTTATGAGTCCCTAGTATATGGTACCTTAGGTGCCAAGGGCATAGGTACTTCACAGGCCTACCAGGGGCTGCAGCATGTGTTATGCCACCCCTGGGAAGCAGTCTAAATCTGACACCACAGGCCTGCTACTGCAGCCTGGGTGAGGTGGTGCTAGCACCCCTCACTGAGATATAGGTTTCCTATATCTCTCTTGCACACACATATAAACCTATCAGTCACCCCTAAGGCAGGCCCTATCAATCCTGAGGGCAGGGTGCGTGGCTTCTATGTGAGGGGGTGCCTCTGCCTGAGCAGGGCCCCTCTGCAGCTCTCAGAGTCTATTCTCTGGTGCTGTTTGTGGATGCGGTTAAACCATATACTATTAAGTGCATTATATCCTCGCGGTAAATGCTAACTTTGGAATGGCTGCATCAAAACATGTCGTGTTTGGTGTCAAACATCTTGGAATACTACCCCCCGCCAATCTTGGCGGCGGGGGTAGCATTCCACCCTTCTAGAGGGATAAGACATGTACCTGCTGTGGAAACGCGGTAGAATCCTAAAGAGCCCTGGCATCACAAAATGGATGCCACCAGTCACAGACACTGGGCTGCCCTCCTGCTGATGACCGAAACTCACAGTGGAGGAAGCCCAACAATAGGCATCCTGTCACAGGGAGGTGTAACCACCTTCCAGACAGGGTTTAGTGTATTGGGGCTGGGTGGGTGCACTCTTAGAGTGCTTTGAAGTCCTGCACTGGGGGAGCAGAAGGCTCCTCTGTGCATATGCCAGTTCAAACCAGCTCAGGGGCTACCTGCCCCTGCTCTGGCGTGAAACTGGACAAAGGGAAGTGGGTGTAGCCACCCCTCCCTTGACCCTCCCATAGGTGGGGTCATAGAGCTAGTCCATCCCCTCTTTTAGTATAAGAGGGGAACCTTGCCATTGCAAAGCAGATAACCCCTGGACGATGCTCTACAGAAGAATCCTGGCCCTTCGACGTTCCACTACCTTTGGAAGACAGAAGAATCTCCCTTGGAGTCAAGGAGTGACTCCTCTGCTTGGCAGGCACCAAAAACGACAACGACGGTCGCAAACTATGCCTCTCCCGCCGGAGTCCGAAGTCCCTGCAGCCCAAGAAGTGGATTTCCTGACCTCTCCCAGGCCATCGTGAGTCCCCAGCGAAGCTGAGGCAAGTGGACCCCACGAGTAACGAGGAACCGCGACCCCTGGGTACCGTGCACTATTGTCGAGTGCAACCCCTTCACAACGTTCTACGAACCTGTGCTTTGGACCACGTGTGGTCCCGACCTCCAGCAGGAATCCCTCCGAAGATCAGAGGCCTACACCGTCCCGAGTGACCGTGGGCCCCTGTTGAGTGATTCCGCCCGAGGTGTCTTCGCGATCCCTTGCCCGCCGGCTTGTGGGTCCCCAGAAGACTTCTTAAAGAAACCAAAGGGCTCCTCTGGTTGCTCCAGGCCTGCCCTGACTTACCCTCGCTGGGTGAGTTCCTCAGACCTTGCTGGTCTGCGCCATCGACTTTTCTTTATCTCCCCGAGACTTGTGGCTGCCAAGGCTTGTTGGCTCCGATCAAGTTGCCGACACTGCAGTCAGCTGCAGACGTTGAGGGACACACCGAATCCAGCTCCTGGTTGTCGTCGACGCCTCCTGGACCACGTGGCGGAAGAGTCAAGGCACCCGCAACCGACCTGAAGCGACCGACGACGGTGGGCATCCATCTTCCTTGCCCCGGGTCACTGCCAAGTGACTTTGAACACTGTCCCCTCTGCTTTCAGGTCATCCTTCTTCAGAATCCAGGCTTGGATTCCACCGGACACTTATTCAGCTCCCGCAAGCAGCAAGTCTTCTTTGTTCGCCATTGAAAACGACGCCGCGACCCGACACCAAAGGACACCTGTGCACCCGGCTTCCCTGGGTGAGGTAACTCCAGCACTACGGTGCTCCTGTGGGTGTGGGCCCTAGAACTACTTACCCTGTAAGTGACTTGCTTGTAGGTTCTCCCGAAGTATCCTAAAACTCTTCATTTCCAACCGCGACTTGCCCCATTGAAGTTAACGGCGATTCGCGCCTGTGTATCCACACTGCACGCGTCCCCGTGGGTCCTTTACTTACCTGCCTTGGGTGGTTTCGTGAGGCCCCAGCACTTCTGAAGGCCCTAGGCCTTGTCTCCTTGCAAGTCGTTGTTTCTAAGTCTCTTACTTAGTATATGGTCTGGTACGCCCCTAGGGCCCCAGCCATATTTTGTGCTTAACTTATTGTGAAACGTTGATCTATGCATATGTTTGTCTTCTAATCTCATAAAGAGATTAGTAGAGAGTTATTTAGAAATAAATACATATATATTTGATATATATACCTGTGTGGTGTCTTTTCATTTGGTGATTCAAGAGATTATATGGTAAAACAAGCTGCTTTACATTCCTCCGAGACTTAGCCTGAAGGCTGCTCTCCACAGCTACCACTAGGATAGCTTTCTTTAAAAGGTTGTCTTAAACCTATCTACCATAAGAGTCGATTTGCCCTGGTGCAAGGTGTCCACTTTAATTAGTGAA